>JAYESD010000001.1:139970178-140381389 GCA_036927565.1 Tuctoria greenei | reverse complement strand
CTCCATACTAGATCTTCACTTGCCCTCCATGAAGCACAAGTTTGCCAAATCATCTTCATCTTCGTCACTTCCAATGTCCACATCGCTTGAGCCAAGTTCTTGAAGTGCGGAGATAAAATTGCTCACCAATTGACGTCCTGTAAAACCCTTCTATTTCTTCGTATCTTTTGCAAAGGAGTGCTTCATCCTTATTTGCTTTTCATCCCGGGAAGTAGGACCTGAAAGGTTAGGGCAATCTGAACGAAAATGTTCTGTCTTACCACATTCGAAACATCGTTGAGGTCCGGAGCTTCCTCTCCTTCTAGTTCTCACATTTTGCAATGCTTTCGAGAACCTAGAAGAGAGAAGTACTAGCTCCCCCTCTGAAAACTCGTCAATATATTCAAGGGTTAGAGAGGACAACAAAGCAAGTGTACCAGAAGATGAAGATTTGCTGGATCTAGGCATATCACGTTGAGAAACAAATGCAAGAGACTTGTTGGGGTTCTTACGTGAGATTATGTCAATTTCATGAGTTTTCAATTTAGAATAAAGAACATCTAATGTAAGTGTACTCATGACAGTAGATTTACGAATGAATGTGACTTTCATCTCCCAAATTGACATGTCTAATGCACTTAGTAATTGCCTAGCATTTTCAGCATCTGAAAATTTAACATTGACACTGCACAAGTTGCTGAGAATTTTATTAAAGCGAGCAAAGAGGTCATCAATGGACTCATTGGGTTGCATCTCAAAACGCATGTATTCCTTTTTGAACATAACTTGTTTTACCTTCTTGATCATGTTAGATACTTCGTGGTAGTCGCAAAGTGCTTTCCACACATCATATGCAGATCGTAGGTGTGCAACACGGTCGAAGTCGCTTTGAGTTAATTGTTGTGTGATCAAGTTCCGAGCCTTATTGTTGTTGTCGGCATCTCTCATATTTGTAGCTGTAACTTGATCATTTGACGGCACTTCGTAAGGCTTGTACACCTTCTCCCATATTGCGAAGCCTTGAGCCTGGATGAAGGCTTCCATACGTGCCTTCCAAACCTGAAAATCAATACCACTAAAGACACAAGGATTAGTCAAAACACGTGCAAATCATAAAGATTAGAGCACCATGGCTCTTATACCAATTGTAGGATCGAAGAGCATGTGAAGATCTACCAGAGGGGGGTGAATGGTAGATTTAAATCTTTTTCAGCAGAAGCAATGAAAACCCCTCGACACAAAATTGATCTGTTAAAGAAATCGTATGTGAAACTAATCTAAACGTGTCTCACCGTTACAAAAGTGATAGATATCAGAGAGAATCCAGTCTCGAAGATGAAACAACAAGAATCACTCAAATCCATCGAGAGAAACTCGTGTTACGATCGAAAGATGAAACAAAGGTCAATATGTTATACCGAGTAAAAATAGATCTGCAATACTGCAAAGAAACTCGTATAGATCAAAAACCGCAAATCCAATGACCTTGAAATTTTGATAGATGATAGATAATAAAGTTGTGAAGACAACCCAAAATGAATCACATCAATTAGATCTGTAAAACTCAAGTTATGATAAAATCACCGAAGAAAGGTAGTGCTATGCAGAAAACTCGACGAGAAAATGTAAGACCTATGTGTGCTGAATACATTTGCTTATAGTGAATACACTTGGCTTTGATGATAAAAGTTTTGAATATCACCAAAACACCTTTTTATCAAGGTTCGGCTCTAGCTCCAAGCTACAGCAAGGTCCGACGGTAGGACCGGCTTGGTTGTACTAGTTTTGGTAAGCTCCGGCACTAGGTTCTACTAGCTTTTGTTAGCTCCGGCTCAAGGTCCGGGTTGCTCTCGCAAGGTCCGGAACTTGACTGCAATGCTTCTGTTTTTCATTTACAATGTTTTGTACTTGATTTACATCTCTGGAAAGATTGCTTAGTATTCATTTGCTCAGTCTTTGGTTCGTTTTTGGTTGACATAGATGATATCGTGTTACTGTGGTTTTGCAACATGCTTATGTGAGGTTCTCACGTAAGGTGTTGTGTTCGGAACTAACTTGAGTCAAGTCGAGGACTTGGGCTCGTATAGATTGGTTGTTTATTCATGTGCAGGTGTTGCTTGAGGTCAAAACATGGCTGGTGACGGGATCCATTGGACTAGTCTCAGGGAGGAGATGAGATTATAACAACCAAATTCAGGAGGAGTTGTGGTTGAGCTGATCAGGAGGTTGCGCAGCATGATTGAATCAAGAACAATGCATATGAAGGTATCGTGGACATCATTGGAAGTTGTTTGCACGTGTGCAAGGAGTGCATGTACGTGGCTACATGGTTCCGAGACGTGATGAAGAGATGTGGACTTAAATATTTGGTCAGAAAGGTCCAACCGACTAGGTTATGGACTCAGGCTGCGGCCGAGTCAGGTTTGACTCAAATATGGAAAGATTTGAGTTGGTTATGATAGGATTTCGTGTGGGTCACGAATTTGAGTTGTTTAGGAATGTGGGATACGTTCCTAAGGTGTTTGGAAGTCTTAAGATTGCTTCTATCTGCGTATAGAAGAATCCTAAGCAGTTATGGAAAGTTACGATTCGTGAACAGAGTAGGATTAGGTTCCTGATCTGAGTTGAGTTTGCTTTCGAGCTAGTTATATAAGCAAGGGAGCCCAGAGCTCGTGGTGCACGACTTTGGGGCTGTTCCTCTTGTGTTATATTGAATAAAATTCGTAGTTTGAAGGAACTTTTTTGCCTTGTTCGTTTGACTTGTTCCAGACAAGTTTTACTCGTCGAGTTTCTGGACAGCACTACCTTTCGTCGGTGGTTTTATCATAACTCGAGTTTTACAGATCCAATTGACGTGATTCTTTTTTGTTTGTCTTCACAACTTGATTATTTGTCATCTGTCAAAATTTCACGGTCATTAGATCTGTGGTCTATTATCTACACAAGTTTCTTTGCAGCATTCCAGAACTATTTTTCTTTCTCAGGTAGGGCAGATTGACCTTTGTTTGATCTTTCGATCATAACTTGTGTTTTTCTCGACGGATTTGAGTGATTATTCTTGTGTTGTCTTCGTGACTTGATTCTCTCTGATATATATCACTTTTGTCATGGTGAAACACGTTTGGATTAGTCTCACACACGATTTCTATAACAGATCATTTTTCCGCCGAAGGGGTTGGGGTTTAATTGTTTCTGCTGCGTAAAATTTTTAAATCTACCATTCACCACCCCTCTGGTAGATTTTCACGTGCTCTTCGATTCTACAATTGTTATCAGAGCCACGGTGCTCTAATCTTTGTGATTTTCACGTGTTTTTGACTAATCATCATGGAGAAGTACTCCGCCAAACCTTGTGTGTTTGCTGGTATTGATTTTCAGGTTTGAAAGGCACGCATGGAGGCTTTCATCCAGGCACAAGGCTTTGCAATATAGGAGAAGGTATACAAGCCTTACAAAGTTCCATCAAACGATCAAGTTACCACTACAAATCTGAGAGATGTCGACAACAACAACAAGGCTTGAAACTTGATCATTCAAGGACTAACACAAAGCGACTTCGACCGTGTTGCACACCTCCGATCTGCATACGATGTGTGGAAAGCACTTTGTGACTACCACGAAGGATCCAAAACGATCAAAGAGGTAAGTCAAGACATGTTCAAGAAAGAATACATGCGCTTCGAGATGCAAACCGGTGAGTCTATTGATGACCTTTTTGCTCGCTTTAATAAGATTCTCAGCAACTTGCGTAGTGTCAATGTTAATTTTTCAGATGCTGAAAATTCTAGGCAATTGTTAAGTGCATTAGATATGTCAATTTGGGAGATGAAAGTCACATCTATTCGTGAATCTACTGTCATGAGTTCACTTACTTTAGATGTG
Organism: Tuctoria greenei; assembly: GCA_036927565.1. NCBI lineage: Eukaryota > Viridiplantae > Streptophyta > Magnoliopsida > Poales > Poaceae > Tuctoria > Tuctoria greenei. Next base: position 140,377,528 of record JAYESD010000001.1, on the reverse strand, counting down.
CTATATTCCAAGCTAAAAACTCATGAAATTGATATAATATCACGTAAGAACCCCAACAAGTCTATTGCTTTTGTTTCTCAACGTGATATGCCTAGCCCTGGCCAATCTTCATCTTGTGGTACACTTGCTTTGTTGTCCTCTCTAACACTTGAACATATTGAGGAGTTTCCAGGGGAGGAGCTAGCGCTCATCTCTACCCGGTGCTCAAAAGCATTGCAAAATATGAGAAATGGAAGGAGAGGAAGCTCTGGACCTCAACGATGCTTTGAATGTGGTAAGACAGGACATTTTCGTATAGATTGTCCTAACCTTTCAGGTCCTACCTCCCAGGAAGAAAAACAATCAAGGATAAAGCACTCCTCAACAAACGATAAGAAGAAAAAGAAGGGCTTTACAGGTCGCCAACTGGTGAACAGTTTTATCTCAACACTCAAGGAACTTGGCTCAGGCGACGAGGACATTGGGAGTGATGAAGATGAAGATGATTTGGCAAACTTGTGCTTTATGGCGGGCAAGTCAAGATCAAGTATGGAGGAGGCAGAACACAATAGCCACAATGAAGAGGTATGTCCTACTTGCGAAGAAATGTGTGATGCTATTTCTCGTGCCACTATTATTGTTAAGAAAAAGGACAAAAACTTAGGCATAGTGTTGCTAAAATTGAATCACTAGAATCTGAATTCAACCGTTTAAAAACTTTGATTCCTAGTGATGATGCATGTCCCTCATGTGATTTAATATATGAACAATTGTCCTCATTAAGAAGTGCACACACCTCCACAATTGATAAACTTGAGTTAGAAATTGAAAAGAACAAAGAGCTTGCTGCACTTAATGATAAAAACATGAAAGATGCTACCTGTTCTACAATTGATTTGCACTGTTCTACTTGTGATGATCTTGATGAGAAACTACAGGATGTTATGAATGAAATTTCTATATTGAACAATGCTTTACGTTCTCATGAAGTTAAATTTTGTTCCAATTGCATATTAAAAGGAAAAACTTCATGTGAAAATTTCCTTGATCTGTCCAATAAACTTGATGACATGCATAGGACATTAGATTGGTTTTGTAATGGGAATAAGAACCTAAACTTGCTGCTGAATTCATCCAAGTCTTGCAATGATAAAACTGGTTTAGGTTTTGATTCTCATGCTAAGGCACATCCACCTAAAATTGTAAAGTCATTAGGAAGTGGTTTGATTCAAACAGTTCCTAAACAAAAAGAAGTGGTTTTCAAATCTGCAGGAGTATTGTCTCATTCGGTTTCAAATAAAAATGTCGTTTGCTCATCTAGACATGAACACAAAGTTAAATTTCATTGTAACTATTGTGGTAGAGATGGTCATGTCATAGATTTTTGTTATAGACTAGCTAAACAACAGAAAAGGGAAAGAATGGTTGCTAGATCTCATAACTTTCATGCAAAATTTGCTGCACATATTGAACCGAATGTACAACCTGCTGTTTTGAGTCAAAAACATTCAAAGTTTACCTCCGGGCCTTCTGTTTTTGCCTCCAGAGCTACAGATTTTTATGCTACACAAGTAACACCTTATAGGTCAGTAGTTAAGAATAAAAAATCTCAAACTTTGACTCATAAACCTGCTGTTTTGTCTCAACTTTCGCGTGTTTTTCCTGCTGCACGTCACGTGACTCAATACTGGATTCCTAAATGTCTTTTGACTAACCCCATTATTGAGTCATCGACGTATTGTGCTTCTATGTAGGTTACACGTTTGAGGAAGAAGAACATTTGGATTGTGGATTCAGGTTGCTCACGCCACATGACCGGTAACAAAGATTGGTTCTCCTCCCTCTCTTCTGTGTCACGTGTAGAGAATGTTACTTTTGCCGATAACTCTTCAGCTCCTATAATTGCTAAGGGTTCGGTTAGAGTAAATGATCACTACACTTTGAAGGATGTGGCACTTGTAAAAAATTTGAAATACAACTTGCTTTCTGTTTCTAAATTGCTAGATGAAAATCTGGAAATTATTTTCAATAAAATCTGCTGTAAAGTTGTAAGTTCAAATAGTGAGCTTATTTTTAACATGTCTCGGTTTGGAAGAGTTTTTAAAGCTGATTTTGATATGTCTTCCTCTAAGCATAGGTGTCTAGTTGCTAATGATTCAAAGGACCTATATTTTTGGCATCGTAGACTTGGTCACGTAGGCTTTGATCATCTAATGCGTGTTAGTACTCTTGATCACATATGTGGGCTGCCTAAGATTAAAGGGGACAAAGAAATTGTATGCTCTTCTTGTAGACATGCTAAGATGGTTGCAGATTCACATACTCCTCTCACAATGATCATGACAACTGATATGTGTCAACTTTTGCACCTTGACACCGTAGGACCTTCACGTGTTCAATCCTTCAGAGGTAAATGGTATGTACTTGTGATTGTTGATGATTATTCTAGATACTCTTGGGTTTACTTTATGGCGTCTAAGAATGAAGTTTTTAGTCAATTTAGAACTTTATTTCTTAGATTATCAATTGATTACCCAGGATCTTTAAAAGCAATTAGAAGTGATAATGGAACTGAATTTAAAAATCAATCTTTTGATCACTTTTGTGCTGAAAATAGAATAGATCATCAATTTTCTTCACCATATGTACCTCAACAAAACAGTGTTGTAGAAAGAAAAAACAGAACCTTAGTTGAGATGGCTAGGACTATGCTTGATGAATATCAAACTCCTAGGAAATTTTGGGCTGATGCGATTGCAACCGCTTGTTATGTCTCCAATCGTGTTTTCTTGCGCGCTAAGCTAGGTAAAACACCATATGAGCTTCGGTTTGGACATAGGCCTAGTGTTACACACTTTCGGGTCTTTGGTTGTAAATGCTTTGTTCAGAAACATGGTAATCTTGATAAATTTGAACCTAGATCCATTGATGGCATGTTTCTTGGTTATCCATCTCATACTAAAGGCTACCGTGTGCTTTTACTTGACACTAACAAAATTGTGAAGACTTGTGAAGTGTCTTTTGATGAAGCTAGCCCAGGTACTATCTCAAACATTGCAGGTCCAGATCCATATCCGCAGGGGGGAAACATTTTCGTTGAAGATGAGGAAGAATTGGAGTTGCTGCCCAAAAATTCAGCAGCTAAAGACTTTGGTTCAGCTCTGGATGTTAATTCTCAACCAGCACTGACAACCATCAATGCTGATTCAAATCGTCCTCAAGTCACAAGCTCATCGATTTGTGATGAACATGAAGAAGAAGAAGCTTGTGAGACATCTATTCCCCTACGGTTTTACAAAGACCATCCCCCACACTAGATGATTGGAAGCTTGCACGAACGAGTCACACGATCCAGGTTTTGCGATCCAAACTCTTATGCTCATTCTGCTTTTGTTGCTTCTTTTGAACCCAAAGATATATCACACGCACTCATTAATGAATCTTGGATTATTGCCATGCAAGAAGAGTTAGAAAATTATGAAAGAAATAATGTTCGGGAACTTGTACCTCCTCCTCAAGGTCACACTTTAATTGGAACTAAATGGGTATTTAAAAATAAACAAAGTGAGGATGTGGTTGTGGTTAGGAATAAGGCTAGGTTGATTGCTCAAGGTTTCACTCAAGTTGAAGGTCTAGATTTTGATGAAACTTTGCTCCTGTTGCTAGATTAGAAGCCATAAAAATTTTGTTATCTTTTGCTACATCTAAATGTTTTAAGCTATATCAAATGGATGTTAAAAGTGCTTTTCTTAATGGCTACATAGATGAGGAGGTTTATGTCAAACAACCACTGGGTTTGGAAAATCCAGATTTTCCTAATCATGTTTACAAACTGTCCAAAGCCTTGTACGGTCTCAAACAAGCCCCTAGAGCATGGTATGATAGGTTAAAAACATTCTTACTTGAGAAGGGGTTTACTATGGGCAAGGTAGATAAAACTATTTTTGTGCTTAAGCATGGCAATGACTCATTATTCATTCCAGTGTATGTGGATGATATTATCTTTGGTTGTGCTTCTCATGATCTTGTGTCCAAGTTTTCAGCAATGATGAGTTCCGAATTTGAAATGAGTATGATGGGTGAACTCACTTACTTTTTGGGGCTGCAAATCAAGCAAGCCAAGGAGGGTACCTTTGTGCATCAGACAAAGTATACAAAAGACCTCCTAAGGAGCTACAACATGGACAAAAGCAAGCCTCTTCGGACACCAATGGGAACAGCAACAACACTTGAAATTGATTAAGATGGTGAACTCGTGGATCAAAAAGAATATAGAAGCATGATCGGATCACTTTTATACCTCACGGCATCAGGACCAGACATACAATTCAGCGTATGTCTTTGTGCACGTTTTCAAGCCTCCCCACGTGCTTCACATCGTCAAGCCATCAAAAGGATTCTCAGGTACTTACATGGAACTCAAGAATTTGGCATTTTTCTTCCTTCTTCCTCAACCTTTACTTTGAAAGCTTTTTCAGATGCTGATTTTGGGGGTTGCAGGATTGATAGGAAAAGTACTTCAGGTGCTTGTCATTTTCTTGGTAATTCTCTTGTTGCTTGGTCCTCTAGAAAACAAAATTCAGTTGCACAATCCACAGCCCAATCTGAATATGTAGCTGCTGCTAGTGCTTGCTCACAAATTCTTTGGATTGTTCAAACACTTAAGGACTATGGGGTTGATCTAGATAGTGTTCCACTGTTCTGTGATAACACTAGTGCCATTTGCATTGCTAAAAACCCCGTGCAACATTCTAGAACTAAGCACATTGACATTAGGTATCACTTTCTCTGAGATAATGTTGAAAAAGGGAACATTGTGCTTCACCATGTAGATACCGAACAACAATTGGCTGACATTTATACAAACCTTTGGATTTCACTCTTTTTTGTTACATTCATAGTGAAATAGGGGTTATGCATCCTCATGGCTTAAATTGAGAGGGAGTTTTTGAAACTTGGGAAGTCTATGTGTGAATCTAAAATTAAAATAATATGAGCATAGTATTTCATACATATATGACTCTGTGATTCCTTTTTACATGCTGAAAGTTCTTACTACATTACTCGTGTTATACATTTTGTAGTTTTTGCCATGTCTAGTAATTGGAATATTTACTTACACTAAAGCTGGTCATGGTCGAACTTTCTTGCTGTTTTGAACTTGTTACATGTTCACAAGTGCTTTTAATCATTAAAAATTAATCAAGTAATCAACTCACATGTTGAGTTTTTATGAACAGATATAAATTGAGAAAAGATCAAGAGAATATGCATGCATCGCACTTCTTCATTTAAGATGGCTTATCATTGCACTTAGATTTGAACTTGGAAGAAGTTGTGTATGACTAAAACCATGTCCTTAAGCTTCTGAATGTCAAATGACATAGGCTTGGCTTGGTTGGTTAGAATAAGGCAGATGCGCATATAATCTCTTGCAAATATCATATGATCTAAATTTTTGTTTTGAAAAATAATAAAATGCAGCAACTAGTGTCACGCTTTCAAGTTATGAAATATTTAAGTTCGTGAGATCATGACTTGCTTAAATTGAAAATTACATATGATCTCTAGCATGGCTTACACTACTTTATGTATCTCAGTGATGTGATAGTGTAAGGTACCTGATAGTATGACTTGGATGAGCTTTGTTTATATATATATGTTATAACATGCTCATAACAACTAAAGTTGGAAAGATATTTTGTTTATATGCTCATGACTTGCTGAATACATTGTCAAAGGGGCAGAGATAAGCATGAAGAGAAAGAGAATATGTGCATAAGGAGAGATAATAAAGGGGGAGAGATAATATGGGATAATTTTTGGATTTTCTTCTCATTTTACTTTTGATTCAAAGGGGGAGAAATTGCCTTCAAAACTTTTATGTGAATAAGCCAATGTTCGGATTTTAAATGGTGTTGCCAATGCATTCATCAAGGGGGAGATTGTAAGACATATGTGTGCTGGATACATTGGCTTGTAGTGAATACACTTGGCTTCGATGATAAAAGTTTTGAATATCACCAAAACACCTTTTTATCAAGGTCCGACTCTAGCTCCGAGCTACATCAAGGTCCGATGGTAGAACCGGCTTGGTTGTACTAGTTTTGGTAAGCTCCGGTGCTAGGTTCTACTAGCTTTTGTTAGCTCCAGCTCAAGGTTCGGGTTGCTCTGGCAAGGTCCGGAACTTGACCGCAATGCTTCTGTTTTTCATTTGTAATGTTTCGTACTTGCTTTACATCACTGGAAAGATTGCTTAGTATTCATTTGCTAAGTCTTTGGTGCGTTTTTTGGTTGACATAGATGATATACTGTTACTGTGGTTTTGCAACATGCTTATGTGAGGTTCTCACGTAAGGTGTTGTGTTGGGAACTAACTTGAGTCAAGTCGAGGACTTGGGCTCGTATGGATTGGTTGTTTATTCATGTGCAGGTGTTGCTTGAGTTCAAGACATGGCTGGTGACGGGATCCATTGGACTAGTCTCAGGGAGGAGATGAGGTTCCAACAACCAAATTCAGGAGGAGTTGTGGTTGAGCTGATCAGGAGGTTGCGCAACATGCTTGAATCAAGAACAATGCATATGAAGGTATCGTGTACGTCATTGGAAGATGTTTGCATGTGTGCAAGGAGTGCATGGACGTGGATACATGGTTCCGAGACGTATGAAGAGATGTGGACGTAAAGATTTGGTCAGAAAGGTCCAACCGACTAGGTTATGGACTCAGGCTGTGGCCGAGTCAAGTTTGACTCAAATATGGAAATATTTGAGTTGGTTATGATAGGATTTCGTGTGGGTCACGAATTTGAGTTGTTTAGGAATGTGGGATACGTTTCTAAGGTGTTTGGAAGTCTTAAGATTGCTTCTATCTGCGTATAGAAGAATCATAAGCAGTTATGGAAAGTTACGATTCGTGAACAGAGTAGGATTAGGTTCATGATCTGAGTTGAGATGGCTTTCGAGCTGGTTATATAAGAAAGGGAGCCCAGAGCTCGTGGTGCACGACTTTGGGGCTGTTCCTCTTGTGTTCTATTGAATAAAATTCGTAGTTTGAAGGAACTTTTGTGCCTTGTTCGTTCGACTTGTTCCAGACAAGTTTTACTCATCGAGTTTCTGGACAGCACTACCTTTCGTCGGTGGTTTTATCATAACTCGAGTTTTACAGATCCAATTGACGTGATTCTTTTTGGGTTGTCTTCACAACTTGATTATCTGTCATCTGTCAAAATTTCACGGTCATTGGATTTGTGATCTATGATCTACACGAGTTTCTTTGCAGCATTCCAGAACTGTTTTTCTTTCTCAGGTAGGGCAGATTGACTTTTGTTTGATCTTTCGATTATAACTTGAGTTTTCCTCGACGGATTTGAGTGATTCTTCTTGTGTTGTATTCGTGACTTGATTCTCTCTGATATATATCACTTTTGTCACGGTGAAACACGTTTAGATTAGTCTCACACATGATTTCTTTAACAGATCGTTTTTCTACCGAAGGGATTGGGGTTTAATTATTTCCGCTGCGTAAGATTTTTAAATATACCATTCACCCCCCTCTGGTAGCTTTTCACGTTGTCTTCGATCCTACAGAAAAACTTGTCTGGAACAAGTTGGACGAACAAGGCACAAAAGTTCCTTTAAACGATGATCTCTATGAAATAGAACACAAGAGGAACAACCCAAAAGTCATCTACCACGAGCTCTGGCCTTCCTTGCTTATATAACCAGCCCTTAGGCCAACCCAAACTGAACTAGGAATCTAATCCTACTCAATTCATGAATTGTAACTTTCTATAACTGCTCAAGACTCTTCTATACGTAGATAGAAGCAATATTAAGACTTCCAAACACCTTAGGAACGTATCCCACATTCCTAAAGCAACTCAAATTCGTGACCCACACGAAATCCTATCATAACCAACTCAAAACTTTCCATATTTGAGTTAAACACGACTCAACCGTAGCCTGAGTCCATAACCTAGTCGGTTGGACCTTTCCGACCAATTTTTACGTCCAGATCTCTTCATCATGCCTCAGAACCATGTAGCCACGTCTATGTACTCCTTGCACACGTGCAAACATCTTCCAACGGCATCCATGATACCTTCATATGCATTGTTCTTGATTCATACATGTTGCGCGACCTCCCGAACAACTTAACTACAATTCCTCCCGAACTTGGCTGTTGAACCTCATCTTTTTCCCTAAGACTGGTTCAATGGATCCCATCACCAGCCATGTCTTGAACTCAAGTAACACCTGCACATGAATAAAAAACCAATACTTCCGAGCACAAGTCCTCGACTTGACTCACGTTAGTTCCGAAACTACAACATCTTACGTGAGCACCTCACATAAGCATGTTGCAAACCATAGAAAAATGATATCAGCCATAACCACCAAAACACACCAAAAACTTAGTAAAAGAATACTAAGCAAACGTTCCATAAGCGTAAAGCAAGTTTGAAACATTGCAAGATAAAAGCAAAACCACTGCGATCAAGCTTCGAACCTTGCCAAAACTAACCAAAACATGTCGGACCTATCATCGAATCTTAATAAAAAGATGTTTTGGTAGTATTCAAAACTTTTATCGTCAAAGCCAATGTATTCAGCACACATAAGTCTCACACAATGCCTCTACCATTTACGGCCACCAGAATATATACGCACTCATAGGGATTTAGAGAAGGTCACATGAAGTCAATACCCCACACATCAAATAATTCGACTTGGAGATTATATGTGAGGGGCATGGCATTATAAGCAGTGATTCCTCCATGTTTTTGGCATTTCCAACATCGGTGAATGAATTCTTTGGTACTTTGTACATTCAAGGCCAAAATAATCCACTTTGCTAGATCTTTGCCTGAGTGCGGTAAACACCGTAATGACCTCCATAGGGGCCCGCGTGGCATTTTTCAATGATTTTGGTGCCTTCGATTGTGGTGACACACCTTCTAAGAAGGCCATCGGCACATACTCGATAGAGATATTTGTCGTCCAATAGGTGTCTACGACTCTTACAAATGAGTTTCTTTTTGTTTTCCCTTGGCGGTACGTACTCCATGACCATGAAGTTCACGATGTCCGCATACCAAGGGTGAGATTCAGTCACCTTAAGCAACATGTCATCATGTAGGAAGTCATTGATAGGTACATCCATGTGTTGCATGACTTCTATACGTGAGAGATGATCCGCAACGGAATTATCGACTCCCTTCTTATCCTTAATCTCCAAATCGAGTTTTTGGAGTAGGATAATCCATCGGATTAGCTTTGGTTTAGCATCCTTTTTGGTGAGCAAAAACTTCAAGGCGGCATGGTCTGTGTAAACAATGACCTTGGCTCCAACCAAATAGGACCTAAACTTATCGATAGCAAAGACTCTTGCCAGGAGCTCTTTTTCTGTACTGGAATAGTTGAGTTGTGCTCCTGTTGGATCTTACTAGCGTAGGATATGTCGTGATGCTTTTTATCTTTGGTTTGGCCTCAGACCGCACCAACAACAAAGTTGCTGACATTACACATGATTTTGAATGGAATCGTCCAATCTGGGGGTTGGATGATTGGAGCTGAGACAAGTGCCTTTTTGAGTGTATAAAAGAATTTGAGGCACTCCTTATCGAAATCAAAGGGGGCTTACTTAGCTAATAGGTCTATAAGGGGTCAACAATTTTGAAAAATTCTTGATAAATTATCGATAGAACCCCGCGTGACCTAAAAAGTTGCGGATTCCCCTTATGATGGCTAGAGGTGGAAGTTTCTCAATAACTTCAATTTTTGCTTTGTCCACCTCTATTCCCCTCTCGGACACTAAGTGTATAAGAATGATGCCTTCACGGATCATAAAGTGGCGCTTCTCCCAGTTAAGCATTAGGTCCTTCTTTTGGCATCTTTGTAAGACCTTGTCTAAATTTTCCAGACAATGATCGAAAGTTTTTCATAGACAGAGAAATAATCCATGAAAGCTTCTATGATTTCCTCAATCATGTTGGAAAGGATAGACATCACGCACCTTTGAAAAGAGGCAGGCACATTACACAGTGCAAAAGACATTTGCCAGTAGGTGTACGTCCTATATGGACATGTGAATGTGGTCTTACTTTGATTATCGGGATGGATGGGAATTTGATTATAGCCCGAATATCCATCAAGGAAACAGAAGAAGGAATGTTTTGCCAGCCATCCAACATCTCATCGACGGAGGGCGGTGGAAAATGTTCCTTCCCTTTTTCCTTGTTGAGTTTTCGGTAATCAATGCACATCCTCCATCCCATTACAATTCGTTGATGAATTAATTCATTATTCTCACTATGAGGTACATGATAAATAATGCTAACATGAAGGAGTTTCAAGACCTCCTTCTAACATCCTCACACATTGCATTATTCGACCGTCGTTGAGGCTCCTGTGAGGGGGTACTCTCGGGCTCAATGGGAATGCGATGGGTGCAAAGAGCAGAGCGTTTGAGCGTTTCATCATCTGGAAGCTTGTCACTTATGATGACATGGGCTTCCAAATCTACATTTAGAAAAGTATAGTGTAGGCCTGGAGGTAAGATTTTTAGCTCAACGAGAGGTTTAAGTTTGGGCTCTTCTTTTGGCAATTCAAAAGCCTCCTGAAGCTCATCCTCTTCTTGGATGAAATATTCTTCTCCTACTTCAGGAGGTTCCCAATATTTAAGAGTCCTGACCTCCTCAATTGGCCTATCTTGGAGGGATGGTTCAGCAGATGTGTTCTTGGAATGCATAACGGGAATGGAAAATTTGTTTCCTCCAAGATTTATGTTGAGGTTTCCTTCAGAGGGGAATTCCATGAGAAATTTCTCAATGGGTACCTCAATCATTACATCAAAGTCTCAAACTTCAAACACATGAACATCAAGCAGAACGTCAACATTTTTGTGTCTTACTGACACTTCTTGCAAAATCCCATATTCTTCAAGAATATTTTCAAATGTATCTCCGAGGGACTTTTGTGTTGGTGCCATTGGCACATCGCCAAAATGGCGAGAGCACATGTATCAAAAATGATATTTTCTCCAATGTAGGGATTATAAAGGACTTCAATTGTTGCTCCTCTAATATGCCATAGAATGGTGGCTAAGGGTGAGATCATCCAAAGGATATCAGGTGAGTTCTCAATCTCTGCTATCCATTCTGAACTCAAAATAGAGGTCAACTCCTTGACCGTCTCTTGGAGGTATACTCCATCGGGCGAGTCAGGTGGAGTTGGAGGCAACGATGGCTTCCTTTGATAATAATACTTCGAGGTATTTCCATAATCTTCAAAAATCTCTTCCTCGATGTAGAATGGGAATTCCGAAGGTTGAATTTCTTCATCCTTTGATCGTTTAGGTTTGGGAAATGATTGTATAGGAAAGGCAGGTGACGAGCATGGTTCTGGATCTTCCATGGCTATAGAAGTGTCCTCGATATTCAACGTGGCTTCTACAAGTCGATTTAGAAGTTCCTTAGCTTCTTCTGGCGTCTTATGGAGGAAAGACCCTCCAGTCATAATGTTGAGATATAGGACAGACTCTTTGTTAAGTCCCATGATGAAATTTTGTGATAACAATGGCTATGGGATTAACAAATCTAGGTCGGAATTTTTCAGCAAAAATCTATCCCAAGTAGCACATATTGATTCCTTCTCCACCTGTTAGAAGATTAGTACTTCCATTTGCATGGAAACAATTTGGGATATTCGAAAGAAGCAAGACAAAATTTGTCTCGTAATTCTCTCCAATCACCGTTTGTTTTCCCAACATTATGGGTGTACCACTGTTTAACTTTTTCCTTGAGAGAAAAAGGAAACAACTTTTATTTAAGAGTTTCTTGTGTCATGCCTTTAAGTAAAAAGCAAGAACACAATTGTACAAACTCTCGCAAATGGTGGTAAGGGTTTTCACAATCCGTTCCTGAGAAAGATTGTTCCCAAACCATGGATATAAAGCCAGGGCGGAATTCATAGCTAGTTGAGCAAATAGGTTCCACCGACGGCGGTGGCTCACAGAACTCGCCCTTTGGGGCAGAATAAGAAAAAATGGTGGGCTGCTCCATGGTAATGGTGGAAAGGTAAGAAGTAAAGAAAATAAAATAGATACGAGGGTTAACAAGTTTTGAAGATCAACAGCAACCGTTCCACGGCAACGGTGCCAGAAATGCTCGTTGGTATTTCTTACGAAAATAGAATCATCTGTAAGCGCACGGAAATACCATTGTAGAACTTCCCCTTAAAGAGTATTCCCAAGGGTATCGAATCCAAGGAACGTGTGTGAGATCTTCTAGCTTGTTCTTCAAGGACACACAATTTGTTTGGTAGGCAAGGATTGGAGAGAAATTCAGTGGTTTGAAATCTAGGCCACATTAGTCTATGGCAATAGTTTGCTTCAGGCACGGGTTTACCCTTGGTAATACCAAGATGATTCTCGCCACGAGCCTGTGGCATAGCCGAACGTGGAGGATTACTAAGGATAGATAGGACTGTCACCACCTACTGTCTACCTTCCTCGATCCGTTAGTCTACAAGATATCTACTGATGAATTCTAATCTAAGCACCACACTCATGTTTTATTCACAACTCTAATCATTACGAATTTAAAGCTACGACTAGAGCTTCTAATAAATTAAAGCAGTGAACCCACAAGCAGTTACGTAAGGAAACTACTATGAAAAAAAATCAAACTTGTATTGAATTCACAGAAAATTCTTACTCGATTTCGGCAGAACTTCCGTAGAGGTACAAGTGTGGAAGAGGGACTTGACAAGCCCAAGCCTCCTCCTCCTAGCTCCTCCTCACTCTCCTTCTACTTAGCTGACTACTTGGGCAACTCAAAACCTTATGAGGGGAGTACTATTTTCAAACTAGTGGTGTTTGTATGTTAACGGTCACTAAGTGCCATATTCAAACCGTCAATTCACCTCATAATGTGCGCAAAAGAGAAACATAACATAGTGGTAGCATTAAATACTACCCAATTCAACAAGTGTTAGTGTCTATTTGTATGCAGGTGAAATAATACCCAAAAAATACCAAGACATGCAGAGTGTAATTCATAAACATGGATTCCAATGAATCAGGCGACGCCACGTGGCATCACATGGATCAAATGGCCCACAAACAGTCGTATCCGAGGATATCAACCAGCGTATCACCCATATCAGTCAAGGGGGCCCACCATTCAGTGACCTGGACAAAGCACACGAGAAATGGGGCACTAACCAGGTCGGGCGAACCCCCTGTTCGGCTGACCACTTCTTCGCGCCAAACTCGGTCTTCCTCAACGTGGTGACTTCTACCGGCTTCCTGATAACGGTGAAGACTGATTCGCGTGCATTTGGTGGCGGGAACTGACCCTAGTTCACCTATAAATGGCACCCCTCACCTCCCTTCACACACACACCAAAGGTTGATAATAGAATACCACTCATAAGGTCTAGAGTCGTCCTAGAGGCTGCCAAGTAGAAGGAGAGTGTGGTAAAGAGTTTAGAAGAAGGAGGCTTGGGATTGTCAAGTCCCGCTTCTAAACTTGTACCCCTACAAAGGTGCTACTCAAATTAAGTAAGCCTTTGTGAGTTTAATACAAGTTTGATTTCCAATTCAAAGTAGTTTGCACAAGTAGTTACTTGTGGGTTTGTTGCTTTAATTTATTAGAGGCTCTAGTTGTAGCTTTGTGTTAGAAACAACTAGAGTAGTGATTTAGAATGTAAGTGTGGTGCTTAGGTTAGAAATCACCAGTGAATATCTCGTAGACCCACAGATTGAAGAGGTAGGCAGTAGGTGGTGACAACCCATCTATCCTTTGTAATCCTCCACGTTTGGCTATGCAATAGGCTCTTGGACGGAGTCGTTCTAGTTTTGCTAGAGGAAACCTTACCAGAAGCAAGAAGCTACCGCAAATCTCTTTGAATTAGAATCAATACTTTGAATTCCTCTCTGCTCCTTGCCTGCCAAACAACTTTGTGTCCTTAGATGAACTAGTTCATAAGATTAGCACACACGTTCCTTGGATTAGATACCCTTAGGAATTCTCCTTATGGGGAAGTGTTACAGTGGTATTTCCGTATGCTTGCGGATAACTCTGTATTCGTAAGGAAAACCAACAAGCATTTTTGGCGCTATTGCCGAGGAACGGTTGCTGTTGATCTTCGAAACTTGTTCACCCTCATATATATTTTCTTACCTTTCCTTTGTCTTTCCTTTTCTTAACACCATGCCATATATGGAGCAACTCACCATTTTTTTTTATTCTACCCAAAAGGACAAGTTCAGTGGGCCTCCACCTTCGAGAGAACCCATTTGTTCTACTAGCTATGAACTTCACCCTGACATTATAGCCATGGTTCGGGAACAATCCATCTTAGGAAAAGATTGTGAAAACCCTTACCACCATCTACGAGAGTTCGAACAATTGTGTGCATGCCTTCTAATCAAATGTATGACACAGAAAACTCTCAAATGGAAGTTGTTTCCTTTCTCCCTCAGGAAAAAGCCAGACAATAGTACAACCACAACGTTGGGAAGACACACGGTGATTCGAATGAATTACGAGACAAAATTTATCTTGCTCTCTTTCTAATTTCTTGAGTTGTTTCCTTATGAACACTATTGGACACGTAATTAAGCCTAAAGCTGAAGTATGTTACTTAATTATGTATTTTTTTGCTTAATTACGTCCGTTGTTGGCCGATGTGGCAGTTTGGACATAATTAACATAACTTATGTCGGACGTCGACGTAAGTTATTTAGTTATGTTGGCCAGAGATTAATTACATCGACCGTCAGTGTCTGATGTAAAAAGTAACTTACATCGACTGTCCTCAGCCGATGAAAGTTACATGGTCTTACTTACGTCGGCTATGGCAGGCCGACGTAAGTTATTATGTCTAAATTATGGCGGTATGGTCGTGCTGACGTAAGTTAACCTGGGCTAACTTACGTCAGCATTACCATAGCAGATGTAAGTTATGTTTTTTATTTTTTTAAAAAAAATGAAACTGACAGCCTGCACGATGGCGAGATCACAGAACAGCAAATACAGTCAGATATATACACAAGAACAATTTCAAAATATTCAAAAGACAACCACAACACAAACTTCCATCGGGCTACACGCTAGCCCCTCCACTACCTCCGAAGCCCAAGAGATCTTATCAGCGCGTCCCTCCGGGTGCCGGTAGGTGTGGCGAAGGAGTTTGCACCGCCGTCCCTGAACCCTGCAAAAGAACATTAGAGTTATACATGTTACAACATCCATCATCTCACTCTCTTCCTCTCCCTCTCCCTCTATCTCTTTCTCGGCTCTCATACTCTCTTCTTCTCCCTCACTCTCCTTCTCTCATTGTCTCTGTCTTCCTCTCCCTCACTTTCTCTCCCTCTCTTTCTGTCACAATTTATCTCTTGCTCTCCCTCTCTTTATCTCATTATCTCACTCTCTTCCTCTCCATCACTTTCTCTCTCTCTCTTCCTCTCCCTCTCTAGCATCCCCTCTCTCTCTCTCACTTTACCCTTTCTCTCGCACTCTATCTCTCCCTATCTATGTCTCTCTTACTCCACCTGTATTGCACCTCTCTCTCTCAACCTATGTCTGTCTCTCTTACTCCTAACCGGTGTTTCGAGCATGAGTCTGCCATTGTAAAATATTAGATGATATATGTTACTGAAATACTATGAAATTAAACTACGGTAGTTTAAGTTACTTACCGCCACAGTTGTTTGCATCTGGGCCATGTACAAGCTCATGACCTCCTGGAAGTCCTTCGACCTCTCCTACTCCTCCCTCACCCTCTCCAGCTCCGCCCTCACCCTCTCCCGTTCAGACCTCAACCTCTCCAACTCCAACTAGGTCTGCGCCAGCGTCTCCTTCAAGGCATTGAGCCCCAAATTGGTCTACGAGAGACGACCACTTGATGGCCCAATGGACGAGGTCTGTGTTGATGAAGCGCCTCTCGGAGGTCGCGCCGACCTCGAGTCGACAACTCAATCAAAAATGGCAAACCTGCCAAAGAATGAAAAATACTAAGTAGAAGAAGATAGATTGAAAAACAAATGAAAAAAGGACCAACTCACCATCCATGGGTCTTCCTGCCTCCGCTCGCATACATGGCTTGGGGTCGATCGGCACGTATTCCCAATCATAATCTTCCTCGTGTATCTTCACGACCTCCTGCGTGTACTTTTCCTAAAATACAAAAAAATCTTATAGGTGTATCAATAATAGTATTAGTTATAATGAAATTTATGAATTTTGAAAACTTACAAGTCGGTCGGTCGTGACCTGACTGCACTGCCCTGGCTGAGAAGGGTCACTTCCCTTGTGACCTCTCTTCTAAACCTGGGTCCGGGTCAGCCCCTGACCTGTCTCTCCCTCCTGTATAGCGTGTTAGTGAGACAAATATATTATGAACATAAAAATGAACTTAAACTGTACTTACCATGCGTTTAGCCAAACGCAAGTAGTCGTTGCCACTGTAGTTGTGCTTGCCCTTGGATCCCAGGCAGCACTGTCTTGCCTTTATGGACCTAGCGATGAAAGCATTGCTAGCCTAGTGCCGACAGAGGGCTACGTACGCCTCGGGTCGACCATGTAACCAAGAAATACTAACCTGCACATATTTCATAATTCATCAATGCAGTTAACATATGTAGGTATTGTAAATATTTAACAATAAAAACTTACCTCCGCGTACTGCTCCTCTATCAAGTACGTGTCAGAGTCCTTCCTGATGGACCCTTTCCTACTGCTGCTCCTGGGGGTGCAGTTTGTGGTACGCATTGACGGCCTGGATCAGAGCATTCGACAATGCTGCCATCGCGAGCTTCCAAGCATTATAGTGGAACACGAGTCTCGCGTGCTCCTCCATGCCCGGTTCCTCTACCTGGTACCTTAGCAGTAAGCAAACAAACGTTTATGTTATATGCATTAACACTTTAAATGAGTTGAAAAAATTAAATAGTTAAACTTACCAATAATTTGTTCCACACGGGTCCCTGAAGGGTGCCGTAGACCTCATGAGAGACACGAGCGTAGTCATCTCACGACAGGGTAGGGAAACCATCGATGACACCTGAGTAGTGCAACTTAACTATAGCCCCCAGGACACCGTTAACCTGCATGTGGTTTTTCTGGGCCCCCGTGAACGAAAGGTCGTACCAATATCTGCAAAATATTTTAACTCATGAAGTAACGGAAGAGAAAATCTAATATTTAATATAATATACAGTTTTTATCTGTCCCCGACAAGACGGGTAGTGATCCGCTGATCAAGAACTGAGGAGGAGCCGCAAAGTGGGTCCTCCTTGTCTGTTGCCTCTGCGCTACCACCGCGTCCTGTGACCCGTAAGGCTGGTCACCATCGGAGCCTGAAGGTAGGCTAGCCCTAGCCGGCTCCTGTGGAGGTCCCCTAGCCTCTAACTCCGACTCGGATGACTCTAAGTCATGCTGCAAAAATAAAAATATTCATAAGAAATATTTATTATAAGTGCAATTTGAAATAAAGTGATTGTCAACTGAAATTTACCTCCGTGCGCACATCAACCAACTGGACCCGATCTGCAAACTCTGGAACGTGCGCCAGCAGCTGGGAACGTATGCTTTTAGCTCACTAGGTACCTGAGAAAGGGTCTCGTGATGGATCAAACCCTCTCACTGGCTTCCCCTCCCCTTCGATGACATCCTGTTGCAAGGAATAATTGATTAATATGCATAGATAATATATAAGATTCATGTTTAGTGAAGAAAACGTTACTTCATAAATTTCAAAATTCATCAACGTCACGGTCATGCACCCGACTCCTTAAACCAGCCCATCAATCTTCTTCATTTTTGTTTCATTTTCGTTTTCGCATAGCAATAGGCTCGACTAAGTCATCGATTTCTTTAGTTTTTGTTTTCATTTCCATTTCCGTGCCCTTCTCGATATCTTGAGCGTCTCCAACTAAGTCATCGAGTCCTACACCGGGCTCAACTTAGAACGAGTCTAGCAACTCTTCCTCTTGGAAGACCTCATCAACCTCAGCTTCCACATGGTAATCATCATTTCATGGAGCGTATATCCGCTCACGAGGATTCACCTTATGTACCACCCACTAAGCTTTATGTTTATTGCATGGATAAGGTAGATAGTACACTTGCTCCACTTGGTGTGCAAGAACTACTGAATTGAATCCTATCAACAGTTTCTTGTGTTTTACTTCGATCATGCCAAATTGGTTTAGTCGAATTCCACAACTGGAACCAAACCATTCACAATCAAAGAATATTCCTCAAATTACCTTGTTTCCGACAAAAGTATATTCAGGGATTTTTTTATAATCTCATAGTAATGAGTATCACGTTCTTGAGAATCAGCTGCCCTCAACACAATTCCGGTATTACATGTTTCCACGAGAGGACAAAGAGATTCAAAATGTGTTCTACGGAATAGAAAGCCGTTGACATCATATCGACCATAACTTCTAACTTTAACCACTATTTAGGATAGTTGTCGCAAATCTTCGTGGATGTTGGCATCTTTATTACACTGTCCAAGATATGAAGTTGTTAGAAAACTTTGTAAATATTTGTAAGTTATAAGAAAATTTTGTTAATACTGATAAGTTAACGAGAAAACGTCCCATTATCTCAAAAACAGGAAAGAAAATTAGGTCCTCCATTTATTCCTTCCTGTCACATCCTTTCTATTTGGTTGCTCGTAGGTTGTTGCCTATGTCTCCAATTTTGCTTGTTGAACTCACTGTATGAAAAGAGAACCTTTTAGAATAGATTTATTGCAAAATATGCTGATTAGCATAATTGTAGGACAAGTACTTATTCGAAATATTTCTCCATCTCATCCATATTAGTGTACATGTAGAGAAAAGCAGCACACCTTTCTTCTTCGCTAACGTCGTAGGAAGTGTAACTGCCAACAATAGTGCCTCTTGTTGCAAAAATGGAGAGATCGCTACAAGGAGGTTGCTTATCCATATTATATTGTATTGTCAAAGTATTGACATTGTGTTCTTCTGCAAAGTAAACACTTGAGAAGTATCCTACTTCCTTAGAGTAAAAGCTTCGGCGATGCACCCTTCAACCCTTGCCCTGTTACCAACCATAGGTTTCTGATATCTTAGTCCTCTTCCAATATGATACATCCACCTATATTGCAAGGAACCGCCAACTTTCGCTTCAAATGGAAGATGGATTAGGAGATGTTGCATTGGATTAAGAACCCTAGAGGAAATTTTTTTCCATCTTACACAATAGTACTGAAATCTCCTTCTCCAACTTACTTATCATCTCCGTCGTGATTTCTTTAGCACAGAGTTGTCTATAGAAGTGGCTAAGCTCGGCTAACACCTTCCACACTACATCGTCAAAGTATCCCCAAAACATAACAGGCAAAAGTATTTCCATGATTATGTGATAATCATGACTCCTCAACCCAATAATCTTTTCCGTTTTCACATTCACGGCTCGTCTAAGACTAGCTGCATAACCATCTCGGAATTTCAAACTTTGCAACCATTCGAGAACATTTTTCTTTTCTTTAGGCCAAAGACAGAAAGAAGCGTGTGATTTACCACCATTTTCGGAAAGCTCAAGAGTTGGACGGTTACAAAGCTCAGCGAGATCCTTTTGAGCCTTTAAATTGTATTTTGTTTTGCCTGTCATGTCCATGCATGTGCTTATGATACATTTGTTCATGTTATGCCCTTGATGCATGACATCAATGTTGTGTCTTAGAATCAACAACTTCACATACGGTAGCTCCCAAAATCCACATATGTGTGTCAATGTGTGTTCGTCTCCGTAACCTTGAAAATATCCAGGACGACCTTCATCTGGCACCAATTTGTCCAACATATCGGATATATCTGACCCGTTAAGACATTTAGTTGGTCCTTTAGTGACAATTGTGTCCTTTCGAAAGACATTCCTCTGTTGCCTAAACATGTGAATTGAAGGCAACCAACGTCTGTGAAAACCAAAGTAAGGTATCTTGCCTCCATGGGTATGTCCAAAGCAATCGGTGTCCGAAGCAAATATCGGACACGTCAACCGACCGTGAGTGATCCATCCAGAAAACATGCTGTATGACAGAAAATCATGGAAGGACCACACATAAGCAGCTCAAGGGTTGAATTTCTGCTTCTTCTAACAGTCGTATGCTTCGACTCCTGCCCACAACATTTTCAACTCTTCGATCAACAGTTTCAACATCATGTTTAGACGTGACCCAAGATGATCCGGTCCAAGTACAATGAGGCTAAGAAACATGAACTCATACTTCATGCAAAAATTCGGTGGTAGGTTGTACGGAACGACAAAGACAAGACAACAGTATGGTGTGGCATTTGTGCTGAACGGCGAGAACCCATCTATCGCCAACCTGATGCGAACATTTCTCGCTTCATAGCTGAAATCTGGATCGAAACAGTCTAGCGCCTTCCATGCCTCACCATCGGACGGGTGCGTCATGACTCCATTATTCTGACGCTCACCTTCTTTGTGCCATCTCATGTGTCTTGCGGTTATTTTTAAAGGAACAACCACTTAGACCTAGGTGTCACGGTTGAGTAACGAAGCTGCTTACGGGCGACTTCTGCGATCACAATATCATCATAGTTATTAACAACTTGTACAAACCTCGGTTGACCATATTTTAAACATTTTTTCTCATTGGAATCCTCTCTCCAGAAAAGCATGCAGTTGTCCGAACACACAACAATCTTCTCGTAGTTCATACGGAGACCGGAAAGAATTTTCTTGGACTTATACATATCTTTAGGCACTTTGTGGGGATGTGGAACAACATTGATGAACAAATTGATGAGGTCGTTATAATAGTTATTAGAAAAGAAGTACATAGACTTGATTGCCATAAGTCTAGTCACAAAAGTGAGGATTGTCATTTCATTGTGTCCATGCAGCGGTTGTTCTGAATCTTTGAGAAGGTCGAAGAACTTTTTAACCTCCGTAGTAGGAGGATTCTCTGTAAGCTATGGTCGTATAGCTTCCAGCATCTCATCCATCATATCAACCTCTGTGTCATCATTATTGTCCACTTCCACATCTTGTACAGCTTGAGAAGTTGTCTCACCGTGGAAGTTCCACAACTCATAATGTGACACGTAACCGTTTCGACACAAGTGCATTGAAAGTTCCGCTTTGTCCAAAAAAGTCCAGTTGCAGCATTTCATACATTGGCACTGCACCTTATCGCTATTTGACAACGAAGAATCTCGATTCACAAAAGCTTTTGTCTTGGCGTACCACTCATCTGAGTGACCACCAGTTCTGCTCTTTCAACCAGTATACGTCCAACTGCGGTCTTCACCCATGTTTGACTCTGCAGTTTAAAGCCGAAGAAATTATAGTTAATTTATGAACGATTTATCTTTCTTATGACGATACACATAACCTGAAGCCGAACAAAATTTCAGCAGCATAACCTCGCTTGTTTTACACTGCACCCAAAGAAATGGTGCAGTTCTTCAAGCTTTGGGGTCAACTGTGAAAAATTAACTTACGACAGCTTTAGGTTAGCTATCATAAGTAGGGTTAGCCATCGTAAGTTGGTAGTTAATCTTTCATTTTCTAGTCATTTCAAAGATAGAGGACAGAACAAGAGCGAGAAAGAGGAAAGAATGAGAGAGACAGAGAACTGGGTCCGTTGGGGTCCGCCGTCCACACGTGGGGTGGTAGTCGTCTGCACTGTTGTTGTTCGCCTTCGTGCCCGTTTAGACGCATACTTTAACTTCACACTAAGTGGGCCATGATGGGCCCTAAATGGCCCGTGTCAGGCATTACCGGGCCGAAGCCTGTTTAGTTATATATATTAATTAAGCACTAAACCAATCAAAAAAATAATTAAATAATAAACTATTACAACATTAATTAATCATATACTGAACTAAACATCAAATTAAACATGTGAAAATAAACTAATTACCCTACATAATTAACAAAAACACTTTAACAAAAAATAAACAACTAAAGTAAACAATTAACATAAATATAATTATCATAAGAATTTAAACTAATCAACTAAATTAATCATATTTCAAATCCAACAAACAAATATAAGTAAAACCTAAGTTCAAACATAATTTCAAATCAATTAATTCAAATGTAATTTGAAATCATATTGGTCAATTCAAACCAACTAAATTAATCCCAATTCAACCCTAGTTAACCTCCAATTCATCAATTCATTTCCAATTACTTCATATCCAATCGATCATTGCAATTCATATCCAATCACTTCAATCATATGCAATCGATAAAATCATTGCAAGTTTAAACCTAATCCGAGTGGAGAGCTGCGACCGGTGGGGGAGGGTTGGGGACGTGGTGGCGGGACGGGGTGGGGGGCATCAGGGTGGGGTGGGTGTCAGAATGGGGTAGGGGGTAGCGGGGTGGGGGTGGGCGGCGTTGGGATGGGGTGGGCATCGGATGCCTATCGGAGGTGGGGTGGGGTAGCGTCAGGGTGGGTGTCCTCGGGGTGGGGAGGTGGTGGGGAACGTTAGGCGCGGTGGGGCACGGTGGCGACATGGTGGTGGTGGTGTCGAGATGGGGAGGTGTCGGGGGAGGAGGGGGGAGGCGACCTTACTGGAGGCTGAGGAGGTGGTGAGGAGGAGGCGTCGCTCCGGATTCGGCTAGGCGTGGTGACCGCGTAGCAACGGCATGGGGAAGAGGCGAAGAGGTGTGGCAGTGCGGCAGCAGCGTGGGGAAAGAACGAAGCAACGCGCGCGGGTGGATAAAAAGAGGCGTGCGCGGCCCGCGCGGGTAGGTTAAATTCAACTGATTAGATCGACCACTGCAACTTATGTCGATCTAGGTTTGAGCCGACGTAGTTAAAGGGCAACTTCCATCAATCTGTTAACTTACGTCGGCAGTGGGCCTTGGCCAACGTAAGTTCATCTTTAATGCCGTCGGAACATTAACTTATGTCGGTTGCAGGACGTCAGTCGATGTAAATTAATCAACTTACATCGGTTACCGACGAGCGACGTAAGTTAAGTAACTTATGTCGGCTGGCCCACGTAAGTTATGTTGGCTGACGTAATTGTTCGCGTTTCCTGTAGTGCATGGGAAGTACTATGCTTCCAGCAGATGGAGAAGGAATCTATAGGTGCAACTTGGGATAGATTTTCTCTTTTGAAAAATTCTGGCCAAAATTTATAAATCCCTAATCCGTTGGTTTTGCAACACTTCTTCATGGGGTTGAACAAAGAATTTGCCCTATATCCTGACATTATGGCTAGAGGATCCTTCCTCATAAGACGATGGAAGAAGGCAAGGATCTTATAGATCGAATTCTAGAAAATTCTTCTTTCATGATGGGTCTTAATGAGACTCCTTAAGAGGAAGCCATGTCAAGAGCTAAGGATAATTCCATAAACAAGGATGAACCCATTTCTTACTTATCCCAAACCTTGCTGAAAGAATCCTCTCCCGAACTAGAAACTACGAAAGAAGAAGAAACTCAACCTTCGGAGTTTCCCTTTACTTCGAGGAAAAGATTTTTAAAGATTACGGAAATACCTCAAAGTACTATCCAAAGGAAATTATCATTGCCACCAATTCCAAATAACCCACCTCATGGAGTGTTCGTCCAGCAAACAGTCAAGGAGTTAACATCTATTCTAAGCAGAGAATGGACTATAGAAGTTGAGAAGTCACCCGAAATTTTCATATGACCTCACCTTTGGCATCCATTTTAGGTTTCATTAGGGGGACATCAACGGGGTCCTATTCAACCCTACAGTTGGAGCAAATCTAATTTCAGATTCTTGTGTTCTTGCCATTTTGGGCAATGTGCCATTGGCACCAACACGAAAATTCTTTCGAGGTTCTTTCGGAAACATCCTTGAAGGATGCGGGGTTTTGCAATAGGTGTATGTAAGACACAAAGATATTGAGGCTCTCCTAGACTTCCATGTGTCTTGAAGTTTCTATTATGGTAAATGGTCCTTCCCATTTACTTTGCAACTTCCCATGTCCAAAGAGTTTTACCCTGGAGTTAAAGAGAAGGAATTTATCTCTAGGATTAAACTCATTTGGCGTAATCCGTTTATTGTGCCATATCTTGGTTCTTTCCTTATAGATCTGGGCACTATGGTACGTCTTATCCCTCCATTCCTATAGTTCGAAGATCTGCCTCAAATGATGCTTTCCAGCCTTATCAAGATCAATGTTCCACCGTTTTATGACCCAATGAGCTCTATGTTCCAATTCTACAGGAAGACGGCAAGTCTTCCCATAGACAAGGTTGAATGAAGATATACCAATGGGTGTCTTGTAGGCAGTTTGATACGCCCACATTGTGTCGGGTAGCTTCTGCTTCCATCTCGTTGCCATTTCCAAGACGGTCTTTTGCAGAATATTCTTGTTCTGCTTATTAGATGTTTCTGCTTGACCGCTTTGTTTGTGGGTGGTAGGGGGTAGCAATATTATGCTAAACTCCAAGCTCCCTTAGAAAGCTCCTAAAGGTCTTATCGAAGAAATGTGACCCTTTATCACTCATGACCTTTCGGGGAGTGCTAAAGCGTGGGAAAATGATCTCATGGAACATTTTCATAACGTGTGTGGAGTCAGCATTTCTACAAGGCAATATGTAGGATCGAAGAGCACGTGAAAAGCTACCAGAGGGGGGTGAATGGTAGATTTATATCTTTTTCAGCGAAAGCAATGAGAACCCCTCGGCAAAAAAACGATCTATTAAAGAAATCGTATGTGAAAGTAATCTAAACGTGTCTCACCGTGACAAAAGTAATAGATATCAAAGAGAATCAAGTCTCGAATATTACACAACAAAAATCACTCAAATTCGTTGAGAGAAACTCAAGTTACGATCGAAAGATCGAACAAAGGTCAATCTGTTCTACCGAGTAAAAAACAGATCTGTAATACTTCAAAGAAACTCGTATAAATCAAAAACCGCAAATCCAATGACCGTGAAATTTTGAAAGATGATAGATAATCAAGTTGTGAAGACAAACCAAAATGAATCACATCAATTAGATCTGTAAAACTATCACCGAAGAAAGGTAGCGCTGTGCAGAAAACTCGATGAGAAAAACTTGTATGGAACAAGTCGGACGAACAAGGCACAAAAGTTCCTTTAAACTACGATCTTTATTCAATATAACACAAGAGGAACAACCCAAAAGTCGTCTACCATGAGCTCTGGCCTTCCTTGCTTATATAACCAGCCCTTAGGCCAACCCAAACCTAACTAGGACTCTAAGCCTACTCAATTCGCAAATCGAAACTTCCCATAACTGCTCAAGACTCTTCTATACGCAGATAGAAGCAATCTTAAGACTTCCAAACACCTTAGGAACATATCCCACATTCCTAAAACAACTCAAATTCGTGACCCACACGAAATCCTATCATAACCAACTCAAAACTTTCCATATTTGAGTCAAACACGACTCAGCCACAGCCTAAGTCCATAACCTAGTCAGTTGGACCTTTCCGACCAATTTTTATGTCCAGATCTCTTCATCACGCCTCAGAACCATGTAGCCACGTCAATGCACTCCTTGCGCACGTGCAAACATCTTCCAACGATGTCCATGATACCTTCCACTACAGGAATCGATGAATAGAACGTCGGCCATATAAATGTCGGTTAACTATTGTAGCCAACGCCTATAAACTCTAAGCATCGGTAAACCGAAGCTCTTACCTGACGTTCTTTACTCGACGCTTTTAACTTCTAAAAACATCGGTCCCAACGACTTTAAAAAGTATGTACGTCAGTTTTGAAAAACTGACAGTCCTAACTACTATAAACGTCGGCTAAGTCACCGACAACTTTAACTTCGTATGACCGTAGATTTTGAACCACCCAGATGGTTGTAATTCTCACACAGAACAAAAAAGAGCCCACGGCCTACGGGCGACGCTACTCGCCCACGGCCTACCGGCGGAGAGCAAGCTTCCTCCCCCGGCCACCTCGTCTTTTCTCGACAGCCTAAACGCGGGCATCTTCGAAGAGCGAGTCGAGCCTTCAATGGAGTTGTACCAGATCGACAAGAGAATGCAACAAAAAAATGGACAAAGTACCAGATGAGCTGTACTAGATCTACAAGAGAATCACAGATTGTATACTAGATTGACAAGATTGAGTTGGAAAACAAGAGAATGCAACAAAAAATGGACAAAGTACCAGATGAGCTGTACTAGATCTACAAGAGAATCACAGATTGTATACTAGATTGACAAGATTGAGTTGGAAAACAAAAACAATCCACAGCATACATCAATCCAGATCTGGCAACAAAAACAAGAGATGAACATTCATAAGAGACGCCAGAGGAGTCGATGATGGAGGCCATGCCTGGAGCCGCATCGGAGGCCACGCCGGGAGTAGTCGACACCGGAGACCGCGCCAAAGGTTGCACCGAGAGGAGTTGTCATCCGCACCAAGGAGGAGAGTCACAGTCCGTGTCGGGAGCCACGCCGAGAGGCCGCACTGGGAGGAGTCACGCTGACACGGCCGACCATCATCCTGAGGATACGTTCGATCTCACCGGCCACCTCCCCACGGATCGCCGGTCGACGCCGGCCTCCTCGCAGCACAGCGTCAGGTCCAGCCCGACGGTAACGCGCCGAGCGAGCACCGGATCCAGCATCTCGTGCAGGCCGTGCAGCTCCTTGCTTTGGTCCAGCGCCTCTGGATGTTTCTCGAAGAGCGGTGGGCGAGGATTAAAATAGTACAGAAGAAGCGGCCAGCGACTCAAGCCTTAAAAAAAATCTCACGGAGCCAGCGGTCTTCCAGAGACTTCAAAAAATTTGGATCAGTTGTTTAGAGACAACGAACTTAAAAAATTCGCGTGAGTGCCCGCGGAGTTCAAAAAATTTGGCCTCGCGGTCCCGCGGCCCCACGTATGTATAGTCGTCGGTCTTCCTGCTCAGCCGACGGTTGTATATTTATAACTATCTGTTTTTGCGTGATCCCGAAATCTTTATCTAAAAGCGTCGGTTGTTTTTCAGGCGCCGACATTTTTATTTATAGATGTCGGTTTTCTTCTCCCCGACGCCTTTATGTTATTTAAATGCGACGGCCGCGTCATTTTTAAAACCCGACGCCCTGTTGATGTTTTCTTGTAGTGTTCATATGTATTGTTCTTGATTCATACATGTTGTGCGACCTCCCGATCTACTCAATCACAATTCCTCCCGAACTTAGTTGTTGAACCTCATCTTCTTCCTAAGACTAGTTCAATCGATCCCGTCACCAGCCATGTCTTGAACTCAAGCACCACCTGGACATGAATAAACAACCAATACTTTCGAGCACAAGTCCTCGACTTGACTCACGTTAGTTCCGAAACTATAACATCTTACGTGAGCACTTCACATAAGCATGTTGCAAACCATAGAAAAATGATATCAGCCATAACCACCAAAACAAATAAAAAACATAGTAAAAGAATACTAAGAAAACTTTCCATAAGTGTAAAACAAGTTTGAAACATTGCAAGATAAAAGAAGAACCACTGTGATCAAGCTTTGAACCTTGACAAAACTAACCAAAACATGCCAGACCTATCATCGAATCTTGATAAAAAAAAATTGGTAGTATTCAAAACTTTTATCGTCAAAGCCAATGTATTCAACACACATAGGTCTCACAATCTCCCCCTTGATGAATGAATAGGCAACACTATTTAAAATCCAAACATCGACTTATTTACATGAAAAGTTTTAAAAACAATTTCTCCCAATTCTGAAAATCAAATGAGATAGAAATAAATTTCTCCCCCACTACATACTTCTCCCCCTGAGAAGAATCGTGCCAAAAACACTTGTGAATATGTGCAAGTGATCAACTTCTCCCCCTTTGACAATGTATTTAGTAAGGTACAAAAGAGAAATTTTAATTGTTATGAGCATATTATAACATATACATATAAAAAAACTCATCCAAGTCATACCATCAAGTAACTTACACTATCACAATCAATGTAATATATAAAGTAGTGTAAGCCATGCTAGAGATCAAGTGTAACTTTTAATTTAAGCAAGTCATGATCTCATAAACTTAACTATTTCAAGACCTAAAAGCATGACACTTGTTGCTGCATTTTATTATTTTCCAAAGCACAAATTTAGATCATATGATATTTGCAAGAGATTATATGCGCATCCGCCTTATTCTAACTAACCAAGCCAAGCCTATGCCATTTGACAATCAGCAGCTTAAGGACATGATTTTAGTCATACACAACTTCTTCCAAGTTCATATCTAAGTGCAATGATAAGTCATCTCAAAAGAAGAAGTGTGATGCATGCATATTCTCTTGATCTTTTATCAATTTGTATTCGTTCATAAAAACTCAACATGTGAGTTGATTACTTGATTAATTCTTTATGATTAAAAGAACTTGTGAGAATGCAACAAGTTCAAAACAGCAAGAAAGTTCGACCATGACCAGATTTAGTGTAAGTAATTATTCCAATTACTGGACATGGCAAAAACTACAAAATGTATAACATGAGTAATGTAGTAAGAACTTTCAGCATGTAAAAGGAATCACAAAGTCATATATGTATGAAATACTATGCTCATATTATTTTAATTTCATATTCACACATAGACATCTCAAGTTTCAAAACTCCCTCTCAATTTAAGCCATGAGGATTCATAACCCCTATTTTACTACGAATGTAACAAAAACGAGTGAAATCCAAAGGTTTTGTATAAATGTCAGCCAATTGTTGTTCGGTATCTACATGGTGAAGCACAATGTTTCCTTTTTCAACATTATCTCGGAGAAAGTGATACCTAATGTCAATGTGCTTAGTTCTAGAATGTTGCACAGGGTTTTAACAATGCAAATAGCACTAGTGTTGTCACAAAATAGTGGAATACAATCTAGATCAACCCCATAGTTGTTAAGTGTTTAAACTATCAAAAGAATTTGTGAACAAGCGCTAGCAGTAACTACATATCCAGATTCGGCTGTGGATTATGCAACTGAACTTTGTTTTCTAGGGGACCAAGCAACAAGTGAATTACCAAGAAATTGACAAGCACCCTAAGTACTTTTCCTATCAATCCTGCAACCTCCAAAATCAGCATCGAAAAGAGCTTTCAGTGTAATGGTTGATGAAGAAGGAAGAAAAATGACATATTCTTAAGTTCCATGTAAGTACCTGATAATCCTTTTGATGACTTGATGATGTGAAGCATGTGGGGAGGCTTGAGAACGTGCACAAAGACATACGCTGAATTTTATGTGCGGTCTTGATGTCGTGAGGTACAAAAGTGATCCAATCATGCTTCTATATTCTTTTTGATCCACGGGTTCACCATCTTCATCAAGTTCAAGTGTTGTTGCTTTTCCCATTAGTGTCCGAAGAGGCTTGCTTTTGTCCATGTTGAAACACCTTAGGAGGTCTTTTGTATACTTCATTTGATGCACAAAGGTACCCTCCTTGGTTTGCTTGATTTGCAGCCCCAAAAACTACGTGAGTTCTCCCATCATACTCATCTCAAATTCTGAACTCATCATAGCTGAAAACTTGGACACATGATCATGAGTAGCACAACCAAAGGTAATATCATCCGCATACACTTGAACGAATAATGAGTCATTGCTATGCTTATGCACAAAAAGAGTTTTATAGACCTTGCCTATAGTAAACCCCTTTTCAAGTAACAATGTTTTTAACCTATCATACCATGCTCTAGGGGCTTGTTTGAGACCGTACAAGGCTTTGGACAGTTTGCAAACATGATTAGGAAAATCTGGATTTTCAAAACCCGGTGGTTGTTTGACAGAAACTTCTTCATCTATGTAGCCATTAAGAAAAGCACTTTTAACATCCATTTGATATAGCTTAAAACCTTCAGATGCAGCAAAAGCTAACAAAATTCTTAAGGCTTCTAATCTAGCAACAGGAGCAAAAGTTTCATTAAAATATAGACCTTCAACTTGAGTGAAACCTTGAGCAACCAACTTAGCCTTATTTCTAACCAGAACCCCATCCTCACTTTGTTTATTTTTAAACACCAATTTAGTTTCAATTAAATTGTGACCTTTAGGTGGAGGTACAAGTTTCCAAACATTATTTCTTTCAAAATTTTCTAACTCTTCTTGCATGGCATTCCAAGATTCATTTGTGAGTGTGTGTGTCGGTACCCTGGGTACCATATACTCCTTGGGATTGCAAAGATCTCAAGGGAAAGTCATCTACTTGATTTGAAGACCTTTGGAGGCCCACATGTGAGACATAACCGGACCCGCTTCTCCAACATGGTTAGTCCCAGGGTCGCCACGTGTACTATCAAACCGGAGCTACCACCCACAAGGGGGAAGCTCCGGGCTATGTACCGAAATGGCACCCCCGGACCTAACCCCAGACCGAGGGAAGCTCTGGAACTGACACATGTCGGGTAACACCAGACCTATCTGTTCCCCACAGTGTGCTCCGGTGCTGCCACGTGTCCAACCGTCGGATCTTCAGCCTCTAAACTCCGGAAGACTCCACAATGGCTCCGGATCTTCAAAGGGGAATCAAGGAGTTCAAGACCCGATCAAGTGTCATTAATATTATATTAATGACACACGATCGAACGACCTTAATTACTAGTAACGGTGCTGTCAAAGCCCATAACTCGGTCATTAAGGGCAATTAAACGTGTTGAATGTGTATCAATATCAGTAACCGCCGGGGCCACATGTCGGGCCAGGCTAACTTGTAACGGCCTGCCCTTGTACTATAAAAGGACAGGCCAACGATACATAGGACACTCTCTAGACACACTCGGGAGACGCGCTCACTCTACACTCTCAACTCACGTTGAGCTCATACATCCAATACAACATCAACACACCTCGTGGAGTAGGGTATTACGCTCAGGCAGCCCGAACCACGTAAATCTTCGTGTCCCTTGTGTCACTCAACATCTCACCTACTAGAATCTCCGTGCGCCCATACCGAATCTCAAACTCCTCTAACACTTTAGTAGTGTCGGGAGATCTGCCGGATCAAAACCATCGACAGTTGGCATGCCAGGTAGGGGGGGGGGCCCGAGATTTCAAGAATGGTGAACTCAGCCGCTGGATCATCCAATGGTCATCCTGCTATTCAAGCTGTTGGGGGTAATCCCTCCAATATGCAGCCACCAGCAGGAACCGCGGTTCCAGCAGGAGTCACACTTCCACCACCGCCGCCTCCACCAGCAAATCAAGCTGGACAATGCGATGGTGCACCGACGTCAATCACTGCGTCGGCGAATCTTGACAACCCGGAACACGCGCTTCATGCAGCACGTGCTCTTCTTCAGCGCCCACCACCTCCGGACGCATCCCGGGATGCAATAGAGCAGTGGAGGGCCGATGTGGAACACTTGGTTGCAGCAGCAGCCGACTGCATCAGCAACCAGGGACCTCCACCTTCAGGACGGGCGCCGTCGCAGTGACGGACCTTGTCTGGCAGACTTGGTCCGCACGTTTCCAACAACAGGAGACGTGCTGCATCACAGCAGGTGACGTCGTTGCCCTCCGGGGCACGACACACTCACACAATATCAAGGCTTTCAACTCATGACCTCCGGGCGGAGCTTGATCGTCGATATCGCCAACAAGACGGCCGAGTCCATATTGAGCGTGCTCGTGAAAGACGAGAAGCTCAAGACATTCCTGCTCCTGAAGGAGTAGGAGGAGGCTGTTCAGCCCTGGCCATGGATTTGCGTATGGTCAGGTGGCCACAGAAGTTCCGGCCTCACCTGCCAGAGATGTTCGACGGGACCGTTAATCCTATTGAATTTCTTCAGATTTACTCCACTGCTATCTCGGCAGCTGGAGGAAATGAGGCCGTAATGGCCAATTATTTCCCAGTGGCTTTAACTGGGACCGCCGGGTCCTGGTTTTTGAGCCTTCCACCCAACTCCATCAGCAGTTGGGAGGAGTTGTGTCGGCAGTTCACCGCCAACTTCGGGAGTTCTTACAACCGACCAGGCACCGAACTGGACCTTTTTGCAGTTGTGCAAAAAGGAGGAGAATCCCTGCGATCATTCATCCAGAGATTCTCTCAGGTACGAAACACTATCCCTTCTATCTCTAGCGCCTCTGTCATTGTGGCATTTAGACAGGGATTGCGGGATAAGAAGATGCTGGAGAAACTGGCGATCAAGGAGATTACCAGTGTCACAGAACTCTTCAGCTTGGCTGACAAATGTGCCAGAGCTGCGGAGGGCCGTGAAATGCACTCCAAACCCACTCCGGAGGATCACAAGAAATCCTCCAAAGGAGAAGCCGCTACCTCCAGGAGTGGCAAGAAGAAGAAAAAGACCAACGGCAAGAAGAAGCCGTCAGCCGGTGCATCCAATGCTGCAGCTGCTGCAGCTCTGGGTGGCCGGGGGCCACGCCCCGAGAAGCGACCTCGCCTGTCTTCTCAAGACGGTGGCAAACCCAAGGTGTGGTATCCAATTCACAGAACGGACAGCCACCGTTTGGAAGACTGCCGGGAGGTCCAAAACCTTGCCGAGCGCTACAACAAGCGTCGGGAAGAAGCTCCTTTCCGACAGAGGGAAGGAAAACAAAAAGTTGACGAAGCTCCGGCTGAAGAGGAGTTAGGTTTTCAGGATCCCAAAAAGGTCCTGAAGGCCGTTTACACCTCCGTCGACGACGATTCCGACGTCTCTGACAACGAGCGTCGGAAGACCATGAACACCATTTTTGGTGGATCATGGGACATCAGCTCCCGCCGCGTCATCAAGACTATGCGTCGGGACATGGCTGCTGTAGCTCCTACAGCCAGAGTGGAGCTTCATCGGAAGTGGATGGACACAGCCATCACTTTTGATGCTTCGGACTGCCCTCGAAGCATGGTTGGAGCCGGTCAGCTACCTTTGATGGTATCTCCTACCATTAATAACATCCAGCTCCACCATGTCATGGTAGACGGAGGTTCGGGGCTCAACCTCATAAGCTTCGAAGCTTTTAGCAAGCTTCAGCTCCGACCTTCGGATCTCCACCCCTCCCGACCTTTCTCCGGAGTAGGTCCGGGAGCCATTACCCCACTCGGAGCTATTACCCTCCCCGTTACCTTCGGGACCCGAGAGAAGTATCACACCGAGAAGTTGGTCTTTGACATTGCTCAGATCAACTTACCCTTCAATCCCATCTTGGTTAGGCCTGCCTTGTACAAATTCATGGCAGCTGCTCATTATGGTTACATGGTGTTAAAGATGCCAACACCAGTAGGCATTCTACGGATTCACAAAGATCGTACTGTTGGAGTAACTGCTCAGGAAGAACTCCATGCACTTACTACAGCGCAAGAGGAGGACTCCAGGCAGGAGCAAGCTCCAAAACCCCCGAGCATTCGTCAGCGAGGCTCGACTTCTGCACCTCGTGTACAGCCAAGCGGCGACACCGACATTCCCATCAAAGTCGTCCAAATCGGTTCCGATGCTGCTCAGACCACCCGTATATCGAGAGGATTGAGCGACAAATAGGAACTCGCACTCATCGCTTTCCTCTGGGCTAATGTCGACGTGTTTGCCTGGCAACCGTCACAAATGCCTGGGATCCCCTGAGAAGTGATTGAGCACAATCTGAAGATCTACCCCGACGCCCGGCCCGTGCATCAGAAGCCTCGGAAGCAATCCGTAGAGCGACAGAACTTCATTCGATAAGAAGTGAAGAAGTTGCTCGAAGCTGGATTCATCCAAGAAGTCTTCCATCCAAAATGGCTGGCAAACCCAGTCGTTGTGCCCAAGGCCAGCAGGAAGCTTCGGATGTGTATCGACTACACAACACTAAATAAGGCATGTCCAAAAGATCCATTCCCTTTACCTAGAATAGATCAGATAGTGGATTCCACCTCCGGGTGTGAATTACTGTGTTTTCTAGACGCATATTCTGGGTATCATCAACTCAGAATGTCTAGGGAAGATGAAGAGCATACCTCTTTCATCACAATAGATGGATTGTACTGTTATACAGCCATGCCATTTGGTCTCAAGAATGCAGCTTCAACCTTTGTACGAGCTATGTACAAAACCTTTGAAGAACTCATTAGAGACATAGTGGAAGTGTACGCCGACGACATCGTGGTCAAGGACAAGAACAAGGAGTCACTCCTTGACACCTTGCAGGCTGTCTTCGACAAGCTGCGGGTCACCCGCACAAAGCTTAATCTAGACAAGTGTGTCTTCGGGGTTAGCTCCGGAAAACTTCTTGGTTTCCTGGTAAGTCACCGGGGCGTAGAAGCTAATCCGGCGAAGATCAAAGCCATTGAAGACATGCGACCACCAGCCCGCATCAAAGATGTCCAAAAGCTAACTGGATGTCTAGCAGCCCTCAGCCGGTTCATTTCAAGACCGGCGGAACGGGCACTCCCCTTCTTCAAGTTATTAAGGAAGTCCGGACCATTCCAATGGTCTGAAGAAGCAGAAAAGGCGTTCCAGGAGCTAAAACAGCTCCTCACCACCCTACCAATTCTGGTAGCTCTGAACCCGGGTGAGCCTTTGCTGCTTTACATTTCAGCCACTGACGAAGTCGTCAGTATAGTCCTGGTTGCGGAGAGACCAGAACCATCCCATACTCAGGAGTCCAGACCCCTTCAGGAGGGTCTGGAGGTTCCTGAAAGCGAGTTTGGGTCCCAGCTCCGAGACTTGAATCCACAAGAAGTTACTTCAGAAGACCCAGACCCCTCCGGGTGGGTCCAGGTCGCTTCTAAGGAAGCTCCGGGTTCCTCCAGCAATGACTCGGAAGCCCCCGAAGAAAATCTAGACCCCTCCGAGAGGATCCGGATCAATAAAGAGGAAGCTCCGGGCCCCTCCAGGAGGGTCCGGACCATCCAGCGCCCGGTGTACTTCATTAGTGAAGTACTTCATGGTGCCAAGACTCGATACCTAGAGGTGCATAAGCTGCTCTATGCAGTCCTTATTGCCTCCAGGAAGCTTCGCCATTATTTCCAAGCTCACAAGATCTTAGTGGTGACTTCTTACCCACTTCGAGCAATATTGCATAATCCCAACTCAACTGGGAATATTGCAAAGTGGGCAGCGGAATTGGCCAAATTCGATCTCGAATTCATTTCAAGGCAAGCAATCAACAGTCAAGCATTGGCGGATTTCGTGGCGGAATGGACTCCCTCTCCATCAAACCCTGGGGGCCCCAGCGAGCAGAAGCCAGAACACAAGGCTCCGGTCTTCACCAAGCCTCACTGGACCCTCTACTTCAACGGCTCCATGCAAAAGCAGGGGGCCGGAGCTGGAATCCTTCTCCTCGCACCAACCGGAGAGAAGGTAAAATACATGGTACACCTTGACTTCAAGGCGACCAACAACATGGCGGAATATGAAGCACTCATTTATGGACTAAAGGTGGCACTGTCATACGGTGTCAAGCAACTGCTGGTCAAGGGAGATTCACAGCTCATCATTAAGCAAGTGAAGGGTGAATGCTCCTGCAACAATATCCAGCTAGTTGCTTACCTCCTTGAAGTCTAGAGGCTTCAAAAGGACTTCGAAGTCCTAGATCTCCACCATGTCCAGCGTGCCCACAACGCTGAAGCTGACAAACTCTCGACGAAAGCGTCAACCGGAGCTCCGGCTCCTGACGGAACTTTTGTCCGGAGGTTGTCAAAACCCACAGCTCAGCCTGCCAAACTGAGCGAAGGGGGCGAGATCAGCATCCCAAAGCTGACGGTCCCGATGGCCCTATTACCATGGCAGCCATCAAGGGTCATAGGTGCTGCCGGAAGCTCCGAGCAACCCAGCACACAAGACTCAAATGCTCAAGTTAGTTCCGATGCATGGATCTCGGAGATCCGGAACTACTTGAAAGAAAACATCCTTCCTGACGATGATGTATCCGCTGACCAGGTAGTCAGATTGGCTAAAATATACACGTTGGTAGAAGGGGATCTCTACCGGCGCAGTGCCAATGGCATCCTAATGCGGTGCATCACAAGGGAAGAAGGTTGCGCGCTCCTCGCAGAAATCCATGGAGGCGAGTGTGGGAACCACGCGTCTTCCCGCACGTTGGTTGGTAAAGCCTTTCGGCATGGCTTCTACTAGCCTACAGCACTCCAGGATGCAACTGAGCTGGTGAAGAAATGCGAAGCATGTCAATTTCATGCAAAGCAAATTCACACACCAGCTCAGCCCCTACAAATGATACCTCCTACATGGCCCTTCACTGTGTGGGGGATGGACATCTTGGGACCTTTCCCAAGCGCCATCGGAGGTTACAAGTTCCTGTACGTTGCCATTGACAAGTACACCAAGTGGCCGGAAGAAACTCCAGTTGTGACAATCAACAAGCAATCTGCTATCAACTTTTTGCAGTCCATTGTATGCAGATTTGGAGTCCCAAACAAAATCATCACTGATAATGGGACCCAATTCACAAGCTCTGCATTTCAAGGATATTGCGAAGACCTCGGCATTCAAGTTTGCTACGCCTCCGTAGCTCACCCAGCAAGCAATGGCCAAGCCGAGAAAGCAAATGCTGAAATCATCAAAGGACTCAAAACGCGCACCTATGAGCGCTTGAAAAAACATGGAGCCAACTGGATTGAAGAGCTTCCGCCCACTTTATGGGCCAATAGGACAACTCCAAACCGGTCAACCGGAGAGACACCCTTCTTCCTGGTGTTTGGAGCTGAAGCAATCCTTCCTCCGGAAAACACCTTGGGGTCACTCCGGGTCCGGACCTTCGACGAAGCCACGCAGGACCAGCTCCGGCGTGAAGACCTAGACCTCCTTGAGGAGGGAAGGTGCCAAGCAGCTGTTCGGAATGCCCGATACTGTCAAGCCCTTCGGCACTATCATCAGCGGCATGTACACAACCGACAGCTCGAGGAAGGCGACCTGGTGTTATGGAGAATACAATCCAGAGAAGGGATAAACAAACTCTCCCCCAGCTGGGAGGGACCCTTCCGAGTGATTAAAGTATCCCGTCCCGGAAGCGTTCGCTTGGCTACTGAGGATGGGACACCTCTCCCAAATCCATGGAATATTGAGCACCTCCGTAAGTTCTACACTTAATATCACGGAGGTGAGTCTGTAGTAACTTGAGGTGTATGTTATAGAGTCATTGTACAGAGTCGGGTAGTTCCTCCGGGAGAACAGCCGGACCTTTCCCGGAAGGTCCGCAAAGTTCATGCAACACTTGTCACAGTCTCAGGACTAAAAGTGTGGCTAGCTACCCTGGGTCAAATGAGAAATTAAACACGCTTAACCTGGTTTTGTACCCTAAGAGTGTACTTGTTTCCCCTGTACCCCGGACCTATAATGAAAGACATCTTCATGTGAAATAGACTCCACGTGCATTTATTTTGTACAGGCTCAACATTTTTTATTTTTCTCTTTCTTGTCTATAACAAAGACGTGCAATTCTTAACAAATTTTAGTTCGACTGGTTCATATATGATTCGAGCTGTATTGTCGATTCATCTGGATTCAAATATTGTTCATGGCCAACTCGCCTGAATGTCGCCAAGCCAATCTAGGGATGGAGTGTGCTATCGACTTAGCCTGGTCAAGCACCCTAAGTACGCCACTCTACCTACACCCCGGCAGGCCGAAGTAAGGCGGGTCCAAGTACAATTGGATCCGGAAGAAAGAAGGCAATGCGTTCGGTCACATTCAGAACCGTGTTTGACCTAAAATTTTCTTGAGAATCGTAAGATACGACGAGGTTATAGGCAAGGAGCGAATTTTACTATTTTTCTTGGCTTCAGTGTGCAGGAAAAATAAAGAATCCACGTTGATGGAGAAAAGCCGGAGCTGATGAAGCTCCGACTCCCCCTAGGTGGCTTGTAATCGATATTAAACATTGAAAACGAGCATCACCGGAGCAACCAAGCTCCGGTAAAGCTAGGGGGGCCAGCCGTCGACGCAAACTAAATGATGGTGAGAAGACCCCGCAAGCGGAGTCTACTACCAACAAACTACACGTTGGTAAAGGTCACTGCCGGAACTACTGAGCTCTGACACCCCGGAGGACTAACTATCGATGCTCTACGCGTTGATAGGGACTATTGCCGGAGCTACTAAGTTCTGACGATAGACAACGCCAGAGCTTCTAAGCTCCGACATCCTCAGGGGGCCTTCACTATCGAAGACTTCGGACCTACACTCTACATGTTCGAAGCAAATGAGTCTTCAACAAAACACAATATCCTCTTGGTACATGTTCACAATCAAATTGTATACATCTACCAAGGGGCCAAGTGAAGACAAAAGTGTTGAAGACAAAAAGTGAAATTCACAAAAAATTTGGGGATTTCATTCATCTGGAGACAAGGGATTACAAAACTGAGGAAGAAAAAGAGAGAATACAAGTGGGAGCTACGGAGATGGTCCTAGACCCTATGGAAGAACTGGGCGACCTTCTGAGCAACCTCCGACACATTGGCTCCGGCGGCTTCACCTTCTCCTTCGACGGGACCTTCTAGCACCGGGTCCAGAGGGAATTGGGGATCCCAGCTGGTGTAGCACGTCAGCACATACTCTGCGACATTCTTCGCCAGGGATTGCCCCTCAACCTCCAACTGGTCCGCGATGACATCGCCCACCTTGGAGAGTTTGCTACCTGCCGAGCTCAGTGCTTGCAACGCCAGGTCCGGCTCCGGCTCCGGATCATCCGGGCGTAGGGGACTGAAGCCCATGGGTGTCAGCATGTCGTTGGCCTTGCCCAGGAACTCTCAAACCTGTAGGGAGTCCGCAGCCCTCAAGCCCTTCAGTTCTTCCAAGGATCTTTTGGCCGCCACTAGTTCAGAATTCTCACGAACGAGGCGCTCAACTTCTTTGGCATTTTGCTGAATCTTTTTAGCAACTCGCTTCTCGAGTTTTCCGAGCTCCTCCTCCTGGAGGTGGATCTTGTTCCGGCGATCATCCAGATCCTTCTACCTGCCCCTTACTTTCTTCCCCCTGGCAGCGATGGCACACTCTTGCTCGTAGAGTTACTGCCCTCGCACCCAGGCCTTCTACTCCTCCTCAGCAGCGCTCTTCCAATTTCTTGGCGCGCTCTTCGAGGCCCTTGTCAGCCAGAGCCACCTTTTCGGTGAGCTCCTCCTCCCTCTTTCAGATGTCATCCCGCAGCTCGAGGAGTTTCTGCTCTTCATCTTTGAGCCTCTTCTCCCTCTCCTCAAGTGCCTCCCGGCACTTGATGAGAGTAGTGTTAATGGCCTCAAGCCTTTCTTGGCGTTCATCGGCCGCACTATTAGCTGCTTTGGTCTGCTCATAAATGGCCCGGGATTGAGCATCGAGGGCGCGAGTCATACTCTCCCTGTCATCCAATAATTTGCCCCAGTATTCCAGGCAGACCTTCTCCCTCTTGATCCACTCTTTGTCATCTGCTAGCCTCGACTGCGCCAGCTTGGTCTCGAAGTAGAGCCGGTTACGCCACCACCTAAGGGTTTGGCGCTCCTCTTCAAGAGCCTTGCTGTCGTGGAAGAAGGCCAGTTGAACTTGACACAGACTGGAACAGGCGTTGTCAATAGACAATGACAACGGGATAGGTTCCGGACCTGCTGGGGTCTCCTCCGCTGGTTCGAGCGGGTTCTCGCTGACAAAAATTGGGTCCCACTCCACAAGAGTGGTCCCCTGAGCCTCTACGACGCTAGGACCGTCCTCCGGGATGGCCTTAGTCACCGTCGAGGAGGGTCCCGCTGAAGAAGTTCCGACCTTCGGAAGTGGTTCCGAAGGCCCCGCCGCCAGATCTTCATTTGCCCCCTCAGGCAGGGGGCCAGCAACTTCGACTGGGCACTTCAGCTCAGCAGCGGGTACCTCCGGCGTCGTCACTCTCGGAGCAGGGGCTGCTTCTGGCTTCGGCCTTGGTACCTCCTTTACTGGGGGCTCGAGCGTCGACACCTCCGCAACAACTGGCTCGGGGGCCGGAAAGTCTTCAACATCAATCGGCCCTGTGGCCGGAGCTCCAACAACGACCGGCTCTGCGGTCGGTGCTTCATAGGTAGCCGGCCCAACCGCCGGGACTTCCTCAACATCCGGCACGCATGCCGAGACTTCAATTACCTCCGGCTCAACCGCCGGGGCTTCGACAATTTCCGGCTCAGGGGCCGGAATTATTGCTTCCTCCGGCTCAACGGCCGAAGCTTCCATCATCTCAACATCCAAACCCCGAGCTTCAACCTCCGGGGCAGGTGCCGCTGGCGCATCTTCTCTCCCGTGGTCTAGCGCTACCACGGGGGTCTCGGGGGATGAGTCGAGGTCCATGACCACGACAGCTGGCGCCGGAGCTGTCGTAGATTTAGCCACCACTTGGGGCGGCACCGGGACAGGTGCAGAGGCTTCCGCCCTCACAACTTCAGCTGCTGTGGCTGAGGGTGGAGCCTTACTCCTCTTCTTGGGAACGCTGCAAATGATGGATGAAGAAACTTAAAAAACAGTTACTACAATAAAACAACTGTCTGAGGTAAAGATTAAAAATTACCTCGGGAGGCTTCCGCACCAGCTTGCGCGGAACCTTTTTCCTAGACGTTCAGGGCTGACCATAGCCGCCACCGGCGTGGAAGCCCCGAAAGGCCCCCCAGAACTCGTCGCAGCCACGGGCATTTCCTTAGTCGAGGCCCCTCTCGACCGGGAAGGACCTTCGGACCTAGAGGCCTCAACCGGCCCTGGTGCTGAAGTCTCATGCCCGGAGCTAGCACCCCGGGAGGACGCCACTGCAGGAACAACAGCTGCAGTTGTAGAAGACCTCCCCCTCCGGGGAGAAGGAGCTGATGCAGAGGTGGCAGGGCCTGATGGACCTTCCGTCGGCATGCTGCAGCTTCCTCTTCCGGCTCAAGGGTTCGTCTGTCGGCTCCTTGCCCTTGCCGACGACTTCGATCCTTGGCTTCGGGGCAGGGTCGGAGCCACCTTCGGAAGCCCCAGGGATCACCACCCTGGAGGTCGATCTTCTCTCGATGACACCAAGGTCGTCAAGCACAGGCATCTTCCGTCGGAGCTCCCTGCTGAACTCTACTTCCATGCTCAGAGGGAGAAAAGCTGATGGCGGAGTCAAGTCATCACCCGCGACGTCGATGCCATGCTAGAACTTCTTGAGATGGAACACCAAGGTTGTCCCCGACATGTTGGACTTCAGCCCGGTCTCGACCCGGTCGTCGTCCATCACACTGTTGAGGGCCCAAGCGAGTTTTCCTCTCCTCTTCAGCGGTGCCCACCTGTTGACCAGGAATTTGCAAAACACTGCCTGAGGAGTTAATCCTCCCTCCATGCACTGGCGGATCCTAGTCAGAGCAGGGTTGAAGGCTTCCGCCAGCACCGGAGCTTCACTCCAGACTGTAATGTCGATGTTGGGGAGGCCTTCAGACAGCTCCAGCTTCTCGTGCTCCTCCACCCGGATGACTATCCAGTCCTTCTTCCAATCGTCCCACTTTCCAGAGGGAAACGACCGGAGGTACTTGAATGGGCACTTCTTGCGCTTCACGAAGTAGTAGAAGCCAATGTACTCATTGCTCCTACCGGTGGTATGAAGAAGGTCCGGAAGAGTTCGATGCAGGGGGGGATGCCCACCCACATTTCACAGAAGTGGACGAAGATAGACACAAGAAGAATGGAGTGGGGGCCAAGGTGATATATCTGCAGACCATAAAAGTCTAGCAGCATCAAGAAAAAGGAGGAAAAAGGTGGGATCCACCCCACCATGGCGTGCGAAGAGAAGTACACCATTTCATCGGCGTGCTCCTTCTCGAACGGGAGCTCTCCCCCGGCGCGGACCAGGTGATTGAAGAAGTCCGGGGACCATCCCATGAGGGCCCGGACCTTCTTCAGGTCACCTTCAGTCTTCAAACGACTCTCGCGGAGACCCAACTCCATCGCAGCAAAGCAAGGCAAGAGAGGAAAAGCGAGCGCAAGTTGGGAGTTTGAGCGCAAGATCAGATGAGAGGCGTAAAGAACTCCAGATGGTGCGCACTTTCCTTCTTAAGTAAGCCCTCGCAATGCTTGGATGGAAACCGCAAGGAAGCCGAAGATACTACTCAAAAATTTCACCCAGTCGATGACAAGAGGGCCCGGGACCACCCTGACGATCAAGTCGAGGTTTTTACCCAGGCGAACGGTTGTCATCATGAGGCGGGAAGCCCTAAGGCGGCGACCTGACAAGGCGGGCGGAACCGATACGATTTTCGTATCGGGAACCGGCGACCTTCAGTTGCGTGAGATCCGCACGCCGAAGATCTCATCTGCCGCACACGGGATATGCCACGCGGCGAGGATTTAACTCCAAACTATCGCCAACGGCACATGTGAAGACCTTGAAAGACTCAGTTCAAAAGTCGAAGGATGGACCCACCTCCGGCGGAATGACTTCACCCAAGGGGTCTTCCCCAGAGGTGGGCCCAGGGGGCCACTGTCGGTACCCTGGGTACCATATACTCCTTGGGATTGCAAAGATCTCAAGAGAAAGTCATCTACTTGATTTAAAGACCTTCGGAGGCCCACATGTTAGACATAACCGGACCCGCTTCTCCAACATGGTTAGTCCCAGGGTCGCCACGTGTACTATCAAACCGGAGCTACCGCCGACAAGGGGAAGCTTCGGGCTATGTACCGAAATGGCACCCCCGGACCTAACCCCAGACCGAGGGAAGCTCCAGAACTGACACGTGTCCGGTAAAACTAGACCTATCTGTTCCCCACAGTGTGCTCCGGCGCTGCCACGTGTCCAACCGTCGGATCTTCAGCCTCTAACCTCCGGAAGACTCCACAACGGCTCCGGATCTTCAAAGGGGAATCAAGGATTTCAAGACCCGATCAAGTGTCATTAATATTATATTAATGACACACGATCGGCGACCTTAATTACCAGTAACGGTGCTGTCAAAGCCCATAACTCGGTCATTAAGGGCAATTAAACGTGTTGAATGTGTATCAATATCAGTAACCGCCGGGGCCACATGTCGGGCGAGGCTAACTTGTAATGGCCTGCCCTTGTACTATAAAAGGACAGGCCGACGATACATAGGACACTCTCTAGACACACTCGGGAGACGCGCTCACTCTACACTCTCAACTCACGTTGAGCTCATACATCCAATACAACTTCAACACACCCAGTGGAGTAGGGTATTACGCTCAGGCGGCCCGAACCACGTAAATCTTCGTGTCCCTTGTGTCACTCAACATCTCACCTACTGGAATCTCCGCGCACCCATACCGAACCTCAAACTCCTCTAACACTTTAGTAGTGTCGGGAGATCCGTCGGAACAAAACCACCGACAGTGTGTGATATATCTTTGGGTTCAAAAGAAGCAACAAAAGCAGAAAGAGCATGAGAGTTTGGATCACAAGATCTGGACCGTGTGACTCATTCGTGCAAGCTTCCAATAATTTGTTATGGAGGACGACTTTTGAGAACCCAGAGGGGAGTGGACACTTCACAAGCTTCTTCTTCTTCATGTTCATCACAAATCGATGAGCTTGTGACTTGAGGAGTAC
The DNA here is from genome assembly GCA_036927565.1 of Tuctoria greenei. NCBI lineage: Eukaryota > Viridiplantae > Streptophyta > Magnoliopsida > Poales > Poaceae > Tuctoria > Tuctoria greenei. Next base: position 140,334,117 of record JAYESD010000001.1, on the reverse strand, counting down.
ATGGACCAGCAATGGTGGTCGTCGTTGCTGGCTGTGAATCAAAATCAGGAGCTGGAACAATGTCATTAGCTGCTGAATTTTCGGCCAGCAGCACCACTTTTTCCTCATCTTCAACGAAAATACTCTCCCCCTGCAGATATAGATCTGTACCTGCGATGTTTGAGCTAGTACCTAGGCTAGCTTCATCAAAAGACACCTCGCAAGTCTCCACAATTTTGTTAGTGTCAAGTAAAACCACACGGTAGCCTCTAGTATGAGATGGATAAGCAAGAAACATGCCATCAATGGATCTAGGTTCAAATTTATCAAGATTACCATGTTTCTTAACAAAGCATTTGCAACCAAAGACCCGAAAGTGTGTAACACTAGGGCTATGTCCAAACCGGAGCTCATATGGTGTTTTACCTAGCTTAGTGTGCAAGAAAACACGATTTGAGACATAACAAGCGGTTGCAATCGCATCAGCCCAAAATTTCCTAGGAGTTTGATATTCATCAAGCATAGTACTAGCCATCTCAACTAAGGTTCTGTTCTTTCTTTCTACAACACCGTTTTGTTGAGGTACATATGGTGAAGAAAATTGATGATTTATTCCATTTTCAGCGCAAAAGTGATCAAAAGATTGATTTTTAAATTCGGTTCCGTTATCACTTCTAATTGCTTTTAAAGATCCTGGGTGATCAATTGATAATCTAAGAAATAAAGTTCTAAAGTGACTAAAAGCTTCATTCTTATATGCCACAAAGTAAACCCATGAGTATCTAGAATAATCATTAACAATCACAAGAACATACCATTTACCTCCGAAGGATTGAACACGTGAAGGTCCTACGGTGTCAAGGTGCAAAAGTTGACCCGGTTCAGTTGTCATGATCATTGTGAGAGGAGTATGTGAACCTGCAACCATCTTAGCATGTCTACAAGAAGAGCACACAATTTCTTTGTCCCCTTTAAGCTTAGGCAGCCCATGTATGCGATCAAGAGCACTAACACCCGTGAGATGATCAAAGCCTACGTGACCAAATCTACGATGCCAAAAATATAAGTCTTTGGAATCATTAGCAACTAGACACCTAAGCTTAGAGGAAGACATATCCAAATCAGCTTTAAAAACTCTTCCAAACCGTGACATGTTAAAAATAAGCTCACTGTTTGAATTTACAACTTTGAAGCAATTTTTAGTGAAAATAATTTCCAGATTTTCATCTGGCAGTTGTGAAATAGAAAGCAAGTTGTATTTCAAATTTTTAACAAGTGCCACATCCTTCAGAGTGTAGTGATCTTTACTCTAACCGAACCCTTAGCAATTATAGGAGTTGAAGAATTATCGTCAAAAGTAATATTCTCTACACGTGACACAAAAGAGAGAGAGGAGAACCATTCTTTGTTACCGGTCATGTGGCGTGAGCAACCTAAATCCACAATACAAATTTTCCTTCCTCAAGTGTGTAACCTACATAGAAGCACAATACATCGATGACTCAATACTAAGGTTAATCAAAAAGCATTTAGGAATCCAGTACTGAGTCACACGACCTCCAGCAGGAATAACACACGAAAGCTGAGATAAAACAGCGGGTTTATGAGTCAAAGCTTGAGGATTTTTGTACCCAACTACTGTCATACGAGATGTTACATGTGTAGCACGAAAAACAGTACATTTGGAAGCAAACTTTGCATGTTTTTGACTCATTACAGCAGATTCCATGTTCCTGTCATTCAGTTTAGCAAGTGCAGCAAATTTTGCATGAAAGTTATGAGATCTAGCGATCATTCTTTCCTTTTTCTGTTGTTTAGCTAGTCTATAATAAAAATCTATGACATGACCATCTCTACCACAGTAGGTACAATGAAATTTAACTTTGTGTTCAAGTCTAGATGAGCAAGCAACATTTTTATTTGAAACCGAATGAGACAACACTCCTGCAGATTTGAAAACCACTTCTTTTTATTTAGGAACTGTTTGAATCAAACAACTTCCTAATGAATTTACAATTTTAGGTGGATGTGCGTTAGCATGAGCATGAGAATTAAAACCTAAACCAGTTTTATCATTGCAAGACTTGGAAGAATTCAACAGCAAGGTTAGGTTCTTATTCCCATTACAAAACCGATCTAATGTCCTATGCATGTCATCAAGTTTATTGGACAGATCAATGCAATTTTCACATGAAGTTTTTCCTTTTAATTTGCAGTTGGAACAATATTTAACTTCATAAGAACATAAAGCATTGTTCAATATAGAAATTTCATTCATAGCATCTTGTAGTTTCTAATCAAGATCATCACAAGTAGAACAATGCAAATCAATTGTAGAACAGCTAGCATCATTCAAGTTTTTATCATTAAGCGCAGCAAGCTCTTTGTTCTTTTCAATTTCTTACTCAAGTTTATCAAGTGTGGAGGTGTGCGCACTTCTTAATGAGGACAATTGTTCATATATTAAATCACATGAGGAAAAAGAATCATCACTATGAATCAAGGATTTCAAACGATTAATTTCATATTCTAGTGACTCAATTTTAACAGCATTGTCCCTAAGCTTTTTGTCCTTTTTCTTAACTATAACAGTGGCACGAGAACTAGCATCACACATTTCTTCGCAAGTAGGACATACCTCTTCAATGTCGCTGTTGCGTTCAGCCTCCTCCATACTAGATCTTCACTTGCCCTCCATGAAGCACAAGTTTGCCAAATCATCTTCATCTTCGTCACTTCCAATGTCCACATCGCTTGAGCCAAGTTCTTGAAGTGCGGAGATAAAATTGCTCACCAATTGACGTCCTGTAAAACCCTTCTATTTCTTCGTATCTTTTGCAAAGGAGTGCTTCATCCTTATTTGCTTTTCATCCCGGGAAGTAGGACCTGAAAGGTTAGGGCAATCTGAACGAAAATGTTCTGTCTTACCACATTCGAAACATCGTTGAGGTCCGGAGCTTCCTCTCCTTCTAGTTCTCACATTTTGCAATGCTTTCGAGAACCTAGAAGAGAGAAGTACTAGCTCCCCCTCTGAAAACTCGTCAATATATTCAAGGGTTAGAGAGGACAACAAAGCAAGTGTACCAGAAGATGAAGATTTGCTGGATCTAGGCATATCACGTTGAGAAACAAATGCAAGAGACTTGTTGGGGTTCTTACGTGAGATTATGTCAATTTCATGAGTTTTCAATTTAGAATAAAGAACATCTAATGTAAGTGTACTCATGACAGTAGATTTACGAATGAATGTGACTTTCATCTCCCAAATTGACATGTCTAATGCACTTAGTAATTGCCTAGCATTTTCAGCATCTGAAAATTTAACATTGACACTGCACAAGTTGCTGAGAATTTTATTAAAGCGAGCAAAGAGGTCATCAATGGACTCATTGGGTTGCATCTCAAAACGCATGTATTCCTTTTTGAACATAACTTGTTTTACCTTCTTGATCATGTTAGATACTTCGTGGTAGTCGCAAAGTGCTTTCCACACATCATATGCAGATCGTAGGTGTGCAACACGGTCGAAGTCGCTTTGAGTTAATTGTTGTGTGATCAAGTTCCGAGCCTTATTGTTGTTGTCGGCATCTCTCATATTTGTAGCTGTAACTTGATCATTTGACGGCACTTCGTAAGGCTTGTACACCTTCTCCCATATTGCGAAGCCTTGAGCCTGGATGAAGGCTTCCATACGTGCCTTCCAAACCTGAAAATCAATACCACTAAAGACACAAGGATTAGTCAAAACACGTGCAAATCATAAAGATTAGAGCACCATGGCTCTTATACCAATTGTAGGATCGAAGAGCATGTGAAGATCTACCAGAGGGGGGTGAATGGTAGATTTAAATCTTTTTCAGCAGAAGCAATGAAAACCCCTCGACACAAAATTGATCTGTTAAAGAAATCGTATGTGAAACTAATCTAAACGTGTCTCACCGTTACAAAAGTGATAGATATCAGAGAGAATCCAGTCTCGAAGATGAAACAACAAGAATCACTCAAATCCATCGAGAGAAACTCGTGTTACGATCGAAAGATGAAACAAAGGTCAATATGTTATACCGAGTAAAAATAGATCTGCAATACTGCAAAGAAACTCGTATAGATCAAAAACCGCAAATCCAATGACCTTGAAATTTTGATAGATGATAGATAATAAAGTTGTGAAGACAACCCAAAATGAATCACATCAATTAGATCTGTAAAACTCAAGTTATGATAAAATCACCGAAGAAAGGTAGTGCTATGCAGAAAACTCGACGAGAAAATGTAAGACCTATGTGTGCTGAATACATTTGCTTATAGTGAATACACTTGGCTTTGATGATAAAAGTTTTGAATATCACCAAAACACCTTTTTATCAAGGTTCGGCTCTAGCTCCAAGCTACAGCAAGGTCCGACGGTAGGACCGGCTTGGTTGTACTAGTTTTGGTAAGCTCCGGCACTAGGTTCTACTAGCTTTTGTTAGCTCCGGCTCAAGGTCCGGGTTGCTCTCGCAAGGTCCGGAACTTGACTGCAATGCTTCTGTTTTTCATTTACAATGTTTTGTACTTGATTTACATCTCTGGAAAGATTGCTTAGTATTCATTTGCTCAGTCTTTGGTTCGTTTTTGGTTGACATAGATGATATCGTGTTACTGTGGTTTTGCAACATGCTTATGTGAGGTTCTCACGTAAGGTGTTGTGTTCGGAACTAACTTGAGTCAAGTCGAGGACTTGGGCTCGTATAGATTGGTTGTTTATTCATGTGCAGGTGTTGCTTGAGGTCAAAACATGGCTGGTGACGGGATCCATTGGACTAGTCTCAGGGAGGAGATGAGATTATAACAACCAAATTCAGGAGGAGTTGTGGTTGAGCTGATCAGGAGGTTGCGCAGCATGATTGAATCAAGAACAATGCATATGAAGGTATCGTGGACATCATTGGAAGTTGTTTGCACGTGTGCAAGGAGTGCATGTACGTGGCTACATGGTTCCGAGACGTGATGAAGAGATGTGGACTTAAATATTTGGTCAGAAAGGTCCAACCGACTAGGTTATGGACTCAGGCTGCGGCCGAGTCAGGTTTGACTCAAATATGGAAAGATTTGAGTTGGTTATGATAGGATTTCGTGTGGGTCACGAATTTGAGTTGTTTAGGAATGTGGGATACGTTCCTAAGGTGTTTGGAAGTCTTAAGATTGCTTCTATCTGCGTATAGAAGAATCCTAAGCAGTTATGGAAAGTTACGATTCGTGAACAGAGTAGGATTAGGTTCCTGATCTGAGTTGAGTTTGCTTTCGAGCTAGTTATATAAGCAAGGGAGCCCAGAGCTCGTGGTGCACGACTTTGGGGCTGTTCCTCTTGTGTTATATTGAATAAAATTCGTAGTTTGAAGGAACTTTTTTGCCTTGTTCGTTTGACTTGTTCCAGACAAGTTTTACTCGTCGAGTTTCTGGACAGCACTACCTTTCGTCGGTGGTTTTATCATAACTCGAGTTTTACAGATCCAATTGACGTGATTCTTTTTTGTTTGTCTTCACAACTTGATTATTTGTCATCTGTCAAAATTTCACGGTCATTAGATCTGTGGTCTATTATCTACACAAGTTTCTTTGCAGCATTCCAGAACTATTTTTCTTTCTCAGGTAGGGCAGATTGACCTTTGTTTGATCTTTCGATCATAACTTGTGTTTTTCTCGACGGATTTGAGTGATTATTCTTGTGTTGTCTTCGTGACTTGATTCTCTCTGATATATATCACTTTTGTCATGGTGAAACACGTTTGGATTAGTCTCACACACGATTTCTATAACAGATCATTTTTCCGCCGAAGGGGTTGGGGTTTAATTGTTTCTGCTGCGTAAAATTTTTAAATCTACCATTCACCACCCCTCTGGTAGATTTTCACGTGCTCTTCGATTCTACAATTGTTATCAGAGCCACGGTGCTCTAATCTTTGTGATTTTCACGTGTTTTTGACTAATCATCATGGAGAAGTACTCCGCCAAACCTTGTGTGTTTGCTGGTATTGATTTTCAGGTTTGAAAGGCACGCATGGAGGCTTTCATCCAGGCACAAGGCTTTGCAATATAGGAGAAGGTATACAAGCCTTACAAAGTTCCATCAAACGATCAAGTTACCACTACAAATCTGAGAGATGTCGACAACAACAACAAGGCTTGAAACTTGATCATTCAAGGACTAACACAAAGCGACTTCGACCGTGTTGCACACCTCCGATCTGCATACGATGTGTGGAAAGCACTTTGTGACTACCACGAAGGATCCAAAACGATCAAAGAGGTAAGTCAAGACATGTTCAAGAAAGAATACATGCGCTTCGAGATGCAAACCGGTGAGTCTATTGATGACCTTTTTGCTCGCTTTAATAAGATTCTCAGCAACTTGCGTAGTGTCAATGTTAATTTTTCAGATGCTGAAAATTCTAGGCAATTGTTAAGTGCATTAGATATGTCAATTTGGGAGATGAAAGTCACATCTATTCGTGAATCTACTGTCATGAGTTCACTTACTTTAGATGTGCTATATTCCAAGCTAAAAACTCATGAAATTGATATAATATCACGTAAGAACCCCAACAAGTCTATTGCTTTTGTTTCTCAACGTGATATGCCTAGCCCTGGCCAATCTTCATCTTGTGGTACACTTGCTTTGTTGTCCTCTCTAACACTTGAACATATTGAGGAGTTTCCAGGGGAGGAGCTAGCGCTCATCTCTACCCGGTGCTCAAAAGCATTGCAAAATATGAGAAATGGAAGGAGAGGAAGCTCTGGACCTCAACGATGCTTTGAATGTGGTAAGACAGGACATTTTCGTATAGATTGTCCTAACCTTTCAGGTCCTACCTCCCAGGAAGAAAAACAATCAAGGATAAAGCACTCCTCAACAAACGATAAGAAGAAAAAGAAGGGCTTTACAGGTCGCCAACTGGTGAACAGTTTTATCTCAACACTCAAGGAACTTGGCTCAGGCGACGAGGACATTGGGAGTGATGAAGATGAAGATGATTTGGCAAACTTGTGCTTTATGGCGGGCAAGTCAAGATCAAGTATGGAGGAGGCAGAACACAATAGCCACAATGAAGAGGTATGTCCTACTTGCGAAGAAATGTGTGATGCTATTTCTCGTGCCACTATTATTGTTAAGAAAAAGGACAAAAACTTAGGCATAGTGTTGCTAAAATTGAATCACTAGAATCTGAATTCAACCGTTTAAAAACTTTGATTCCTAGTGATGATGCATGTCCCTCATGTGATTTAATATATGAACAATTGTCCTCATTAAGAAGTGCACACACCTCCACAATTGATAAACTTGAGTTAGAAATTGAAAAGAACAAAGAGCTTGCTGCACTTAATGATAAAAACATGAAAGATGCTACCTGTTCTACAATTGATTTGCACTGTTCTACTTGTGATGATCTTGATGAGAAACTACAGGATGTTATGAATGAAATTTCTATATTGAACAATGCTTTACGTTCTCATGAAGTTAAATTTTGTTCCAATTGCATATTAAAAGGAAAAACTTCATGTGAAAATTTCCTTGATCTGTCCAATAAACTTGATGACATGCATAGGACATTAGATTGGTTTTGTAATGGGAATAAGAACCTAAACTTGCTGCTGAATTCATCCAAGTCTTGCAATGATAAAACTGGTTTAGGTTTTGATTCTCATGCTAAGGCACATCCACCTAAAATTGTAAAGTCATTAGGAAGTGGTTTGATTCAAACAGTTCCTAAACAAAAAGAAGTGGTTTTCAAATCTGCAGGAGTATTGTCTCATTCGGTTTCAAATAAAAATGTCGTTTGCTCATCTAGACATGAACACAAAGTTAAATTTCATTGTAACTATTGTGGTAGAGATGGTCATGTCATAGATTTTTGTTATAGACTAGCTAAACAACAGAAAAGGGAAAGAATGGTTGCTAGATCTCATAACTTTCATGCAAAATTTGCTGCACATATTGAACCGAATGTACAACCTGCTGTTTTGAGTCAAAAACATTCAAAGTTTACCTCCGGGCCTTCTGTTTTTGCCTCCAGAGCTACAGATTTTTATGCTACACAAGTAACACCTTATAGGTCAGTAGTTAAGAATAAAAAATCTCAAACTTTGACTCATAAACCTGCTGTTTTGTCTCAACTTTCGCGTGTTTTTCCTGCTGCACGTCACGTGACTCAATACTGGATTCCTAAATGTCTTTTGACTAACCCCATTATTGAGTCATCGACGTATTGTGCTTCTATGTAGGTTACACGTTTGAGGAAGAAGAACATTTGGATTGTGGATTCAGGTTGCTCACGCCACATGACCGGTAACAAAGATTGGTTCTCCTCCCTCTCTTCTGTGTCACGTGTAGAGAATGTTACTTTTGCCGATAACTCTTCAGCTCCTATAATTGCTAAGGGTTCGGTTAGAGTAAATGATCACTACACTTTGAAGGATGTGGCACTTGTAAAAAATTTGAAATACAACTTGCTTTCTGTTTCTAAATTGCTAGATGAAAATCTGGAAATTATTTTCAATAAAATCTGCTGTAAAGTTGTAAGTTCAAATAGTGAGCTTATTTTTAACATGTCTCGGTTTGGAAGAGTTTTTAAAGCTGATTTTGATATGTCTTCCTCTAAGCATAGGTGTCTAGTTGCTAATGATTCAAAGGACCTATATTTTTGGCATCGTAGACTTGGTCACGTAGGCTTTGATCATCTAATGCGTGTTAGTACTCTTGATCACATATGTGGGCTGCCTAAGATTAAAGGGGACAAAGAAATTGTATGCTCTTCTTGTAGACATGCTAAGATGGTTGCAGATTCACATACTCCTCTCACAATGATCATGACAACTGATATGTGTCAACTTTTGCACCTTGACACCGTAGGACCTTCACGTGTTCAATCCTTCAGAGGTAAATGGTATGTACTTGTGATTGTTGATGATTATTCTAGATACTCTTGGGTTTACTTTATGGCGTCTAAGAATGAAGTTTTTAGTCAATTTAGAACTTTATTTCTTAGATTATCAATTGATTACCCAGGATCTTTAAAAGCAATTAGAAGTGATAATGGAACTGAATTTAAAAATCAATCTTTTGATCACTTTTGTGCTGAAAATAGAATAGATCATCAATTTTCTTCACCATATGTACCTCAACAAAACAGTGTTGTAGAAAGAAAAAACAGAACCTTAGTTGAGATGGCTAGGACTATGCTTGATGAATATCAAACTCCTAGGAAATTTTGGGCTGATGCGATTGCAACCGCTTGTTATGTCTCCAATCGTGTTTTCTTGCGCGCTAAGCTAGGTAAAACACCATATGAGCTTCGGTTTGGACATAGGCCTAGTGTTACACACTTTCGGGTCTTTGGTTGTAAATGCTTTGTTCAGAAACATGGTAATCTTGATAAATTTGAACCTAGATCCATTGATGGCATGTTTCTTGGTTATCCATCTCATACTAAAGGCTACCGTGTGCTTTTACTTGACACTAACAAAATTGTGAAGACTTGTGAAGTGTCTTTTGATGAAGCTAGCCCAGGTACTATCTCAAACATTGCAGGTCCAGATCCATATCCGCAGGGGGGAAACATTTTCGTTGAAGATGAGGAAGAATTGGAGTTGCTGCCCAAAAATTCAGCAGCTAAAGACTTTGGTTCAGCTCTGGATGTTAATTCTCAACCAGCACTGACAACCATCAATGCTGATTCAAATCGTCCTCAAGTCACAAGCTCATCGATTTGTGATGAACATGAAGAAGAAGAAGCTTGTGAGACATCTATTCCCCTACGGTTTTACAAAGACCATCCCCCACACTAGATGATTGGAAGCTTGCACGAACGAGTCACACGATCCAGGTTTTGCGATCCAAACTCTTATGCTCATTCTGCTTTTGTTGCTTCTTTTGAACCCAAAGATATATCACACGCACTCATTAATGAATCTTGGATTATTGCCATGCAAGAAGAGTTAGAAAATTATGAAAGAAATAATGTTCGGGAACTTGTACCTCCTCCTCAAGGTCACACTTTAATTGGAACTAAATGGGTATTTAAAAATAAACAAAGTGAGGATGTGGTTGTGGTTAGGAATAAGGCTAGGTTGATTGCTCAAGGTTTCACTCAAGTTGAAGGTCTAGATTTTGATGAAACTTTGCTCCTGTTGCTAGATTAGAAGCCATAAAAATTTTGTTATCTTTTGCTACATCTAAATGTTTTAAGCTATATCAAATGGATGTTAAAAGTGCTTTTCTTAATGGCTACATAGATGAGGAGGTTTATGTCAAACAACCACTGGGTTTGGAAAATCCAGATTTTCCTAATCATGTTTACAAACTGTCCAAAGCCTTGTACGGTCTCAAACAAGCCCCTAGAGCATGGTATGATAGGTTAAAAACATTCTTACTTGAGAAGGGGTTTACTATGGGCAAGGTAGATAAAACTATTTTTGTGCTTAAGCATGGCAATGACTCATTATTCATTCCAGTGTATGTGGATGATATTATCTTTGGTTGTGCTTCTCATGATCTTGTGTCCAAGTTTTCAGCAATGATGAGTTCCGAATTTGAAATGAGTATGATGGGTGAACTCACTTACTTTTTGGGGCTGCAAATCAAGCAAGCCAAGGAGGGTACCTTTGTGCATCAGACAAAGTATACAAAAGACCTCCTAAGGAGCTACAACATGGACAAAAGCAAGCCTCTTCGGACACCAATGGGAACAGCAACAACACTTGAAATTGATTAAGATGGTGAACTCGTGGATCAAAAAGAATATAGAAGCATGATCGGATCACTTTTATACCTCACGGCATCAGGACCAGACATACAATTCAGCGTATGTCTTTGTGCACGTTTTCAAGCCTCCCCACGTGCTTCACATCGTCAAGCCATCAAAAGGATTCTCAGGTACTTACATGGAACTCAAGAATTTGGCATTTTTCTTCCTTCTTCCTCAACCTTTACTTTGAAAGCTTTTTCAGATGCTGATTTTGGGGGTTGCAGGATTGATAGGAAAAGTACTTCAGGTGCTTGTCATTTTCTTGGTAATTCTCTTGTTGCTTGGTCCTCTAGAAAACAAAATTCAGTTGCACAATCCACAGCCCAATCTGAATATGTAGCTGCTGCTAGTGCTTGCTCACAAATTCTTTGGATTGTTCAAACACTTAAGGACTATGGGGTTGATCTAGATAGTGTTCCACTGTTCTGTGATAACACTAGTGCCATTTGCATTGCTAAAAACCCCGTGCAACATTCTAGAACTAAGCACATTGACATTAGGTATCACTTTCTCTGAGATAATGTTGAAAAAGGGAACATTGTGCTTCACCATGTAGATACCGAACAACAATTGGCTGACATTTATACAAACCTTTGGATTTCACTCTTTTTTGTTACATTCATAGTGAAATAGGGGTTATGCATCCTCATGGCTTAAATTGAGAGGGAGTTTTTGAAACTTGGGAAGTCTATGTGTGAATCTAAAATTAAAATAATATGAGCATAGTATTTCATACATATATGACTCTGTGATTCCTTTTTACATGCTGAAAGTTCTTACTACATTACTCGTGTTATACATTTTGTAGTTTTTGCCATGTCTAGTAATTGGAATATTTACTTACACTAAAGCTGGTCATGGTCGAACTTTCTTGCTGTTTTGAACTTGTTACATGTTCACAAGTGCTTTTAATCATTAAAAATTAATCAAGTAATCAACTCACATGTTGAGTTTTTATGAACAGATATAAATTGAGAAAAGATCAAGAGAATATGCATGCATCGCACTTCTTCATTTAAGATGGCTTATCATTGCACTTAGATTTGAACTTGGAAGAAGTTGTGTATGACTAAAACCATGTCCTTAAGCTTCTGAATGTCAAATGACATAGGCTTGGCTTGGTTGGTTAGAATAAGGCAGATGCGCATATAATCTCTTGCAAATATCATATGATCTAAATTTTTGTTTTGAAAAATAATAAAATGCAGCAACTAGTGTCACGCTTTCAAGTTATGAAATATTTAAGTTCGTGAGATCATGACTTGCTTAAATTGAAAATTACATATGATCTCTAGCATGGCTTACACTACTTTATGTATCTCAGTGATGTGATAGTGTAAGGTACCTGATAGTATGACTTGGATGAGCTTTGTTTATATATATATGTTATAACATGCTCATAACAACTAAAGTTGGAAAGATATTTTGTTTATATGCTCATGACTTGCTGAATACATTGTCAAAGGGGCAGAGATAAGCATGAAGAGAAAGAGAATATGTGCATAAGGAGAGATAATAAAGGGGGAGAGATAATATGGGATAATTTTTGGATTTTCTTCTCATTTTACTTTTGATTCAAAGGGGGAGAAATTGCCTTCAAAACTTTTATGTGAATAAGCCAATGTTCGGATTTTAAATGGTGTTGCCAATGCATTCATCAAGGGGGAGATTGTAAGACATATGTGTGCTGGATACATTGGCTTGTAGTGAATACACTTGGCTTCGATGATAAAAGTTTTGAATATCACCAAAACACCTTTTTATCAAGGTCCGACTCTAGCTCCGAGCTACATCAAGGTCCGATGGTAGAACCGGCTTGGTTGTACTAGTTTTGGTAAGCTCCGGTGCTAGGTTCTACTAGCTTTTGTTAGCTCCAGCTCAAGGTTCGGGTTGCTCTGGCAAGGTCCGGAACTTGACCGCAATGCTTCTGTTTTTCATTTGTAATGTTTCGTACTTGCTTTACATCACTGGAAAGATTGCTTAGTATTCATTTGCTAAGTCTTTGGTGCGTTTTTTGGTTGACATAGATGATATACTGTTACTGTGGTTTTGCAACATGCTTATGTGAGGTTCTCACGTAAGGTGTTGTGTTGGGAACTAACTTGAGTCAAGTCGAGGACTTGGGCTCGTATGGATTGGTTGTTTATTCATGTGCAGGTGTTGCTTGAGTTCAAGACATGGCTGGTGACGGGATCCATTGGACTAGTCTCAGGGAGGAGATGAGGTTCCAACAACCAAATTCAGGAGGAGTTGTGGTTGAGCTGATCAGGAGGTTGCGCAACATGCTTGAATCAAGAACAATGCATATGAAGGTATCGTGTACGTCATTGGAAGATGTTTGCATGTGTGCAAGGAGTGCATGGACGTGGATACATGGTTCCGAGACGTATGAAGAGATGTGGACGTAAAGATTTGGTCAGAAAGGTCCAACCGACTAGGTTATGGACTCAGGCTGTGGCCGAGTCAAGTTTGACTCAAATATGGAAATATTTGAGTTGGTTATGATAGGATTTCGTGTGGGTCACGAATTTGAGTTGTTTAGGAATGTGGGATACGTTTCTAAGGTGTTTGGAAGTCTTAAGATTGCTTCTATCTGCGTATAGAAGAATCATAAGCAGTTATGGAAAGTTACGATTCGTGAACAGAGTAGGATTAGGTTCATGATCTGAGTTGAGATGGCTTTCGAGCTGGTTATATAAGAAAGGGAGCCCAGAGCTCGTGGTGCACGACTTTGGGGCTGTTCCTCTTGTGTTCTATTGAATAAAATTCGTAGTTTGAAGGAACTTTTGTGCCTTGTTCGTTCGACTTGTTCCAGACAAGTTTTACTCATCGAGTTTCTGGACAGCACTACCTTTCGTCGGTGGTTTTATCATAACTCGAGTTTTACAGATCCAATTGACGTGATTCTTTTTGGGTTGTCTTCACAACTTGATTATCTGTCATCTGTCAAAATTTCACGGTCATTGGATTTGTGATCTATGATCTACACGAGTTTCTTTGCAGCATTCCAGAACTGTTTTTCTTTCTCAGGTAGGGCAGATTGACTTTTGTTTGATCTTTCGATTATAACTTGAGTTTTCCTCGACGGATTTGAGTGATTCTTCTTGTGTTGTATTCGTGACTTGATTCTCTCTGATATATATCACTTTTGTCACGGTGAAACACGTTTAGATTAGTCTCACACATGATTTCTTTAACAGATCGTTTTTCTACCGAAGGGATTGGGGTTTAATTATTTCCGCTGCGTAAGATTTTTAAATATACCATTCACCCCCCTCTGGTAGCTTTTCACGTTGTCTTCGATCCTACAGAAAAACTTGTCTGGAACAAGTTGGACGAACAAGGCACAAAAGTTCCTTTAAACGATGATCTCTATGAAATAGAACACAAGAGGAACAACCCAAAAGTCATCTACCACGAGCTCTGGCCTTCCTTGCTTATATAACCAGCCCTTAGGCCAACCCAAACTGAACTAGGAATCTAATCCTACTCAATTCATGAATTGTAACTTTCTATAACTGCTCAAGACTCTTCTATACGTAGATAGAAGCAATATTAAGACTTCCAAACACCTTAGGAACGTATCCCACATTCCTAAAGCAACTCAAATTCGTGACCCACACGAAATCCTATCATAACCAACTCAAAACTTTCCATATTTGAGTTAAACACGACTCAACCGTAGCCTGAGTCCATAACCTAGTCGGTTGGACCTTTCCGACCAATTTTTACGTCCAGATCTCTTCATCATGCCTCAGAACCATGTAGCCACGTCTATGTACTCCTTGCACACGTGCAAACATCTTCCAACGGCATCCATGATACCTTCATATGCATTGTTCTTGATTCATACATGTTGCGCGACCTCCCGAACAACTTAACTACAATTCCTCCCGAACTTGGCTGTTGAACCTCATCTTTTTCCCTAAGACTGGTTCAATGGATCCCATCACCAGCCATGTCTTGAACTCAAGTAACACCTGCACATGAATAAAAAACCAATACTTCCGAGCACAAGTCCTCGACTTGACTCACGTTAGTTCCGAAACTACAACATCTTACGTGAGCACCTCACATAAGCATGTTGCAAACCATAGAAAAATGATATCAGCCATAACCACCAAAACACACCAAAAACTTAGTAAAAGAATACTAAGCAAACGTTCCATAAGCGTAAAGCAAGTTTGAAACATTGCAAGATAAAAGCAAAACCACTGCGATCAAGCTTCGAACCTTGCCAAAACTAACCAAAACATGTCGGACCTATCATCGAATCTTAATAAAAAGATGTTTTGGTAGTATTCAAAACTTTTATCGTCAAAGCCAATGTATTCAGCACACATAAGTCTCACACAATGCCTCTACCATTTACGGCCACCAGAATATATACGCACTCATAGGGATTTAGAGAAGGTCACATGAAGTCAATACCCCACACATCAAATAATTCGACTTGGAGATTATATGTGAGGGGCATGGCATTATAAGCAGTGATTCCTCCATGTTTTTGGCATTTCCAACATCGGTGAATGAATTCTTTGGTACTTTGTACATTCAAGGCCAAAATAATCCACTTTGCTAGATCTTTGCCTGAGTGCGGTAAACACCGTAATGACCTCCATAGGGGCCCGCGTGGCATTTTTCAATGATTTTGGTGCCTTCGATTGTGGTGACACACCTTCTAAGAAGGCCATCGGCACATACTCGATAGAGATATTTGTCGTCCAATAGGTGTCTACGACTCTTACAAATGAGTTTCTTTTTGTTTTCCCTTGGCGGTACGTACTCCATGACCATGAAGTTCACGATGTCCGCATACCAAGGGTGAGATTCAGTCACCTTAAGCAACATGTCATCATGTAGGAAGTCATTGATAGGTACATCCATGTGTTGCATGACTTCTATACGTGAGAGATGATCCGCAACGGAATTATCGACTCCCTTCTTATCCTTAATCTCCAAATCGAGTTTTTGGAGTAGGATAATCCATCGGATTAGCTTTGGTTTAGCATCCTTTTTGGTGAGCAAAAACTTCAAGGCGGCATGGTCTGTGTAAACAATGACCTTGGCTCCAACCAAATAGGACCTAAACTTATCGATAGCAAAGACTCTTGCCAGGAGCTCTTTTTCTGTACTGGAATAGTTGAGTTGTGCTCCTGTTGGATCTTACTAGCGTAGGATATGTCGTGATGCTTTTTATCTTTGGTTTGGCCTCAGACCGCACCAACAACAAAGTTGCTGACATTACACATGATTTTGAATGGAATCGTCCAATCTGGGGGTTGGATGATTGGAGCTGAGACAAGTGCCTTTTTGAGTGTATAAAAGAATTTGAGGCACTCCTTATCGAAATCAAAGGGGGCTTACTTAGCTAATAGGTCTATAAGGGGTCAACAATTTTGAAAAATTCTTGATAAATTATCGATAGAACCCCGCGTGACCTAAAAAGTTGCGGATTCCCCTTATGATGGCTAGAGGTGGAAGTTTCTCAATAACTTCAATTTTTGCTTTGTCCACCTCTATTCCCCTCTCGGACACTAAGTGTATAAGAATGATGCCTTCACGGATCATAAAGTGGCGCTTCTCCCAGTTAAGCATTAGGTCCTTCTTTTGGCATCTTTGTAAGACCTTGTCTAAATTTTCCAGACAATGATCGAAAGTTTTTCATAGACAGAGAAATAATCCATGAAAGCTTCTATGATTTCCTCAATCATGTTGGAAAGGATAGACATCACGCACCTTTGAAAAGAGGCAGGCACATTACACAGTGCAAAAGACATTTGCCAGTAGGTGTACGTCCTATATGGACATGTGAATGTGGTCTTACTTTGATTATCGGGATGGATGGGAATTTGATTATAGCCCGAATATCCATCAAGGAAACAGAAGAAGGAATGTTTTGCCAGCCATCCAACATCTCATCGACGGAGGGCGGTGGAAAATGTTCCTTCCCTTTTTCCTTGTTGAGTTTTCGGTAATCAATGCACATCCTCCATCCCATTACAATTCGTTGATGAATTAATTCATTATTCTCACTATGAGGTACATGATAAATAATGCTAACATGAAGGAGTTTCAAGACCTCCTTCTAACATCCTCACACATTGCATTATTCGACCGTCGTTGAGGCTCCTGTGAGGGGGTACTCTCGGGCTCAATGGGAATGCGATGGGTGCAAAGAGCAGAGCGTTTGAGCGTTTCATCATCTGGAAGCTTGTCACTTATGATGACATGGGCTTCCAAATCTACATTTAGAAAAGTATAGTGTAGGCCTGGAGGTAAGATTTTTAGCTCAACGAGAGGTTTAAGTTTGGGCTCTTCTTTTGGCAATTCAAAAGCCTCCTGAAGCTCATCCTCTTCTTGGATGAAATATTCTTCTCCTACTTCAGGAGGTTCCCAATATTTAAGAGTCCTGACCTCCTCAATTGGCCTATCTTGGAGGGATGGTTCAGCAGATGTGTTCTTGGAATGCATAACGGGAATGGAAAATTTGTTTCCTCCAAGATTTATGTTGAGGTTTCCTTCAGAGGGGAATTCCATGAGAAATTTCTCAATGGGTACCTCAATCATTACATCAAAGTCTCAAACTTCAAACACATGAACATCAAGCAGAACGTCAACATTTTTGTGTCTTACTGACACTTCTTGCAAAATCCCATATTCTTCAAGAATATTTTCAAATGTATCTCCGAGGGACTTTTGTGTTGGTGCCATTGGCACATCGCCAAAATGGCGAGAGCACATGTATCAAAAATGATATTTTCTCCAATGTAGGGATTATAAAGGACTTCAATTGTTGCTCCTCTAATATGCCATAGAATGGTGGCTAAGGGTGAGATCATCCAAAGGATATCAGGTGAGTTCTCAATCTCTGCTATCCATTCTGAACTCAAAATAGAGGTCAACTCCTTGACCGTCTCTTGGAGGTATACTCCATCGGGCGAGTCAGGTGGAGTTGGAGGCAACGATGGCTTCCTTTGATAATAATACTTCGAGGTATTTCCATAATCTTCAAAAATCTCTTCCTCGATGTAGAATGGGAATTCCGAAGGTTGAATTTCTTCATCCTTTGATCGTTTAGGTTTGGGAAATGATTGTATAGGAAAGGCAGGTGACGAGCATGGTTCTGGATCTTCCATGGCTATAGAAGTGTCCTCGATATTCAACGTGGCTTCTACAAGTCGATTTAGAAGTTCCTTAGCTTCTTCTGGCGTCTTATGGAGGAAAGACCCTCCAGTCATAATGTTGAGATATAGGACAGACTCTTTGTTAAGTCCCATGATGAAATTTTGTGATAACAATGGCTATGGGATTAACAAATCTAGGTCGGAATTTTTCAGCAAAAATCTATCCCAAGTAGCACATATTGATTCCTTCTCCACCTGTTAGAAGATTAGTACTTCCATTTGCATGGAAACAATTTGGGATATTCGAAAGAAGCAAGACAAAATTTGTCTCGTAATTCTCTCCAATCACCGTTTGTTTTCCCAACATTATGGGTGTACCACTGTTTAACTTTTTCCTTGAGAGAAAAAGGAAACAACTTTTATTTAAGAGTTTCTTGTGTCATGCCTTTAAGTAAAAAGCAAGAACACAATTGTACAAACTCTCGCAAATGGTGGTAAGGGTTTTCACAATCCGTTCCTGAGAAAGATTGTTCCCAAACCATGGATATAAAGCCAGGGCGGAATTCATAGCTAGTTGAGCAAATAGGTTCCACCGACGGCGGTGGCTCACAGAACTCGCCCTTTGGGGCAGAATAAGAAAAAATGGTGGGCTGCTCCATGGTAATGGTGGAAAGGTAAGAAGTAAAGAAAATAAAATAGATACGAGGGTTAACAAGTTTTGAAGATCAACAGCAACCGTTCCACGGCAACGGTGCCAGAAATGCTCGTTGGTATTTCTTACGAAAATAGAATCATCTGTAAGCGCACGGAAATACCATTGTAGAACTTCCCCTTAAAGAGTATTCCCAAGGGTATCGAATCCAAGGAACGTGTGTGAGATCTTCTAGCTTGTTCTTCAAGGACACACAATTTGTTTGGTAGGCAAGGATTGGAGAGAAATTCAGTGGTTTGAAATCTAGGCCACATTAGTCTATGGCAATAGTTTGCTTCAGGCACGGGTTTACCCTTGGTAATACCAAGATGATTCTCGCCACGAGCCTGTGGCATAGCCGAACGTGGAGGATTACTAAGGATAGATAGGACTGTCACCACCTACTGTCTACCTTCCTCGATCCGTTAGTCTACAAGATATCTACTGATGAATTCTAATCTAAGCACCACACTCATGTTTTATTCACAACTCTAATCATTACGAATTTAAAGCTACGACTAGAGCTTCTAATAAATTAAAGCAGTGAACCCACAAGCAGTTACGTAAGGAAACTACTATGAAAAAAAATCAAACTTGTATTGAATTCACAGAAAATTCTTACTCGATTTCGGCAGAACTTCCGTAGAGGTACAAGTGTGGAAGAGGGACTTGACAAGCCCAAGCCTCCTCCTCCTAGCTCCTCCTCACTCTCCTTCTACTTAGCTGACTACTTGGGCAACTCAAAACCTTATGAGGGGAGTACTATTTTCAAACTAGTGGTGTTTGTATGTTAACGGTCACTAAGTGCCATATTCAAACCGTCAATTCACCTCATAATGTGCGCAAAAGAGAAACATAACATAGTGGTAGCATTAAATACTACCCAATTCAACAAGTGTTAGTGTCTATTTGTATGCAGGTGAAATAATACCCAAAAAATACCAAGACATGCAGAGTGTAATTCATAAACATGGATTCCAATGAATCAGGCGACGCCACGTGGCATCACATGGATCAAATGGCCCACAAACAGTCGTATCCGAGGATATCAACCAGCGTATCACCCATATCAGTCAAGGGGGCCCACCATTCAGTGACCTGGACAAAGCACACGAGAAATGGGGCACTAACCAGGTCGGGCGAACCCCCTGTTCGGCTGACCACTTCTTCGCGCCAAACTCGGTCTTCCTCAACGTGGTGACTTCTACCGGCTTCCTGATAACGGTGAAGACTGATTCGCGTGCATTTGGTGGCGGGAACTGACCCTAGTTCACCTATAAATGGCACCCCTCACCTCCCTTCACACACACACCAAAGGTTGATAATAGAATACCACTCATAAGGTCTAGAGTCGTCCTAGAGGCTGCCAAGTAGAAGGAGAGTGTGGTAAAGAGTTTAGAAGAAGGAGGCTTGGGATTGTCAAGTCCCGCTTCTAAACTTGTACCCCTACAAAGGTGCTACTCAAATTAAGTAAGCCTTTGTGAGTTTAATACAAGTTTGATTTCCAATTCAAAGTAGTTTGCACAAGTAGTTACTTGTGGGTTTGTTGCTTTAATTTATTAGAGGCTCTAGTTGTAGCTTTGTGTTAGAAACAACTAGAGTAGTGATTTAGAATGTAAGTGTGGTGCTTAGGTTAGAAATCACCAGTGAATATCTCGTAGACCCACAGATTGAAGAGGTAGGCAGTAGGTGGTGACAACCCATCTATCCTTTGTAATCCTCCACGTTTGGCTATGCAATAGGCTCTTGGACGGAGTCGTTCTAGTTTTGCTAGAGGAAACCTTACCAGAAGCAAGAAGCTACCGCAAATCTCTTTGAATTAGAATCAATACTTTGAATTCCTCTCTGCTCCTTGCCTGCCAAACAACTTTGTGTCCTTAGATGAACTAGTTCATAAGATTAGCACACACGTTCCTTGGATTAGATACCCTTAGGAATTCTCCTTATGGGGAAGTGTTACAGTGGTATTTCCGTATGCTTGCGGATAACTCTGTATTCGTAAGGAAAACCAACAAGCATTTTTGGCGCTATTGCCGAGGAACGGTTGCTGTTGATCTTCGAAACTTGTTCACCCTCATATATATTTTCTTACCTTTCCTTTGTCTTTCCTTTTCTTAACACCATGCCATATATGGAGCAACTCACCATTTTTTTTTATTCTACCCAAAAGGACAAGTTCAGTGGGCCTCCACCTTCGAGAGAACCCATTTGTTCTACTAGCTATGAACTTCACCCTGACATTATAGCCATGGTTCGGGAACAATCCATCTTAGGAAAAGATTGTGAAAACCCTTACCACCATCTACGAGAGTTCGAACAATTGTGTGCATGCCTTCTAATCAAATGTATGACACAGAAAACTCTCAAATGGAAGTTGTTTCCTTTCTCCCTCAGGAAAAAGCCAGACAATAGTACAACCACAACGTTGGGAAGACACACGGTGATTCGAATGAATTACGAGACAAAATTTATCTTGCTCTCTTTCTAATTTCTTGAGTTGTTTCCTTATGAACACTATTGGACACGTAATTAAGCCTAAAGCTGAAGTATGTTACTTAATTATGTATTTTTTTGCTTAATTACGTCCGTTGTTGGCCGATGTGGCAGTTTGGACATAATTAACATAACTTATGTCGGACGTCGACGTAAGTTATTTAGTTATGTTGGCCAGAGATTAATTACATCGACCGTCAGTGTCTGATGTAAAAAGTAACTTACATCGACTGTCCTCAGCCGATGAAAGTTACATGGTCTTACTTACGTCGGCTATGGCAGGCCGACGTAAGTTATTATGTCTAAATTATGGCGGTATGGTCGTGCTGACGTAAGTTAACCTGGGCTAACTTACGTCAGCATTACCATAGCAGATGTAAGTTATGTTTTTTATTTTTTTAAAAAAAATGAAACTGACAGCCTGCACGATGGCGAGATCACAGAACAGCAAATACAGTCAGATATATACACAAGAACAATTTCAAAATATTCAAAAGACAACCACAACACAAACTTCCATCGGGCTACACGCTAGCCCCTCCACTACCTCCGAAGCCCAAGAGATCTTATCAGCGCGTCCCTCCGGGTGCCGGTAGGTGTGGCGAAGGAGTTTGCACCGCCGTCCCTGAACCCTGCAAAAGAACATTAGAGTTATACATGTTACAACATCCATCATCTCACTCTCTTCCTCTCCCTCTCCCTCTATCTCTTTCTCGGCTCTCATACTCTCTTCTTCTCCCTCACTCTCCTTCTCTCATTGTCTCTGTCTTCCTCTCCCTCACTTTCTCTCCCTCTCTTTCTGTCACAATTTATCTCTTGCTCTCCCTCTCTTTATCTCATTATCTCACTCTCTTCCTCTCCATCACTTTCTCTCTCTCTCTTCCTCTCCCTCTCTAGCATCCCCTCTCTCTCTCTCACTTTACCCTTTCTCTCGCACTCTATCTCTCCCTATCTATGTCTCTCTTACTCCACCTGTATTGCACCTCTCTCTCTCAACCTATGTCTGTCTCTCTTACTCCTAACCGGTGTTTCGAGCATGAGTCTGCCATTGTAAAATATTAGATGATATATGTTACTGAAATACTATGAAATTAAACTACGGTAGTTTAAGTTACTTACCGCCACAGTTGTTTGCATCTGGGCCATGTACAAGCTCATGACCTCCTGGAA
Organism: Tuctoria greenei; assembly: GCA_036927565.1. Classification (NCBI taxonomy): domain Eukaryota; kingdom Viridiplantae; phylum Streptophyta; class Magnoliopsida; order Poales; family Poaceae; genus Tuctoria; species Tuctoria greenei. Next base: position 140,311,873 of record JAYESD010000001.1, on the reverse strand, counting down.
GTCCTTCGACCTCTCCTACTCCTCCCTCACCCTCTCCAGCTCCGCCCTCACCCTCTCCCGTTCAGACCTCAACCTCTCCAACTCCAACTAGGTCTGCGCCAGCGTCTCCTTCAAGGCATTGAGCCCCAAATTGGTCTACGAGAGACGACCACTTGATGGCCCAATGGACGAGGTCTGTGTTGATGAAGCGCCTCTCGGAGGTCGCGCCGACCTCGAGTCGACAACTCAATCAAAAATGGCAAACCTGCCAAAGAATGAAAAATACTAAGTAGAAGAAGATAGATTGAAAAACAAATGAAAAAAGGACCAACTCACCATCCATGGGTCTTCCTGCCTCCGCTCGCATACATGGCTTGGGGTCGATCGGCACGTATTCCCAATCATAATCTTCCTCGTGTATCTTCACGACCTCCTGCGTGTACTTTTCCTAAAATACAAAAAAATCTTATAGGTGTATCAATAATAGTATTAGTTATAATGAAATTTATGAATTTTGAAAACTTACAAGTCGGTCGGTCGTGACCTGACTGCACTGCCCTGGCTGAGAAGGGTCACTTCCCTTGTGACCTCTCTTCTAAACCTGGGTCCGGGTCAGCCCCTGACCTGTCTCTCCCTCCTGTATAGCGTGTTAGTGAGACAAATATATTATGAACATAAAAATGAACTTAAACTGTACTTACCATGCGTTTAGCCAAACGCAAGTAGTCGTTGCCACTGTAGTTGTGCTTGCCCTTGGATCCCAGGCAGCACTGTCTTGCCTTTATGGACCTAGCGATGAAAGCATTGCTAGCCTAGTGCCGACAGAGGGCTACGTACGCCTCGGGTCGACCATGTAACCAAGAAATACTAACCTGCACATATTTCATAATTCATCAATGCAGTTAACATATGTAGGTATTGTAAATATTTAACAATAAAAACTTACCTCCGCGTACTGCTCCTCTATCAAGTACGTGTCAGAGTCCTTCCTGATGGACCCTTTCCTACTGCTGCTCCTGGGGGTGCAGTTTGTGGTACGCATTGACGGCCTGGATCAGAGCATTCGACAATGCTGCCATCGCGAGCTTCCAAGCATTATAGTGGAACACGAGTCTCGCGTGCTCCTCCATGCCCGGTTCCTCTACCTGGTACCTTAGCAGTAAGCAAACAAACGTTTATGTTATATGCATTAACACTTTAAATGAGTTGAAAAAATTAAATAGTTAAACTTACCAATAATTTGTTCCACACGGGTCCCTGAAGGGTGCCGTAGACCTCATGAGAGACACGAGCGTAGTCATCTCACGACAGGGTAGGGAAACCATCGATGACACCTGAGTAGTGCAACTTAACTATAGCCCCCAGGACACCGTTAACCTGCATGTGGTTTTTCTGGGCCCCCGTGAACGAAAGGTCGTACCAATATCTGCAAAATATTTTAACTCATGAAGTAACGGAAGAGAAAATCTAATATTTAATATAATATACAGTTTTTATCTGTCCCCGACAAGACGGGTAGTGATCCGCTGATCAAGAACTGAGGAGGAGCCGCAAAGTGGGTCCTCCTTGTCTGTTGCCTCTGCGCTACCACCGCGTCCTGTGACCCGTAAGGCTGGTCACCATCGGAGCCTGAAGGTAGGCTAGCCCTAGCCGGCTCCTGTGGAGGTCCCCTAGCCTCTAACTCCGACTCGGATGACTCTAAGTCATGCTGCAAAAATAAAAATATTCATAAGAAATATTTATTATAAGTGCAATTTGAAATAAAGTGATTGTCAACTGAAATTTACCTCCGTGCGCACATCAACCAACTGGACCCGATCTGCAAACTCTGGAACGTGCGCCAGCAGCTGGGAACGTATGCTTTTAGCTCACTAGGTACCTGAGAAAGGGTCTCGTGATGGATCAAACCCTCTCACTGGCTTCCCCTCCCCTTCGATGACATCCTGTTGCAAGGAATAATTGATTAATATGCATAGATAATATATAAGATTCATGTTTAGTGAAGAAAACGTTACTTCATAAATTTCAAAATTCATCAACGTCACGGTCATGCACCCGACTCCTTAAACCAGCCCATCAATCTTCTTCATTTTTGTTTCATTTTCGTTTTCGCATAGCAATAGGCTCGACTAAGTCATCGATTTCTTTAGTTTTTGTTTTCATTTCCATTTCCGTGCCCTTCTCGATATCTTGAGCGTCTCCAACTAAGTCATCGAGTCCTACACCGGGCTCAACTTAGAACGAGTCTAGCAACTCTTCCTCTTGGAAGACCTCATCAACCTCAGCTTCCACATGGTAATCATCATTTCATGGAGCGTATATCCGCTCACGAGGATTCACCTTATGTACCACCCACTAAGCTTTATGTTTATTGCATGGATAAGGTAGATAGTACACTTGCTCCACTTGGTGTGCAAGAACTACTGAATTGAATCCTATCAACAGTTTCTTGTGTTTTACTTCGATCATGCCAAATTGGTTTAGTCGAATTCCACAACTGGAACCAAACCATTCACAATCAAAGAATATTCCTCAAATTACCTTGTTTCCGACAAAAGTATATTCAGGGATTTTTTTATAATCTCATAGTAATGAGTATCACGTTCTTGAGAATCAGCTGCCCTCAACACAATTCCGGTATTACATGTTTCCACGAGAGGACAAAGAGATTCAAAATGTGTTCTACGGAATAGAAAGCCGTTGACATCATATCGACCATAACTTCTAACTTTAACCACTATTTAGGATAGTTGTCGCAAATCTTCGTGGATGTTGGCATCTTTATTACACTGTCCAAGATATGAAGTTGTTAGAAAACTTTGTAAATATTTGTAAGTTATAAGAAAATTTTGTTAATACTGATAAGTTAACGAGAAAACGTCCCATTATCTCAAAAACAGGAAAGAAAATTAGGTCCTCCATTTATTCCTTCCTGTCACATCCTTTCTATTTGGTTGCTCGTAGGTTGTTGCCTATGTCTCCAATTTTGCTTGTTGAACTCACTGTATGAAAAGAGAACCTTTTAGAATAGATTTATTGCAAAATATGCTGATTAGCATAATTGTAGGACAAGTACTTATTCGAAATATTTCTCCATCTCATCCATATTAGTGTACATGTAGAGAAAAGCAGCACACCTTTCTTCTTCGCTAACGTCGTAGGAAGTGTAACTGCCAACAATAGTGCCTCTTGTTGCAAAAATGGAGAGATCGCTACAAGGAGGTTGCTTATCCATATTATATTGTATTGTCAAAGTATTGACATTGTGTTCTTCTGCAAAGTAAACACTTGAGAAGTATCCTACTTCCTTAGAGTAAAAGCTTCGGCGATGCACCCTTCAACCCTTGCCCTGTTACCAACCATAGGTTTCTGATATCTTAGTCCTCTTCCAATATGATACATCCACCTATATTGCAAGGAACCGCCAACTTTCGCTTCAAATGGAAGATGGATTAGGAGATGTTGCATTGGATTAAGAACCCTAGAGGAAATTTTTTTCCATCTTACACAATAGTACTGAAATCTCCTTCTCCAACTTACTTATCATCTCCGTCGTGATTTCTTTAGCACAGAGTTGTCTATAGAAGTGGCTAAGCTCGGCTAACACCTTCCACACTACATCGTCAAAGTATCCCCAAAACATAACAGGCAAAAGTATTTCCATGATTATGTGATAATCATGACTCCTCAACCCAATAATCTTTTCCGTTTTCACATTCACGGCTCGTCTAAGACTAGCTGCATAACCATCTCGGAATTTCAAACTTTGCAACCATTCGAGAACATTTTTCTTTTCTTTAGGCCAAAGACAGAAAGAAGCGTGTGATTTACCACCATTTTCGGAAAGCTCAAGAGTTGGACGGTTACAAAGCTCAGCGAGATCCTTTTGAGCCTTTAAATTGTATTTTGTTTTGCCTGTCATGTCCATGCATGTGCTTATGATACATTTGTTCATGTTATGCCCTTGATGCATGACATCAATGTTGTGTCTTAGAATCAACAACTTCACATACGGTAGCTCCCAAAATCCACATATGTGTGTCAATGTGTGTTCGTCTCCGTAACCTTGAAAATATCCAGGACGACCTTCATCTGGCACCAATTTGTCCAACATATCGGATATATCTGACCCGTTAAGACATTTAGTTGGTCCTTTAGTGACAATTGTGTCCTTTCGAAAGACATTCCTCTGTTGCCTAAACATGTGAATTGAAGGCAACCAACGTCTGTGAAAACCAAAGTAAGGTATCTTGCCTCCATGGGTATGTCCAAAGCAATCGGTGTCCGAAGCAAATATCGGACACGTCAACCGACCGTGAGTGATCCATCCAGAAAACATGCTGTATGACAGAAAATCATGGAAGGACCACACATAAGCAGCTCAAGGGTTGAATTTCTGCTTCTTCTAACAGTCGTATGCTTCGACTCCTGCCCACAACATTTTCAACTCTTCGATCAACAGTTTCAACATCATGTTTAGACGTGACCCAAGATGATCCGGTCCAAGTACAATGAGGCTAAGAAACATGAACTCATACTTCATGCAAAAATTCGGTGGTAGGTTGTACGGAACGACAAAGACAAGACAACAGTATGGTGTGGCATTTGTGCTGAACGGCGAGAACCCATCTATCGCCAACCTGATGCGAACATTTCTCGCTTCATAGCTGAAATCTGGATCGAAACAGTCTAGCGCCTTCCATGCCTCACCATCGGACGGGTGCGTCATGACTCCATTATTCTGACGCTCACCTTCTTTGTGCCATCTCATGTGTCTTGCGGTTATTTTTAAAGGAACAACCACTTAGACCTAGGTGTCACGGTTGAGTAACGAAGCTGCTTACGGGCGACTTCTGCGATCACAATATCATCATAGTTATTAACAACTTGTACAAACCTCGGTTGACCATATTTTAAACATTTTTTCTCATTGGAATCCTCTCTCCAGAAAAGCATGCAGTTGTCCGAACACACAACAATCTTCTCGTAGTTCATACGGAGACCGGAAAGAATTTTCTTGGACTTATACATATCTTTAGGCACTTTGTGGGGATGTGGAACAACATTGATGAACAAATTGATGAGGTCGTTATAATAGTTATTAGAAAAGAAGTACATAGACTTGATTGCCATAAGTCTAGTCACAAAAGTGAGGATTGTCATTTCATTGTGTCCATGCAGCGGTTGTTCTGAATCTTTGAGAAGGTCGAAGAACTTTTTAACCTCCGTAGTAGGAGGATTCTCTGTAAGCTATGGTCGTATAGCTTCCAGCATCTCATCCATCATATCAACCTCTGTGTCATCATTATTGTCCACTTCCACATCTTGTACAGCTTGAGAAGTTGTCTCACCGTGGAAGTTCCACAACTCATAATGTGACACGTAACCGTTTCGACACAAGTGCATTGAAAGTTCCGCTTTGTCCAAAAAAGTCCAGTTGCAGCATTTCATACATTGGCACTGCACCTTATCGCTATTTGACAACGAAGAATCTCGATTCACAAAAGCTTTTGTCTTGGCGTACCACTCATCTGAGTGACCACCAGTTCTGCTCTTTCAACCAGTATACGTCCAACTGCGGTCTTCACCCATGTTTGACTCTGCAGTTTAAAGCCGAAGAAATTATAGTTAATTTATGAACGATTTATCTTTCTTATGACGATACACATAACCTGAAGCCGAACAAAATTTCAGCAGCATAACCTCGCTTGTTTTACACTGCACCCAAAGAAATGGTGCAGTTCTTCAAGCTTTGGGGTCAACTGTGAAAAATTAACTTACGACAGCTTTAGGTTAGCTATCATAAGTAGGGTTAGCCATCGTAAGTTGGTAGTTAATCTTTCATTTTCTAGTCATTTCAAAGATAGAGGACAGAACAAGAGCGAGAAAGAGGAAAGAATGAGAGAGACAGAGAACTGGGTCCGTTGGGGTCCGCCGTCCACACGTGGGGTGGTAGTCGTCTGCACTGTTGTTGTTCGCCTTCGTGCCCGTTTAGACGCATACTTTAACTTCACACTAAGTGGGCCATGATGGGCCCTAAATGGCCCGTGTCAGGCATTACCGGGCCGAAGCCTGTTTAGTTATATATATTAATTAAGCACTAAACCAATCAAAAAAATAATTAAATAATAAACTATTACAACATTAATTAATCATATACTGAACTAAACATCAAATTAAACATGTGAAAATAAACTAATTACCCTACATAATTAACAAAAACACTTTAACAAAAAATAAACAACTAAAGTAAACAATTAACATAAATATAATTATCATAAGAATTTAAACTAATCAACTAAATTAATCATATTTCAAATCCAACAAACAAATATAAGTAAAACCTAAGTTCAAACATAATTTCAAATCAATTAATTCAAATGTAATTTGAAATCATATTGGTCAATTCAAACCAACTAAATTAATCCCAATTCAACCCTAGTTAACCTCCAATTCATCAATTCATTTCCAATTACTTCATATCCAATCGATCATTGCAATTCATATCCAATCACTTCAATCATATGCAATCGATAAAATCATTGCAAGTTTAAACCTAATCCGAGTGGAGAGCTGCGACCGGTGGGGGAGGGTTGGGGACGTGGTGGCGGGACGGGGTGGGGGGCATCAGGGTGGGGTGGGTGTCAGAATGGGGTAGGGGGTAGCGGGGTGGGGGTGGGCGGCGTTGGGATGGGGTGGGCATCGGATGCCTATCGGAGGTGGGGTGGGGTAGCGTCAGGGTGGGTGTCCTCGGGGTGGGGAGGTGGTGGGGAACGTTAGGCGCGGTGGGGCACGGTGGCGACATGGTGGTGGTGGTGTCGAGATGGGGAGGTGTCGGGGGAGGAGGGGGGAGGCGACCTTACTGGAGGCTGAGGAGGTGGTGAGGAGGAGGCGTCGCTCCGGATTCGGCTAGGCGTGGTGACCGCGTAGCAACGGCATGGGGAAGAGGCGAAGAGGTGTGGCAGTGCGGCAGCAGCGTGGGGAAAGAACGAAGCAACGCGCGCGGGTGGATAAAAAGAGGCGTGCGCGGCCCGCGCGGGTAGGTTAAATTCAACTGATTAGATCGACCACTGCAACTTATGTCGATCTAGGTTTGAGCCGACGTAGTTAAAGGGCAACTTCCATCAATCTGTTAACTTACGTCGGCAGTGGGCCTTGGCCAACGTAAGTTCATCTTTAATGCCGTCGGAACATTAACTTATGTCGGTTGCAGGACGTCAGTCGATGTAAATTAATCAACTTACATCGGTTACCGACGAGCGACGTAAGTTAAGTAACTTATGTCGGCTGGCCCACGTAAGTTATGTTGGCTGACGTAATTGTTCGCGTTTCCTGTAGTGCATGGGAAGTACTATGCTTCCAGCAGATGGAGAAGGAATCTATAGGTGCAACTTGGGATAGATTTTCTCTTTTGAAAAATTCTGGCCAAAATTTATAAATCCCTAATCCGTTGGTTTTGCAACACTTCTTCATGGGGTTGAACAAAGAATTTGCCCTATATCCTGACATTATGGCTAGAGGATCCTTCCTCATAAGACGATGGAAGAAGGCAAGGATCTTATAGATCGAATTCTAGAAAATTCTTCTTTCATGATGGGTCTTAATGAGACTCCTTAAGAGGAAGCCATGTCAAGAGCTAAGGATAATTCCATAAACAAGGATGAACCCATTTCTTACTTATCCCAAACCTTGCTGAAAGAATCCTCTCCCGAACTAGAAACTACGAAAGAAGAAGAAACTCAACCTTCGGAGTTTCCCTTTACTTCGAGGAAAAGATTTTTAAAGATTACGGAAATACCTCAAAGTACTATCCAAAGGAAATTATCATTGCCACCAATTCCAAATAACCCACCTCATGGAGTGTTCGTCCAGCAAACAGTCAAGGAGTTAACATCTATTCTAAGCAGAGAATGGACTATAGAAGTTGAGAAGTCACCCGAAATTTTCATATGACCTCACCTTTGGCATCCATTTTAGGTTTCATTAGGGGGACATCAACGGGGTCCTATTCAACCCTACAGTTGGAGCAAATCTAATTTCAGATTCTTGTGTTCTTGCCATTTTGGGCAATGTGCCATTGGCACCAACACGAAAATTCTTTCGAGGTTCTTTCGGAAACATCCTTGAAGGATGCGGGGTTTTGCAATAGGTGTATGTAAGACACAAAGATATTGAGGCTCTCCTAGACTTCCATGTGTCTGAAATCCAAGATTTCGATATTATGATTGGGATCCCAATTGAGAAATTTCTCATGGAAATTCCCTTGGAAGGAAACCTCAAAGTAAACCTTGGAGGGAGAAAGTTCTCTATTCCTATTCTACATTCCAAGAACACACTTGCATAATCTCCCATCTAGGAAGAGCCAATAGAGGAGGTTAGGACTCTTCCGTTCTTAGAACCCCCAGAAATTGAAGGAGAAGAAGATTTCATCCAAGAGGAGGATGAATTTCAGGAGGCAATTGAATTGCCAAAAGAAGAGCCCTCTCCAAAACCTCCTGTTGAGCCCGAAATTTTACCCCCAGGCCTACGTTATGCCTTTCTAAAAGGCGATTTGGAAGCCCCTGTCATCATAAGTGACAAGCTTTCAGATGATGAGACACTCAAACTCATAGTCATGCTAGAAAAGCATAGAGCTATTTTTGGCTATTCACTACTGGATCTCAAGGGGATTAGTCCAGCCTTATGCACACATCGCATTCCTATTGACCCTGAGAGTGTCCCCTCAAGGGAACCTCAAAGGCGATTGAATAATGCAATGTGGGAAGTTGTCAAGAAAGATGTCTTGAAACTTCTGCATGCCGGGATTATCTACCCTATTTCATATAGTGAATGGGTAAGCCCACTTCACGTAGTGCCCAAAAACGAGGTATGATGGTCGTTCGAAATGAGAGGAATGAATTAATCCTCAACGAACCATCACGAGTTGGAGGATGTGCATTGATTACCGGAAACTTAACGGGGCTACAAGGAAGGATCATTTTCCACTGCACTTCATCGATGAGATGTTAGAGCGGTTGGCAAAACACTCCTACCTTTGTTTTCTTGATGGGTACTCAGGATATTATCAAATCCCAATCCATCCCGACGATCAGAGTAAGACCACATTCACATGTCCTTACGGGACTTATGTGTACCGACCTATGTCTTTCGAACAATGTAATGCGCCTGCCTCTTTTCAAAGATGCATGATGTCTATCTTTTCCGACATGATTGAGGAGATCATGGAAGTTTTCATGGACAATTTCTCCGTCTATGGAAATACTTTTAATCATTCTCTATAAAACTTAGACACGGTCATACAAAGATGCCAAGAGAAGGAATTAGTGCTTAATTGGGAAAAGTGCCATTTCATGGTCCGTGAAGGCATCGTTCTTGGACACATGGTGTCTTAGAGAGGGATAGAAGTGGACAAAGCAAAGATTGAAGTTATTGAAAAGCTTCCACCTCCTATCAATGTTAAGGGAATCTGTATCTTTTTAGGTCATGAAGGGTTCTATCGGCGATTTATCAAGGATTTTTCCAAAATCGCTAGACCCCTCACTAACCTATTAGCTAAGGAGGCTACCTTTGATTTCAATGATGAATGCCTTAAATCATTTGATACACTGAAAAAGGAACCCATCTAAGCTCCAATCACCCAACCTCCTGATTGGATGCTGCAAATCGAAATCATGTGTGATGCTAGTGATTTTGCTGTTGGTGCAGTCTTAGAACAAACCAAAGATAAAAAGCATCATGCAATAGCCTATGCTAGCAAAACTATGACAAGACCTCAACTCAATTATGCCACGACTGAAAAATGAGCTCTTAGCTGTAGTTTTTGCTATTGATAAGTTTAGATCCTATTTGGTTTGAGCCAAGGTCATAGTCTATACAGACTATGCTACCCTGAAGTACTTGCTCACCAAAAAGGATGCTAAAACAAGGCTAGTTTGGTGGATTCTTCTAATCCAAGAATTTGATGTAGAAATCAAGGATAAGAAAGGAGTAGAGAATTCCATTGTAGATCGTCTCTCACGTATGGAAGCCATGCTAACCATGGACATTCCTATCAATGACTTCCTATGAGATGATATGCTGCTCAAAGTGACTGACTCTACTTCATGGTCACGAGATACATACCACCCAGGGAAAACAAAAAGAAACTCATTTATAAGATTCGTAGACACCTTTGGGGTGACCCATATCTCTATCAATCCCGTGTCGATGGCCTTCTCAGATGGTGCATCCCATCAATTGAAGGCACCAAGCTTATTGAGAAATGCCATGCTAGCCCATATGGTGGTCATTACAGTATTTATCGTACTCAGGCAAAGATTTGGGAAAGTGGATTCTATTGGCATTCGATGTATGAAGACACCAAGTTGTTCATTCGCAGATGTTGGAAATGCCAAAATCATGGAGGAATCTCTTCTCGCAATGCATTGCCCCTAACATGTAATCTCCAGGTGGAATTATTTGTTGTGTGGGGTATTGACTTTATGGGACCTTTTCCAAGGTCCTATGACTGCCAGCGTACTCTGGTGGCCGTAGATTATGTGTCATAATGGTAAAATCCTTGCCATGCAAGAATGCTGATTCCATGCAGGCTAGGAAAATGTTCCCTGAGATCATTTTCCCATGCTTTGGTACTCCCCGTATGGTCATAAGTGATGGAGGGTCTCATTTCATATATAAGACTTTCCGAAACTTTTTGAGGGAGCTTGGTGTCCAGCATAATATGGTTATCCCATACCACCCACAAACAAGTGGTCAAGTAGAAACATCTAATAAGCAAATTAAGAATATTCTACAAAAGACCGTCTTTGAAAAGGGAACGGGATGGAAGCATAAGCTACCTGACGCACTGTGGGCATACCGTACTGCCTACAAAACACCTATCGACATGTCTACTTTCCAACTTGTCTATGGGAAGACTTGTCATCTTCTCGTAAAATTTGAACATATATCTTATTGGGACATCAAGCACTGGAACATGGATCTTCTTGAAGCCAGAAAACACTGAATGAAACAAATTTCTGAGTTGGAAGAGTGGAAAGATAAGGCGTATCATAGTGCCAAAATCTACAAGGAAAGAACCAAAAGATGGAACGATAAAAGGATTACGCCAAAAGAGTTCAAGCGTGGAGATTATGTTTTACTCTTTAACTCAAGAGTAAAACTTTTTGGACATAGGAAGCTTAGGAGTAAATGGGACGGACCCTTCACTGTAGTCGAGACCTCATCCCATGGAGTTATCACACTCCAAGGTGATGATGGTCAGCTACTAAAAGTGAATGGACACTGACTCAAAAAATTTCTTGATTCCCAAGAGAGTAGAGAAAAACAAATTCACATGGTAAATGTTATTGATTTTCACGCTGTTTCTTCAAATTCTATTTAAATTCTCAGCGTCCAACTAATGGGCCATCCAAATATCCATCTATGAGGCCCATTTGATTGATCCACAAAAACTTGGCCCGAACAGAGCATGGAGGGTGTCGGTCGACTCCTCCTTCGCGTCATCCATGTTCTGTTTTCTCGTGCAGATTCTCATCTATTATCCCAACAATATTCGCGTTGCTATCGTGTTGTTCCCTGCTTATTTCAGGACGGGAACAGAGAGGAAACCCTTCACCTCACAGAGAAACTATAATCTCCTGTTCCTCCCATCCAAGTCATGGCCTACAAGGAAATTGTCTCGCATGCTTCTGCAAGTTACACATTTTATTTGAGTGGGGAACTTACGCCGGCCAATGACTCCACCACGCTAGCTATTGAATCCATCAAGGTGCTGGATGTAGCACCACTTGCTATGATCCCGCCAGCGACGACACCACGCGGACGCAGCTCCACACCTCGTTGTACTACTCAGTCGCTCTCCCCACGGAGAACGCCGATGAAGTCGACGACACCTACATGTCGTCTGACTGTGGCTGGTCCTAAACCAGTCAAGATGTGTCTTTTCCATGGGAAAGACGAGTCTCTCCCTTCTTTGCTGCCCAATGAGGAGTACTTGGGCACACTGAACACATAGAAGGGTGATGTAGTGAGTCACCACTACAAGTCACCTACTCGTTCCTCGCCAGAACGCATGGGATACTGCCTAATTATCCATGGAGTGCACAAACCTGACGAAGGCTATGCTAAAGGCCTATTTAAGCGTGTGGATAATCTGGTGACGAAGGAGTCGATGGGCTCGTCGCCCTCCAATATTAGGCGACATCACTCGCCACCTGTCATCAACGGACCACCTGGTCAGTTTGAGGACGGTGATGGGAAATCTCCTCGTGCACCTAATGTGGAACAACTTTCGAAGGAGATGGCTTCTCTTTGTTTGGAGAAGGGCGCATCAAGAGGGCAGAGCTGAAGGATGAACTCATCTCCATCAAGTAGGAGATTAAGGCTGTTCGCCGTGGCATGAGCACGAAGTTGTGGCGCTTATGAAATGCCTCCAGGAGCCCGATATCTACAATGCACCATAGTTTAGATGTTCCGACAAAATAGGATGCTTACTAGTTTAGTTTTAATTTTATTTCAAATTTTTATTTTTCAAATTTAGAATGAATAATGTAAGAATCCCCAATTTTTGAATTCAATAAAGTGAACTTACCGGTTCATCTAGCACCGGTAAAGTTCCCGCTTTAGTTTATTTTTTTGAATAAAGAATTCAGGAAACAAGTATGGGGGAGGCACCCCAAATCACGAAATTCTGACGTGCAAATTTTGCGTTGCATCCCAAAACACGTCGCAACCAAACATACGACTCGACATGTCAAAACAGAGCAACAGAGAGGCATGAAGGGGGTCAGTCGAACCTCCTAGTCGGCCAACCTGGTGTGGGTCCCACATGTCTCTGTTTCCCTCCACAAATTCGATTTGAATCTCCTATCTTCAAATTTACGCGCTACCCTGCTATTTGAGTTGGTTTCCTGTATTATATGAATATTTAAAACGAATCAACTTAACATTTGCAATTAAAACTTGGTAGTCAAAATTTTGTTTGAGCTGAAAATTTGAATACTTTATGTTTCAATTTATTGATTTTGATATTTGCAAAAATTTGGAGTTTTTAACTTTGCCTAACTCTCTCATTAGTAATTTCAATACCTACCAAGGTCATATGATACATTCAGTAAAAACCACATGCATATGCCACTTTGCTTTTTATTGAACTTTGTCAAACTCGTGACCCAATTGAGTGACATGCATGAACTTTTTTATTTAGAAATTCTTGTGCACTCCATTCATGCATAATTTCTCGCATTGTGAATTCGCATCCACCATTCATCCATCCAAAAAGAAACTCAATGCATTATGGTTATTAAAATCTCAATAGAAAAATAAAAAGGAGTAGAAGACGTGGCTTTAAAAATAAAAAGCATCTTATCTTCAAAAGAAAAAGTATGCTAAAAAAGAGAGAGAATAAGTAGCCATGTTTCATCCTTAAAGAGAGAAAATCATGGGGGTTATCATTTATCTATTCCATAATGTGCACAAGAATTTTCTTTGTCAAATTGTTTGTTGTATAAGTCTCTCATAGGATCAAGTTTTTGACTTAGTGATATATGAATTGCAAATGTGTGCCACATTTATCCCTACCAAGCCCAGGTATAGCCATACTTAGTATAGGGACAAAATTGGCAAAACATGCCAAGGTGAGAATTTAAACACTTTGAGTGATTGAGACATTCCAAATGAGAGATAAAGACAAATGCTTCTTTAGCTTTCCAAATATAGCAATTTGTCGAATCATTTCAGCAGGAGGATATCCTATAGAACTACATTCTAGCCATTCCACTCTTCAAACACTCAAGGATGATGTTGTAGCCACATCGAAGGGAATTCTTCAATTCAGATATGTTGAATATCTAAGTATCCTCATTTTCTAACTTATAGCAAATTTATGACAACACTTTAGTTTTTCTTCTCGCCTTCACTCGAGGACGAGCAAAGGACTAAGGGTGGGGGAGTTTGTTGACGGTCCCTAAGTGTTATATTCAAACCATCAATTCACCTCATAATGTGCACAAAAGAGAAACATAACATAGTGGTAGGGTTAAATACTAGCCAATTCCACAAGTGTTAGTGTCTATTTCAATGAAGGTGAAATAATACCCAAAAAATACCAAGACATGTAGGGAGTAATCCCTAAACATGGATACCAACGAATCAGGCGACGCCACATTGCATTAGATGGATCAAATGGCCCACAAACAGTTGTATCCGAGGAGATCCAATGGTGTATGACCCATATCAGTAAAGGGGACCCACCAGTTAGTGACCTGGAGAAGGCACATGAGAAATGGGGCACTGAACGGGTCGGCCAAACCCCCTATTCGACCAACCTCTTCTTTGCGCCAAACTCAATCTTACTACACATGGTGACTTCTCCCGACTTCCTGATAACTGTGAAGACTGATTCATGCGCATTTTGTGGCGGGAACCGACCCTTCTTAACCTATAAATAGCACCCCACACCTCACTTCACACACACACCAAAAGTTGATAATAGAATACAACTCCTATGGTTTAGAGTAGTCCTAGAGGCTGCCAAGTAGAAGGAGAGTGTGGTGAAGAGTTTACAAGAAGGAGGTTTGGTCTTGTTAAGTCCCTCTTCTACACTTGTACTCCTACAATGGAGGTACTCAAATCAAGTAAGCCTTTGTGAACTCAATACAAGTTTGATTTCCAATTCAAAGTAGTTTGCAGAAGTAGTTACTTGTGGGTTTATTGCTTTAATTTATTAGAGGCTCTAGTTGTAGCTTTGTGTTTGAAACAACTAGAGTAGTGATTTAGAACGTAAGGGTGGTGCTTAGGTTAGAAATCACCAGTGAATATCTTGTAGACCCACGGATTGAAGAAGTAGGCAGTAGGTGGTCACAGCCTTATCTGTCCATAGTAATCCTCCACATTCGGCTATACTATAGGCTCTTAGTGGGAGTCGTTCAATCTTTTCTAGAGGTAAACCTGTGCCCAAAGCAAGTAGCTACCGCAAATCTCTTTGAATTAGAATCAAAACTTTAAATTCGATCAAGTTTTTGACTTAGTGATATATGAATTGCAAATGTGTGCCACATTTATCCCTACCAAGCCGAGATATAGCCATACTTAGTATAGGGACAAAATTGGCAAAACATGCCAAGGTGAGAATTTAAACACTTTGAGTGATTGAGACATTCCAAATGACAGATAAAGACAAATGCTTCTTTAGCTTTCCAAATATAGCAATTTGTCGAATCATTTCAGCAGGAGGTAATCCTATAGAACTACATTCTAGCCATTCCACTCTTCAAACACTCAAGGATGATGTTGTAGCCACATCGAAGGGAATTCATGAATTCAAATATGTTGAATATCTAAGTATCCTCATCTTCTAACTTATAGCAAATTTATGACAACACTTTAGTTTTTCTTCTCGCCTTCACTCGAGGACGAGCAAAGGACTAAGGGTGGGGGAGTTTGTTGACGGTCCCTAAGTGCCATATTCAGACCATCAATTCACCTCATAATGTGCACAAAAGAGAAACATAACATAGTGGTAGGGTTAAATACTAGCCAATTCCACAAGTGTTAGTGTCTATTTCTATGAAGGTGAAATAATACCCAAAAAATACCAAGACATTTAGGGAGTAATCCCTAAACATGGATACCAACGAATCAGGCGACGCCACATTGCACCAGATGGATCAAATGGCCCACAAACAGTCGTATCCGATGAGATCCAATGGTGTATGACCCATATCAGTAAAGGGGACCCACCAGTTAGTGACCTGGAGAAGGCACATGAGAAATGGGGCACTGAACAGGTCGGCCAAAACCCGTATTCGGCCAACCTCTTCTTTGCGCCAAACTCAATCTTCCTCCACATGGTGACTTCTCCCGACTTCCTGATAACGGTGAAGACTGATTCATGCGCATTTTGTGGCGGGAACCGACCCTTCTTAACCTATAAATAGCACCCCACACCTCACCTCACACACACACACACACACCAAAAGTTGATAATAGAATACCACTCCTATGGTTTAGAGTAGTCCTAGAGGCTGCCAAGTAGAAGGAGAGTGTGGTGAAGAGTTTACAAGAAGGAGGTTTGGTCTTGTTAAGTACCTCTTCTACACTTGTACTCCTACAATGGAGCTACTCAAATCAAGTAAGCCTTTGTGAACTCAATACAAGTTTGATTTCCAATTCAAAGTAGTTTGCAGAAGTAGTTACTTGTGGGTTCATTGCTTTAATTTATTAGAGGCTCTAGTTGTAGCTTTGTGTTTGAAACAACTAGAGTAGTGATTTAGAACGTAAGGGTGGTGCTTAGGTTAGAAATCACCAGTGAATATCTTGTAGACCCACGGATTGAAGAAGTAGGCAGTAAGTGGTGACAGCCTTATCCGTCCATAGTAATCCTCCACATTCAGCTATAATATAGGCTCTTAGTGCGAGTCGTTCTAGTTTTGCTAGAGGTAAACTTGTGCCCAAAGCAAGTCGCTACCGCAAATCTCTTTGAATTAGAATCAAAACTTTAAATTCGATCAAGTTTTTGACTTAGTGATATATGAATTGCAAATGTGTGCCTCATTTATCCCTACCAAGCCGAGATATAGCCATACTTAGTATAGGGACAAAATTGGCAAAACATGCCAAGGTGAGAATTTAAACACTTTGAGTGATTGAGACATTCCAAATGACAGATAAAGACAAATGCTTCTTTGGCTTTCCAAATATAGCAATTTGTCAAATCATTTCAGTAGGAGGAGATCCTGGAGAACTACATTCTAGACATTCCACTCTTCAAACACTCAAGGATGATGTTGTAGCCACATCGAAGGGACTTCATGAATTCAGATATGTTGAAATATCTAAGTATCCTCATTTTCTAACTTATAGCAAATTTATGACAACACTTTAGTTTTCTTCTCGCCTTCACTCGAGGATGAGCAAAGGACTAAGGGTGGGGAAGTTTGTTGATGGTCCCTAAGTGTCATATTCAGACCATGAATTCACCTCATAATGTGCATAAAATAGAAACATAACATAGTGGTAGGGTTAAATACTAGCCAATTCCACAAGTGTTAGTGTCTATTTCCATGAAGGTGAAATAATACCCAAAAAATACCAAGACATGGAGGGAGTAATCCCTAAACATGGATACCAACGAATCAGGCGACACCACATTGCATCACATGGATCAAATGGCCCAAAAACAGTCGTATCCGAGGAGATCCAATGGTGTATGACCCGTATAAGTCAAGGGGACCCACCAATTAGTGACCTGGTGAAGGCACATGAGAAATGGGGAACTGAACAGGTCGGCCGAACCCCCTATTCGGCCAACCTCTTCTTTGCGCCAAACTCAATATTCCTCCACGTGGTGACTTCTCCTGGCTTCCTGATAACGGTGAAGACTGATTCACGTGCATTTGGTGGCGGGAACCGACCCTTCTTCACCTATAAATAGCACCCCACACCTCACTTCACACACACACCAGAAGTTGATAATAGAATACCACTCTTATGGTTTAGAGTAGTCCTAGAGGCTGCCAAGTAGAAGGAGAGTGTGGTGAAGAGTTTACAAGAAGGAGGTTTGGTCTTGTTAAGTCTCTCTTCTACACTTGTACTCCTACAATGGAGCTACTCAAATCAAGTAAGCCTTTGTGAAGTCAATACAAGTTTGATTTCCAATTCAAAGTAGTTTGCAGAAGTAGTTACTTGTGGGTTCATTGCTTTAATTTATTAGAGGCTCTAGTTGTAGCTTTGTGTTTGAAACAACTAGAGTAATGATTTAGAACGTAAGGGTGGTGCTTAGGTTAGAAATCACTAGTGAATATCTCGTAGACCCACGGATTGAAGAAGTAGGCAGTAGGTGGTGATAGCCTTATCTGTCCATAGTAATTCTCCACATTCGGCTATACTATAGGCTCTTAGTGGGAGTCGTTCTAGTTTTGCTAGAGGTAAACCTGTGCCCAAAGCAAGCAGCTACCGCAAATCTCTTTGAATTAGAATCAATACTTTAAATTTGATCAAGTTTTTGACTTAGTGATATATGAATTGCAAATGTGTGCCACATTTATCCCTTCCAAGCCCAGATATAGCCATACTTAGTATAGGGACAAAATTGGCAAAACACGCCAAGGTGAGAATTTAAACACTTTGAGTGATTGAAACATTCCAAATGAGAGATAAAGACAAATGCTTCTTTGGCTTTCCAAATATAGCAATTTTTCAAATCATTTCAGCGGGAGGAGATCCCGGAGAACTTCATTATTGCCATTCCACTCTTCAAACAATAAAGGATGATGTTGTAGTCACATCGAAGGGAATTCATGAATTCAGATATAAGTTGAAATATCTAAGTATCCTCATTTTCTAACTTATAGCAAATTTATGACAACACATTAGTTTTTCTTCTCGCCTTCACTCGAGGACGAGCAAAGGACTAAGGGTGGGGGAGTTTGTGGACGGTCCCTAAGTGCCATATTCAGACCGTCAATTAAACCTCATAATGTGCACCAAAGAGAAACATAACATAGTGGTAGGGTTAAATACTAGCCAATTCCACAAGTGTTAGTGTCTATTTCTATGAAGGTGAAATAATACCCAAAAAATACCAAGACATGTAGGGAGTAATCCCTAAACATGGATACCAACGTATCAGGCGACGCCACATTGCATTAGATGGATCAAATGGCCCACAAACAGTCGTATCCGAGGAGATCCAATGGTGTATGACCCATATCAGTAAAGGGGACCCACCAGTTAGTGACCTGGAGAAGGCACATGAGAAATGGGGCACTGAACAGGTCGGTCAAACCCCCGATTCGACCAACCTCTTCTTTGCGCCAAACTCAATCTTACTACACATGGTGACTTCTCCTGACTTCCTGATAACTGTGAAGACTGATTCACGCGCATTTTGTGGCGGGAACCGACCCTTCTTAACCTATAAATAGCACCCCACACCTCACTTCACACACACACCAAAAGTTGATAATAGAATACAACTCCTATGGTTTAGAGTAGTCCTAGAGGCTGCCAAGTAGAAGGAGAGTGTGGTGAAGAGTTTACAAGAAGGAGGTTTGGTCTTGTTAAGTCCCTCTTCTACACTTGTACTCCTACAATGGAGGTACTCAAATCAAGTAAGCCTTTGTGAACTCAATACAAGTTTGATTTCCAATTCAAAGTAGTTTGCAGAAGTAGTTACTTGTGGGTTTATTGCTTTAATTTATTAGAGGCTCTAGTTGTAGCTTTGTGTTTGAAACAACTAGAGTAGTGATTTAGAACGTAAGGGTGGTGCTTAGGTTAAAAATCACCAGTGAATATCTTGTAGACCCACGGATTGAAGAAGTAGGCAGTAGGTGGTCACAGCCTTATCTGTCCATAGTAATCCTCCACATTCGGCTATACTATAGGCTCTTAGTGGGAGTCGTTCAATCTTTTCTAGAGGTAAACCTGTGCCCAAAGCAAGTAGCTACCGCAAATCTCTTTGAATTAGAATCAAAACTTTAAATTCGATAAAGTTTTTGACTTAGTGATATATGAATTGCAAATGTGTGCCACATTTATCCCTACCAAGCCGAGATATAGCCATACTTAGTATAGGGACAAAATTGGCAAAACATGCCAAGGTGAGAATTTAAACACTTTGAGTGATTGAGACATTCGAAATGACAAATAAAGACAAATGCTTCTTTAGCTTTCCAAATATAGCAATTTGTCGAATCATTTCAGCAGGAGGAGATCCTATAGAACTACATTCTAGCCATTCCACTCTTCAAACACTCAAGGATGATGTTGTAGCCACATCGAAGGGAATTCATGAATTCAAATATGTTGAATATCTAAGTATCCTCATCTTCTAACTTGTAGCAAATTTATGACAACACTTTAGTTTTTCTTCTCGCCTTCACTCGAGGACGAGCAAAGGACTAAGGGTGGGGGAGTTTGTTGACGGTCCCTAAGTGCCATATTCAGACCATCAATTCACCTCATAATGTGCACAAAAGAGAAACATAACATAGTGGTAGGGTTAAATACTAGCCAATTCCACAAGTGTTAGTGTCTATTTCTATGAAGGTGAAATAATACCCATGTAGGGAGTAATCCCTAAACATGGATACCAACGAATCAGGCGATGCCACATTGCACCAGATGGATCAAATGGCCCACAAACAGTCGTATCCGATGAGATCCAATGGTGTATGACCCATATCAGTAAAGGGGACCCACCAGTTAGTGACCTGGAGAAGGCACATGAGAAATGGGGCACTGAACAGGTCGACCAAAACCCGTATTCGGCCAACCTCTTCTTTGCGCCAAACTCAATCTTACTACACATGGTGACTTCTCCCGACTTCCTGATAACTGTGAAGACTGATTCACGCGCATTTTGTGGCGGGAACCGACCCTTCTTAACCTATAAATAGCACCCCACACCTCACTTCACACACACACCAAAAGTTGATAATAGAATACAACTCCTATGGTTTAGAGTAGTCCTAGAGGCTGCCAAGTAGAAGGAGAGTGTGGTGAAGAGTTTACAAGAAGGAGGTTTGGTCTTGTTAAGTACCTCTTCTACACTTGTACTCATACAATGGAGCTACTCAAATCAAGTAAGCCTTTGTGAACTCAATACAAGTTTGATTTCCAATTCAAAGTAGTTTGCAGAAGTAGTTACTTGTGGGTTCATTGCTTTAATTTATTAGAGGCTCTAGTTGTAGCTTTGTGTTTGAAACAACTAGAGTAGTGATTTAGAACGTAAGGGTGGTGCTTAGGTTAGAAATCACCAGTGAATATCTTGTAGACCCACGGATTGAAGAAGTAGGCAGTAAGTGGTGACAGCCTTATCCATCCATAGTAATCCTCCACATTCAGCTATAATATAGGCTCTTAGTGGGAGTTGTTCTAGTTTTGCTAGAGGTAAACTTGTGCCCAAAGCAAGTCGCTACCGCAAATCTCTTTGAATTAGAATCAAAACTTTAAATTCGATAAAGTTTTTGACTTAGTGATATATGAATTGCAAATGTGTGCCACATTTATCCCTACCAAGCCGAGATATAGCCATACTTAGTATAGGGACAAAATTGGCAAAACATGCCAAGGTGAGAATTTAAACACTTTGAGTGACTGAGACATTCCAAATGACAGATAAAGACAAATGCTTCTTTGGCTTTCCAAATATAGCAATTTGTCAAATCATTTCAGTAGGAGGAGATCCTGGAGAACTACATTCTAGACATTCCACTCTTCAAACACTCAAGGATGATGTTGTAGCCACATCGAAGGGAATTCATGAATTCAGATATGTTGAAATATCTAAGTATCCTCATTTTCTAACTTATAGCAAATTTATGACAACACTTTAGTTTTTCTTCTCGCCTTCACTCGAGGACGAGCAAAGGACTAAGGGTGGGGGAGTTTGTTGATGGTCCCTAAGTGTCATATTCAGACCATGAATTCACCTCATAATGTGCACAAAAGAGAAACATAACATAGTGGTAGGGTTAAATACTAGCCAATTCCACAAGTGTTAGTGTCTATTTCCATGAAGGTGAAATAATACCCAAAAAATACCAAGACATGGAGGGAGTAATCCCTAAACATGGATACCAACGAATCAGGCGACACCACATTGCATCACATGGATCAAATGGCCCAAAAACAGTCGTATCCGAAGAGATCCAATGGTGTATGACCCGTATAAGTCAAGGGGACCCACCAATTAGTGACCTGGTGAAGGCACATGAGAAATGGGGAACTGAACAGGTCGGCCGAACCCCCTATTCGGCCAACCTCTTCTTTGCGCCAAACTCAATCTTCCTCCACGTGGTGACTTCTCCTGGCTTCCTGATAACGGTGAAGACTGATTCACGTGCATTTGGTGGCGGGAACCGACCCTTCTTCACCTATAAATAGCACCCCACACCTCACTTCACACACACACACCAAAAGTTGATAATAGAATACCACTCTTATGGTTTAGAGTAGTCCTAGAGGCTGCCAAGTAGAAGGAGAGTGTGGTGAAGAGTTTACAAGAAGGAGGTTTGGTCTTGTTAAGTCTCTCTTCTACACTTGTACTCCTACAATGGAGCTACTCAAATCAAGTAAGCCTTTGTGAAGTCAATACAAGTTTGATTTCCAATTCAAAGTAGTTTGCAGAAGTAGTTACTTGTGGGTTCATTGCTTTAATTTATTAGAGGCTCTAGTTGTAGCTTTGTGTTTGAAACAACTAGAGTAATGATTTAGAACGTAAGGGTGGTGCTTAGGTTAGAAATCACTAGTGAATATCTCGTAGACCCACGGATTGAAGAAGTAGGCAGTAGGTGGTGATAGCCTTATCTGTCCATAGTAATTCTCCACATTCGGCTATACTATAGGCTCTTAGTGGGAGTCGTTCTAGTTTTGCTAGAGGTAAACCTGTGCCCAAAGCAAGCAGCTACCGCAAATCTCTTTGAATTAGAATCAATACTTTAAATTTGATCAAGTTTTTGACTTAGTGATATATGAATTGCAAATGTGTGCCACATTTATCCCTTCCAAGCCCAGATATAGCCATACTTAGTATAGGGACAAAATTGGCAAAACACGCCAAGGTGAGAATTTAAACACTTTGAGTGATTGAAACATTCCAAATGAGAGATAAAGACAAATGCTTCTTTGGCTTTCCAAATATAGCAATTTGTCAAATCATTTCAGCGGGAGGAGATCCCGGAGAACTTCATTCTTGCCATTCCACTCTTCAAACAATCAAGGATGATGTTGTAGTCACATCGAAGGGAATTCATGAATTCAGATATAAGTTGAAATATCTAAGTATCCTCATTTTCTAACTTATAGCAAATTTATGACAACACATTAGTTTTTCTTCTCGCCTTCACTCGAGGACGAGCAAAGGACTAAGGGTGGGGGAGTTTGTGGACGGTCCCTAAGTACCATATTCAGACCGTCAATTAAACCTCATAATGTGCACCAAAGAGAAACATAACATAGTGGTAGGGTTAAATACTAGCCAATTCCACAAGTGTTAGTGTCTATTTCTATGAAGGTGAAATAATACCCAAAAAATACCAAGACATGTAGGGAGTAATCCCTAAACATGGATACCAACGAATCAGGCGACGCCACATTGCATTAGATGGATCAAATGGCCCACAAACAGTCGTATCCGAGGAGATCCAATGGTGTATGACCCATATCAGTAAAGGGGACCCACCAGTTAGTGACCTGGAGAAGGCACATGAGAAATGGGGCACTGAACAGGTCGGCCAAACCCCCTATTCGACCAACCTCTTCTTTGCGCCAAACTCAATCTTACTACACATGGTGACTTCTCCTGACTTCCTGATAACTGTGAAGACTGATTCACGCGCATTTTGTGGCGGGAACCGACCCTTCTTAACCTATAAATAGCACCCCACACCTCACTTCACACACACACCAAAAGTTGATAATAGAATACAACTCCTATGGTTTAGAGTAGTCCTAGAGGCTGCCAAGTAGAAGGAGAGTGTGGTGAAGAGTTTACAAGAAGGAGGTTTGGTCTTGTTAAGTCCCTCTTCTACACTTGTACTCCTACAATGGAGGTACTCAAATCAAGTAAGCCTTTGTGAACTCAATACAAGTTTGATTTCCAATTCAAAGTAGTTTGCAGAAGTAGTTACTTGTGGGTTTATTGCTTTAATTTATTAGAGGCTCTAGTTGTAGCTTTGTGTTTGAAACAACTAGAGTAGTGATTTAGAACGTAAGGGTGGTGCTTAGGTTAAAAATCACCAGTGAATATCTTGTAGACCCACGGATTGAAGAAGTAGGCAGTAGGTGGTCACAGCCTTATCTGTCCATAGTAATCCTCCACATTCGGCTATACTATAGGCTCTTAGTGGGAGTCGTTCAATCTTTTCTAGAGGTAAACCTGTGCCCAAAGCAAGTAGCTACCGCAAATCTCTTTGAATTAGAATCAAAACTTTAAATTCGATAAAGTTTTTGACTTAGTGATATATGAATTGCAAATGTGTGCCACATTTATCCCTACCAAGCCGAGATATAGCCATACTTAGTATAGGGACAAAATTGGCAAAACATGCCAAGGTGAGAATTTAAACACTTTGAGTGATTGAGACATTCGAAATGACAAATAAAGACAAATGCTTCTTTAGCTTTCCAAATATAGCAATTTGTCGAATCATTTCAGCAGGAGGAGATCCTATAGAACTACATTCTAGCCATTCCACTCTTCAAACACTCAAGGATGATGTTGTAGCCACATCGAAGGGAATTCATGAATTCAAATATGTTGAATATCTAAGTATCCTCATCTTCTAACTTGTAGCAAATTTATGACAACACTTTAGTTTTTCTTCTCGCCTTCACTCGAGGACGAGCAAAGGACTAAGGGTGGGGGAGTTTGTTGACGGTCCCTAAGTGCCATATTCAGACCATCAATTCACCTCATAATGTGCACAAAAGAGAAACATAACATAGTGGTAGGGTTAAATACTAGCCAATTCCACAAGTGTTAGTGTCTATTTCTATGAAGGTGAAATAATACCCAAAAAATACCAAGACATGTAGGGAGTAATCCCTAAACATGGATACCAACGAATCAGGCGATGCCACATTGCACCAGATGGATCAAATGGCCCACAAACAGTCGTATCCGATGAGATCCAATGGTGTATGACCCATATCAGTAAAGGGGACCCACCAGTTAGTGACCTGGAGAAGGCACATGAGAAATGGGGCACTGAACAGGTCGACCAAAACCCGTATTCGGCCAACCTCTTCTTTGCGCCAAACTCAATCTTACTACACATGGTGACTTCTCCCGACTTCCTGATAACTGTGAAGACTGATTCACGCGCATTTTGTGGCGGGAACCGACCCTTCTTAACCTATAAATAGCACCCCACACCTCACTTCACACACACACCAAAAGTTGATAATAGAATACAACTCCTATGGTTTAGAGTAGTCCTAGAGGCTGCCAAGTAGAAGGAGAGTGTGGTGAAGAGTTTACAAGAAGGAGGTTTGGTCTTGTTAAGTACCTCTTCTACACTTGTACTCATACAATGGAGCTACTCAAATCAAGTAAGCCTTTGTGAACTCAATACAAGTTTGATTTCCAATTCAAAGTAGTTTGCAGAAGTAGTTACTTGTGGGTTCATTGCTTTAATTTATTAGAGGCTCTAGTTGTAGCTTTGTGTTTGAAACAACTAGAGTAGTGATTTAGAACGTAAGGGTGGTGCTTAGGTTAGAAATCACCAGTGAATATCTTGTAGACCCACGGATTGAAGAAGTAGGCAGTAAGTGGTGACAGCCTTATCCATCCATAGTAATCCTCCACATTCAGCTATAATATAGGCTCTTAGTGGGAGTCGTTCTAGTTTTGCTAGAGGTAAACTTGTGCCCAAAGCAAGTCGCTACCGCAAATCTCTTTGAATTAGAATCAAAACTTTAAATTCGATCAAGTTTTTGACTTAGTGATATATGAATTGCAAATGTGTGCCACATTTATCCCTACCAAGCCGAGATATAGCCATACTTAGTATAGGGACAAAATTGGCAAAACATGCCAAGGTGAGAATTTAAACACTTTGAGTGACTGAGACATTCCAAATGACAAATAAAGACAAATGCTTCTTTGGCTTTCCAAATATAGCAATTTGTCAAATCATTTCAGTAGGAGGAGATCCTGGAGAACTACATTCTAGACATTCCACTCTTCAAACACTCAAGGATGATGTTGTAGCCACATCGAAGGGAATTCATGAATTCAGATATGTTGAAATATCTAAGTATCCTCATTTTCTAACTTATAGCAAATTTATGACAACACTTTAGTTTTTCTTCTCGCCTTCACTCGAGGACGAGCAAAGGACTAAGGGTGGGGGAGTTTGTTGATGGTCCCTAAGTGTCATATTCAGACCATGAATTCACCTCATAATGTGCACAAAAGAGAAACATAACATAGTGGTAGGGTTAAATACTAGCCAATTCCACAAGTGTTAGTGTCTATTTCCTTGAAGGTGAAATAATACCCAAAAAATACCAAGACATGGAGGGAGTAATCCCTAAACATGGATACCAACGAATCAGGCGACACCACATTGCATCACATGGATCAAATGGCCCAAAAACAGTCGTATCCGAGGAGATCCAATGGTGTATGACCCATATAAGTCAAGGGGACCCACCAATTAGTGACCTGGTGAAGGCACATGAGAAATGGGGAACTGAACAGGTCGGCCGAACCCCCTATTCGGCCAACCTCTTCTTTGCGCCAAACTCAATCATCCTCCACGTGGTGACTTCTCCTGGCTTCCTAATAACGGTGAAGACTGATTCACGTGCATTTAGTGGCGGGAACCGACCCTTCTTCACCTATAAATAGCACCCCACACCTCACTTCACACACACACCAAAAGTTGATAATAGAATACCACTCTTATGGTTTAGAGTAGTCCTAGAGGCTGCCAAGTAGAAGGAGAGTGTGGTGAAGAGTTTACAAGAAGGAGGTTTGGTCTTGTTAAGTCTCTCTTCTACACTTGTACTCCTACAATGGAGCTACTCAAATCAAGTAAGCCTTTGTGAAGTCAATACAAGTTTGATTTCCAATTCAAAGTAGTTTGCAGAAGTAGTTACTTGTGGGTTCATTGCTTTAATTTATTAGAGGCTCTAGTTGTAGCTTTGTGTTTGAAACAACGAGAGTAGTGATTTAGAACGTAAGGGTGGTGCTTAGGTTAGAAATCACCAGTGAATATCTCGTAGACCCACGGATTGAAGAAGTAGGCAGTAGGTGGTGACAGCCTTATCTGTCCATAGTAATTCTCCACATTCGGCTATACTATAGGCTCTTAGTGGGAGTCGTTCTAGTTTTGCTAGAGGTAAACCTGTGCCCAAAGCAAGCAGCTACCGCAAATCTCTTTGAATTAGAATCAATACTTTAAATTTGATCAAGTTTTTGACTTAGTGATATATGAATTGCAAATGTGTGCCACATTTATCCGTACCAAGCCTAGATATAGCCATACTTAGTATAGGGACAAAATTGGCAAAACACGCCAAGGTGAGAATTTAAACACTTCGAGTGATTGAAACATTCCAAATGAGAGATAAAGACAAATGCTTCTTTGGCTTTCCAAATATAGCAATTTGTCAAATCATTTCAGCGGGAGGAGATCCCGGAGAACTTCATTCTTGCCATTCCACTCTTCAAACAATCAAGGATGATGTTGTAGTCACATCGAAGGGAATTCATGAATTCAGATATAAGTTGAAATATCTAAGTATCCTCATTTTCTAACTTATACCAAATTTATGACAACACATTAGTTTTTCTTCTCGCCTTCACTTGAGGATGAGCAAAGGACTAAGGGTGGGGGAGTTTGTGGACGGTCCCTAAGTGCCATATTCAGACCGTCAATTAAACCTCATAATGTGCACAAAAGAGAAACATAACATAGTGGTAGGGTTAAATACTAGCCAATTACACAGTTGTTAGTGTCTATTTCTATGAAGGTGAAATAATACCCAAAAAATACCAAGACATGCGAGAAGTAATCCCTAAACATGGATACCAACGAATCAGGCGATGCCACATTGCATCACATGGATCAAATGGCCCACAAACAGTCGTATCCGAGGAGATCCAATGGTGTATCACCCACATCAGTCAAGGGGACCCACCAGTTAGTGACCTGGAGAAGGCACATGAGAAATGGGGCACTGAACAGGTTGGCCAAACCCCCTATTTATCCATCCTCTTCTTTGCGCCAAACTCAATCTTCTTCCATGTGGTGACTTCTCCCGTCTTGCTGATAACGGCGAAGACTGATTCACGCGCATTTGGTGGCGAGAACCAACCCTTCTTCACCTATAAATAGCACCCCACACCTCACTTCACACACACAGCAAAAGTTGATAATAGAATACCACTCCTATGGTTTAGAGTAGTCCTAGAGGCTGCCAAGTAGAAGGAGGGTGTGGTGAAGAGTTTACAAGAAGGAGGTTTGGTCTTGTCAAGTCCCTCTTCTACACTTGTACCCCTACAATGGAGCTACTCAAATCAAGTAAGCCTTTGTGAACTCAATACAAGTTTGATTTCCAATTCAAAGTATTTTGCAGAAGTAGTTACTTGTGGGTTCATTGCTTTAATTTATTAGAGGCTCTAGTTGTAGCTTTGTGTTTGAAACAACTAGAGTAGTGATTTAGATCATAAGGGTGGTTCTTAGTTTAGAAATCACCAGTGAATATCTCGTAGACCCACGGATTGAAGAAGCAGGCAGTAGGTGGTGACCGCCTTATCTGTCCATAGTAATCCTCCACATTCGGCTATGCTATAGGCTCTTAGTGGGAGTCGTTCTAGTTTTGCTAGAGGTAAACCTGTGCCCAAAGCAAGTAGCTACCACAAATCTCTTTGAATTAGAATCAACACTTTGAGTTCCACTCTGTTCCTTGCCTACCAAACAAATTCTTGTACTGGGGTGAACTAGTTCGTAACATTAGCACACACGTTCCTTAGATTCAACACCCTTGGAAATTATCCTTAAGGGGAAGTGCTACAGCGGTATTTTTCGCGCTTGCGAATAACTCTGTATTCGGAATGAGTACCAACACTATAGAAGTGAGAGAGTGAGGGGGTATGTATACACGAGTTCAGCCGGTTTGGCGCCACAATTAACGCGCAAATCAATCGTTACCGGTATCATGGAGCCAAAGGAAGCCAACACAGGGAAGCTAACCGAGCTTGGTGCTAGGGCCAAGTCGGCCAACTAGGGGGGTCGGCCGACCTGGTCCTCCCCCCCCCCTTGTGCTTTCTCTAGGTGACTTTCAGGTGGGCCCTGACCCCCTTCTTGGGTGCAACACTGTTGGATCTCCTAATTCATGCAATGAGTCATGCATCCATGTGATGCCACGAGTCATCACCTAATTCATCGAATGGTAACTTTTTAGATTACACCCTGCATGTTTGGGTGTTTGTGAGGTTTAATTCACCTGCATACAAATAGACACTAACACTTGTAGAATTTGTTAGTTTTAACTCCTACCACTATGTTGTGTTCTTCATTTTACAATTTTTATGCGGTGAATTGACGGTCATATTTAGCATGTCAGGACGGTCAACACCCCACTCGAGGTAACTTGTATCACATCCCATTTGCACTCCATTATTTTATTTTATTTTCTTTCCACCACATTTGCATCTAAAAAATGTAGCATAGGTTAATAAAATAAAATATGTGTGGTAAGAATATTTCCTTACTTTGCATAAGTTGAAATGATGAATAATTGCTCTGTTTATTTTCCCCAGTCCCTTGTATACAACTTAGTATCCTCCAAGTATTGCATTTATTGGCTTAGAATATTCTTGCCTTAAACTTAGTATCCTTAAACTTAGAAGTCCAATTATAGGTTGTTGTGCGATTTGATATAGTGATAAGAGTTGCTAAAGTCCTAGTTAAAAGTGAAACTTGAATTTCAAGTGAAATTCTAAAATGAATGTTTCTCATTTGATAGAAATTCCTACCAAAGCCATATGATGATTCGAATTTAATATACCCCATGTGTATGCTGTTTGCTTTCACATTGAACCTAGTCAAACTAGTATAGACCTATGTGAGAATGTTTTCATGCTTTTAAGAACAAGATTTCTCAGGCACATGCTAAACTTCTACACTAGAAGTCAGCAAAATTCCATCATACCATTCCACCATAAAAGATACTCCATGCTTTTCATGCATAATACTCTTCAAAATATTTGAAAAGAGGAGCAGAATATATGGCTACAAGAAAAGAAAAAGAACAATGCTCGTGTACAAGAGCATGAGAAAAAAATAGAGAGAATAAGTAGCCATGTTTCATCCTTAAAATAAAGAGAGTGCATATAAAGGAGTCATCTTTATATTTTCGCTCTACAAATATGCCATCACACTTGCACAAATCTTGATCAAAAGTATGATCTATTTTCTTCTAAGGCTTACTCTTTTGACTTAGCAATATATGTGTTGCAATTATGCCTACTCTTGATCCCTACCAAGCTCCACATATAAGCCTTATTTAGCTGAAGGACAAGAAAGGAATTGCCTTGGTGAGGATATAAATACCACAAAAACACGCATGAGCAGAAGGATGCACTAAAACCAAGTCAAGCCTGCTAGTGAGAGAGTGAGAGCGAGAGCACCCTCTCTCCCTGCCGGCGGCCACTCCGGCGCCAGTAGCCACCATCCACACCACACCGCCATACCTCATCACATCGTCCTCACCTCCACCTTTGAGCTTCTCCGGTTGATCCTTCTGGACAGATTGTAGCCCTTGGTTCAATATCTGCTGTTATTCTTTGTGGAATCAAGTTTCTCATCCTCAACTTGGGCAAGTTTGCAAGTCCTCAATCGATGAAAAAAATCTTATCAGAGTGCTTATACTTTCTCTCTGCTGGGAGGCATTACTCAACTTATGATCAAGTTACTGCAGCTTCTGTTTTCTGTCTCTATTTTGATGATCTATGCCCTCAACTCATAACTTCTAACTATGGAAAATCACACCAATATGGATTCCGACCTTGATCAACTACAACAACTAGCTCAAAATTGGGATTCCTCTTTGGTCTATTATAGACAAAGAGAAGTATGTGCTAAATTTGGTTTGCCGATCTTCCATCAGTATCCCTACAGGAAAGGAGCATTAGCTTTAATTGTAGTATTTCATCATTGCTCCTTTCGTTTATCGGAGAACACAATGGATTTCATTTTTAAGTATTTCCTGGGAGGCATGAAATCTAATTATCAAGTGGAATATCTTCAAGACTATCATTTTAAATTCCTGGCCTCTTAAAAAATAGTGGGTTTCTTTATCTGTGATCTAAAGAAGATTATCACCAAAGATTGTGAATTCTCCTTCCCTCTTTGGAGGAACGGGGGCCCAAAATGGCAAGTCGAATATAGGAAATGGATTTTGGAGCAGGATAACTCTTGGACTCTAGTTCTCAAGTAGATGCAGCACTGCAGGATTAAACCCATTCTTGCCCCTTTCGGACCTCAAAGCAGGTCTAGAAATCAGCATTGGAAACAGTGAGACCTATGTGTGTTGAATACATTCGCTTGTAGTGAATACATTGGCTTTGATGATCAAAGTTCTGAAATTCTGCTAAAACATTTTTTTAGCAAGGTCCGACTCTAGCTCCGAGCTTCTGCAAGGTCCGACGTAAGGTCCGACTTGCTTTGTCTAGGTCTGACATGTTTTTGGTTAGCTCCGGTGAGCTTTGTCTTTAGCTCCAGCATGTCTTTAATAGCTTCGGCATGTCTTTGTTAAGCTCCGATATGTTTTGCTAGGTCCGACATATGTTGGTTAGCTCCGACATGTTTTTCTAGCTCCGACTTTTGGGATGACTAGTTCCGACTAGTTTTGGTTAGCTCCGGCGCTAGGTCCAACTAGCTTTGGTAAGCTCCGGCGCTAGGTTTTACTAGCTTTGGTAAGCTCCGGCGCTAGGTTTTACTAGCTTTGGTAAGCTCCAGCTCAAGCTCCGGTTAGCTTTCGCAAGGTTCAGAGCTTGATCGTAATATTCCAAAATTTCAGGTGAAATGTTTCGAACTTTCTTTACACTTATGGAAAGGTTGCTTAGTATTCATTTGCTAAGTTTTTGATGTGTTTTGGTTGATATGGATGATATCGTTTTTATATGCTTTGCAACATGCTTATGTGAGGTGCTCACGTAAGTGTTGTGTTAGAAACTGACTTGAGTCAAGTCGCGGACTTGGGCTCGTACGGATTGATTGTTTGTTCATGTGCAGGTGTTGCTTGAGTTCAAGTCATGGATGGTGACAGGATCCTTTGGACTAGTCTCAGGGAGGAGATGAGGTTCCAACAACAAAATTCAGGAGGAATTGTGGTTGAGCGGGTCAGGAGGTCGCGCAGATTGATTGAATCAAGGGCAGTGCATATGAAGGTTATTAGATGTCGAAGGAAGGTGTTTGAACGTATGCATGCGGTGCATGACATGGAAACATGGTTCTGAAGATGGTTTATGTATGGGAATATCTGGTTTGAAGGATCGGATCGTACCGGTTGATGACTTTGGCTGCGGCGGAGTTGGTTATGGCTCGGTATGGAAAGTATCGAGTTGGTTATGTTAGGATTCCGTGTGGGTCACGGATTTGAGTTGTTTTAGGAATGTGGGATACGTTCCTAAGGTCTTTGGAGGTCTTAAGATTGCTTCTATCTGCGTATAGAAGAGTCCTAAGCAGTTATTGAAAGTTTTGATTCGTGATCGGAGTAGGAATTGAGTCCTAGTTGAGATTGGGTTGGCCTAAGGGCTGGTTATATAAGCAAGAGAGGCCAGAGCTCATGCGAAACGATTTTGGCGCTGTTCCTCTTGCGTTCTATTGAATAAAATTCATAGTTTGAAGGAACTTTTGTGCCTTGTTCATCCGACATGTTCCAGACAAGTTTTACTCGTCGAGTTTCTGGACAGCACTACCTTTCATCGGTGGTTTTATCATAACTCGAGTTTTACAGATCCAATTGACGTGATTCTTTTTGGGTTCTCTTCACAACTTGATTATATGTCATATTTCAAAATTTCACGGTCATTGGATTTGTGGTTTCTGACATACACGAGTTTATTTGCAGTGTTCCAGAACTGTTTTTGTCGGGTAGGACAGTTTGACCTTTGTTCGATCTTTCGATCATAACTTGAGTTTATCTCGACGGATTTCAGTGATTCTTCTTGTGTTTTATTCGTGACTTGATTCTCTCTGATATATATATCACTTTTGTCATGGTGAAACACATTTATATTAGTTTCACACATGATTTCTTTAACAGATCGTTTTTCTGCCGAAGGGGTTGGGATTTAATTGTTTCCGCTGCGTAAGTTTTTTAAATCTACCATTCACCCCCCTCCGATAGTTTTTCACATGCTCTTAGATCCTACAGAAACAAGCATCTAAGCTTGTAAACAAGATTTTCTCAAGATCAGTTCTTCATAAGAAGGATTCATCTACAAGTCGAATTGAGACCTTGTATTGGCAGTTTTAAATTCCCTCTAAGTTCAGGTTTTCAAAGTTTCTTTGGGAGGCCCATGTCTAAGAATTCGTCAGGGTCCAGAAATATTACTATGGATGCAGGTCAGAATTCCCTTTCAACTACTATTTAGGCAAGACATGTTTTTCAAGACTAAGAAATTCCTTTAAGGATATTCTCTCTTAGGAAAACCTTTGTGGAGATTCTGGAGAATGTAAAGCATTGTTCAAAATAGAAATTTCATTCATAGCATCATGTAGTTTCTTAGTAAGATCATCACAACTAGAACAATGCAAATCAATTGTAGAACAGTTAGCATCTTTCATCTTTTAATCGTTAAGTGCAGCAAGCTTTTTGTTCTTTTCAATTGCAAGTTCATGTTTATCAACAGTGGAGGTGTGCGCACTTCTTAAAGAGGACAATTGTTCATATATGAGTTCACATGAAGAACAAGATCAGCACTAGGAATCAAATATTTTATACGATTAATTTCATATTCTAGTGATTCAATTTTAATAGCATTGTTCATGAGTTTTTTGTCCTTTTTCTTAAGTACGACAGTGGCACGAGAAATAGTGTCACACACTTTTTTGCAAGTGGGACATACATCTTCATCGTCGTTGTTGCATTTTGATTCCTCCATACTTGATCTTGAGTTGCTCATCATGAAACACGTAGTTGCCAAATTGTCTTCATCTTCATCACTTCTGGAGTCCACATCGCCTGAGTTGTTATTGAGGAGTGCGGAGAGAATGTGTTCTGCCACTTGCCATTTTGTAAACGTCTTCTGTTTCTTGTTGTTGTTGATATAGGTTGACTTGAATTTATTTTGCTTTCATCACAGGTAATAGGACCTGAAAGGTTAGGGCAATCTGTACGAAAATGTTTTGTCTTGCCACATTCAAAGCATCGTTGAGAACAACCACATCCTCTTCTTTGAGTTCTCACATTTTGCAATGCTTTTTAGAATCGAGTAGAGAGAAGTGTTAGCTCCTCCTCTGGAAACTATTCAATATGTTCAAGGGTTAGAGAAGACAGCAAAGCAAGTGTACCACATGACGAGATTGGCTAGAGCTAGGCATGTCATGATGTAAAAAAAATGCAAGAGACTTGTTGGATTTTTTATGTGAATTATGTCGAGTTCATGAGTTTTCAACTTAGAATATAGCACATCTAAAGTAAGTGTACACAAGACAGTGGATTCATAAATAGATATAACTTTCATCTCCCAATTTGACATGTCTAATGCTCTTAACAATTGCCTAGCATTTTTAGCATCTGAAAAATTAATATTGACACTACGCAAGTTGCTGAGAATTTTGTTAAAACGAGCAAAGAGATCATCGACCGACTCACTGGGTTGCATCTCAAAACGCATGGACTCTTTCTTAAACATTTATTGACGTACCTCGTTGATCAAATGATCCTTTGTGGTAGTCGCATAGTGCTTTCCACATATCATGCGCATATCACAGATGTGCAACACGATCATAGTCGCTTTGAGTCAATCCTTGTATAATCAAGTTTTGTGCCTTGTTGTTGTTGTCGACATCTCTCATGTTCACAGCCGTAAATTCATCGTTTGAAGGCATGATAAACACTTGACCATTTCCCATATGGTGAACCCTTGGGCCTATATGTAATCCTCCATGCAAGCCTTCCAAACCTGAAAATCAACACCATCGAAGACACAAGGTTTTGCAGAGTATTTCTCCATGTTGATTAGTAAAAACACGTGCAAATCACAAATATTAGAGCACCGTGCCTCTAGTATAAATTGTAGGATCGAGTAGCAAGTGAAAATCTACTAGAGGAGGGTGAATGGTAGATTAAAACTTTTTTAGCGGAAGCAACAAAAACCCCTTGGCAAAAAATCAATCTGATAAAGAAACTATGTGTGTCTATTCTAGATGTGCTCAATCGTGAAAAAAACCAGTATACATTGTAGAGAATTAAGTCATGAATACACAACAACAAGAATTACGAAAATTCGTTGATAGAAAACTCAAGTTATGATCAAAAGATTGAGCAAAGGTCAATCTGTCCTACCCGAGTTGAATTCAGATCTGCTATGCTGCAAAGAAACTCGTGCAGATGAAAAACCATAAATCCAATGACCATTAAATTTTCACAGATGATAGAGAATCAAGTTGTGAAGACAACACAAAAAGAATCACATCAATTGGATAATTAAAACACGGGTTATGATTGAAACACCGATGCAACATATGGGTGTCTAGAAACTCAATGTGAAAAAAACTTGCCAAAAACAAGTCGGACGAACAAGGCACAAAAGATCCTATAAACTACGAATTTTATTCAACAAAGATACGAGGAAAATCACAAATTGTCTCACCACGAGCTCTGGCCTCTCTTACTTATATAACCAACCCTTAGGCCAACTCAATCCTAATTAGGACTCTATTCCTACTCAGTTTCAACTGAAAGTTTCCATTACTGCTCAAGACTCGTTCATACACAGATAGAAGCAATCTTAAGACTTACAAATACCTTAGAAACGTCCTAAATATTAAGAAAAGAAAATAACTTTGTGACCCACATGAAATTTAAGCAAAATAAACTGGAAACTTTCCATAAACAAACTATAACCACATCAGCTGCAGCCTGGGGCATAATCCAGCCGGTTGGACCCTTCCGGTCATATCTTCACGTCCATATCTTCTCAACATGTCTTGAAACCATGTTGCCATGTCCATGAACCCCTTGCACATGTGCAAACATCTTCAAATGATGTCCACGGTACCTTCATATGTATTGTTCATGAACCAAACATGTTGCGTGATCTCCTGAACAACTGAACCACAACATCTCCCGAACTTGGTTGTTGAACCTTATCTTCTTCCTAAGACTAGTTCAATGGATCACCATAACTATCCATGTCTTGACCTCAAGGAACACCTACACATGAACAAACAAGCAACATTCCTCGAGCACAAATCCATGACTAGACTCACATTAGTCTGATAACCACAACACCTTAAGTGAGCACCTCACATAGCAAGAAAAAATCCACCATGATCAGCCAAAACGCATCAAATAAACTTAGTAAAAGAATACTAAGCAAACTTCTCATAAGCCAAAAAGCAGGTTTGAAACATTGCAAGTGAAAAAACATAGCAGCCGAATGATTATTTCAGCATGAGGAAGAGTGGACAATCCAAACGGCAGCTATGCATTATAAAATGAAAAGTTCAGACAGTGCAAAGTGGTTTTCTCAAGTATATTCAAAACTTTGTATGTAAATCCTCATTTTTAACATAATTTCCAATGTATTCTGCACCTAGGTCTCACATATGTGAATATGAATATGTTAGTGCTTGGTTCCAACATTGGTTCAACGATGTTTAGGTTAGTCATTGCCTTAGGATGGTGCTTGTACCTAGGATCTTAAGGTAATTACTTAACATGTAATTGTGGTGATTAGATAGTTAAGTAGATTAAATGTATCGCACACCCACGGGCTCTAAGGGTAGGGGACAGGTGGTTACAGCCATGTCTATCTTTTAGACTCCTCCACGTTCGTCTACACGACTGACTCTTGCTGAGAATCATCCTGATGTTGTCAGGAGTAAACCTATGACCGATGTGTTGAACTACTAAGCCCTAGTATTCATCGTTAGCATACTTATGTGTACACTAATAGGCTATGTATATGAGTAATTAGAGCACAGTAGAAGTAGCTTCATCTCTAACATGACCTTCACTAGGACATCTGAAAGCATCTAGGCCCCCCTCATGTAGTATGGTTTTGGTGATTAATGACAACCATTGAACTTTACTAATGAATTTGTGAATGCAAGGTCCCCATAAACACTCAATAATATGAAATGATCATGTCATTGGAGACCCATAGATACTCAACTTTCGAGATCAAATTCATGAGATAAAGACAAGATGTGAAGGCTCTATGTCTAAGTCACTCAATCAAAAATTGACAACATACAATGCTTAAGAATCATCAGAGAGCCTTGTGGAACAAATGTCTAAGAGGTCTTTCGAGCAAGACACAAAAGATTCAGTCAAGACAACTCGTAGCAAACAAAATCAACTCACCGGATCAACCGATGATTTCCAAAATGAACACATCGGTCGAGTTGATTCAACTGAAGAAAAAGGCCTCAGACAAATGAACTCACCGGATCATCCGATGTGAAGGGCTCAACAACATCGGTGCATCAGTACAGTTTGCAGTACAATTGGAACAAGTGAAGCACCGGATCATCCGATGTGCAGACTTACACACATCGGTTGATCACTCCAGTAAGCATCAAAATCAAGCAAATTCTAGAGGAAGAGCCACCGGATCATCCGATGAGAAGACTGGGGGCAACATCGGTCTAATAACGGTAATATCTGACACAATGACGTCAGCCAAAGTAATTACACCGATGATAACTAGAGGGGAGACATCGGATCATCCGGTGTTCACAGTAAAGTTCTGTCAGCCTACTTTTCCAACGGCTATTTCAGTTAAGCTGGCTATAAAACCCCTCTAACCCAGTCATTTCGATAAGTCTTGATCACCTGAAGCCAACTACACATCCAAGAGCATTCAAGACTATAGAGCATACATTTCCACACTTTTAGATCATTTGTAATAGGCTAGAGAGAAGCTTGTGTGCGTTCTTTCTTTGTGATTGAACTCTCTAGGCTAGTGAGAAGTTGAAGAAGATCATTCCGGAGCTTGCCAATGTGTGTGTGGAAGCCCGGAACATCGAAGGTTGTACAAGGCTTGAGCTCCACCTTGCCGGAGATGGCGAACGGAGAAGAATAGTGAAGACTCCATTTTCTCGGTGACATTGGAAGTGGCAAAACCCTTCAGTGGGTGCCACAACGTGGAAGTAGGAAGATCCTTGCGATCTTGCTGAACTACGGGATAAACCTTCGTGTCCCCTAGCGTTTGCATTTCTCTCCCTCTCTTTACATTATGCAATCTTTACTTCACAAGTTATATCTACGTTGATTGCATAGTTAGAACCGCATTGGGAATTGGGCTTAAGTAGTTCGTTTTTTTAATTGCCTTAAAATTTGAAAGAAACCCAATTCACCCCCCCCCTCTTGGGTGTTTCGATCCTTACAATTGGTATCAGAGCAAGGTTGCTCATAGGATCATTCTAGCTTCACCGCTAGAGAGCAAAAATGGCCAAGGTTGGGGGTTCGGTTCCTATCTTCGAGGGCAAGAATTTTGCCTATTGGAAAGCACGCATGCGCGCTTACCTTGAGGCTATTGCCCCCGAAGTTTGGGAAGCGACTCATGCGGGATTTGGAGAACTTAACTATGTGGGTGATCAAGTTAAGTGGGATGCTAAGGCTAGGAATGCTATTTATGAATGCATAAGTCAAGATGTCTTCTCTAGGATTGCTAGTAAGGAGAAAGCTTGTGAAATTTGGGCTTGCTTGATAGAAATCCATGAGGGCTCATCTCGCGTAAAGGAACTTAAATATCACATGCTCAAAGCTAAATATGATGAATTTAAGATGCTTCCTCATGAAAATGTTAATGAAATGTTTTCACGCTTAAATGTTCTTATTGAGGAAATTAATGCTCTTGACATTGCGTCTATTGGCAAGGGACTTATTAACCGCAAGATCCTCATGCTCCTTCCCAAGCCGAAGTACAACATCATCAACTCCATGCTCCAAAAGGAATCACTTGACAACATTGAAGTTTCGGAGCTCATTGGAGAAATACACGCTCATGAGATGAGTGTACTTGGGATGATGGAGCAATCATCATCAAAAACAATTGCTCTAAAGGCCTCCACCAAGAAGACAAGCTTCAAGAAGAAGAAGGTGGTTGAGCCTAGCTCAAGTGAAGAAGGGCAAGCGTCAAGTGAAGATGACGATGATGAACTTGCCTTGATGATGAGAAAGTTCTCACGCTTGAACTCCAAGATCACCAAAAAGGGATACACCTTTGATCCCAAGAAGAAGGCATTTCTACCAAGAAAAGACGATCGCAAGATATGCTACAATTGTGGAGATCAAGGCCACATCTCCTATGATTGTCCAAAACCGGACAAAAGGAGAGAGAACTACAAAGGCAAGCAACGCAAGCTTGAAGAAAGTGATGATGATTAAGAAGAAGCCAAGCCCAAACCAAGAGCCTTTGGGAAGAAGAAGCAAGACAAGGGCAAGAAGGCAAGACTCTTCCCAAAGAGGAGAAGTGGTCCACAAAAGGTGTTTATGTGTGCGGCAAATTAATGGGTCACCGACGAAGAAACAAGTGATGAAGAGAGTGAAGAAGAAGAAGAAAGCTTGGCCAGCCTTGCCATTGCCAACCATGATGACTCACCTCTTCCTCCACTACCCATGTGCCTCATGGCTAAAGGTAACACCAAGGTATGTGACGACTCTAGTGATGATGAGCTTTCCCCCGATGATTTAACTTCTTTGATTAATGAATATCATGCTATCATTAAGAGAGAGAAGAGTAAGGTTAAAACTCTTGAAGAAATTCGTGCTAAACTTGAGAGTGCTAACCTTGATTTGCTTGACAAGTATGAAAGCATACTTAAAGAGCATGACACGCTCAAATCTCATGTCAAGCAAATTGAGGAAGAAAATGCTAAAATCAAGGTAGACAATGATGAGCTCAACATAGCACACCAAACTCTCTTGGAGGAGCACAACAAGCTAACTCAAGAATACCAAACACTTAACATTGCTCATGACATGCTTGATCAAGAGTTAAAAGATGCAAAGAAACAAACTCTTAATGATAAGATATCCATTACTTCGCATGTCTCTAATGTCTTGGACAAGTCTTTGTCTTTGAAAGCTAATGCTAGGGAGAAGGACTTGTTGGAAGAAATTGAGAGTCTCCGCACTAGTGTGGATAGACTTTCAAAAGGTGAAGTCAAGCACAAGGAAATCCTCTTCCAACAAGCAAAAGCCTTCAACAAAAGAGGACTTGGATCCTTCCCGGTGCCCAACAAAGGAAAGGTGCCCTCACCGGAGCTTAGAACAAGCTTCATCAAGGAAGTTGGTTCTTATTGCCAACATTGTGAGGTCACCGGTCACCACACAAGGGAGTGTCCTCTTCCTAACCGACCTTCACCTAAATTGCCTACTAACTACAAATCTATTTTCAATGATCTCTATTATCTTCTTAGCAAAGTGAATGGCAAGGTGAAAGTTAGGTTCATTGGCAAAGACATGAAGAGCATGAAGGGGAAGCTCCCCAAGCAACTTTGGGTCCCAAAGACACTTGTATCTCACATACAAGGACCTAAGTTGGCTTGGGTGCCTAAAGCCAAAAATTAACTTCATGTGTGTAGGTGAACTACAAAGCCGGAGGAAAGCATTGGGTACTCGATAGCGGGTGCACTCAACACATGACCGGCAATAATGGTATGTTCACCACCATAGAAAACCCCGGTAATCATGAACAAGTCACTTTTGGTGATAATTCTAAGGGTAAGGTAATAGGATTAGGTAAAATTGCTATCTCTAATGATTTATCCATTTCTAATGTGTTGTATGTTAAGTCGCTTAGCTTTAATCTACTTTCCATTGTACAACTTTGTGATCTTGGACTAACATGCACATATAGCAAAAATGATGTTGTTGTGAGTAGTGAGACAAGCAAAGAGCTAATCTTCAAAGGGTTTCAGCATGAACATCTCTACTTAGTAGACTTCTCCAACAAGAATGCTAGCCTAACCACTTGTCTTTTCACTAAGACAAGCTTGGGTTGGCTATGGCACCGACGCATAGCACACATTGGAATGAGCAAACTCAAGAAGTCATTCAAGCTTGGGATGGTGACCGGCGTGAAGGATGTGACATTTGAGAAGAACAAGCTTTGTAGCGCTTGTCAAGCCGGGAAGCAAGTTGCTTCACACCACCCAATGAAGACAATGGTGTCAACCTCCAAGCCACTTGAACTACTCCACATGGACCTCTTTGGACCATCCACATACCAAAGCCTTGGCAGTAACCTCTATTGTCTTGTTATAGTTGATGACTACTCTCGCTATGATTGGACTCTATTTTTAGGTGACAAGAGTGAAACTCCGGAAGTGTTCAAGACCTTCGCCAACCGTGCTCAAAGGGAATTCCAACTTCCCATTATCAAGGTCCGGAGTGACAACGGCACCGAATTCAAGAACTACA
This sequence comes from Tuctoria greenei, assembly GCA_036927565.1. Taxonomy (NCBI): domain Eukaryota; kingdom Viridiplantae; phylum Streptophyta; class Magnoliopsida; order Poales; family Poaceae; genus Tuctoria; species Tuctoria greenei. The sequence continues at coordinate 140,270,770 of JAYESD010000001.1, read as the reverse complement.
ACATTGGGGAGTGGTGTGACCGTGAAGGTGTGAAGCATGAATTCTCCGCCACATACACTCCTCAACAAAACGGTTTCGTTGAGAGGAAGAACAAAACCCTCATCACTCTTGCAAGAGCAATGCTTGATGACTACGGCACGTCGGAGAAGTTTTGGGCCGAAGCAATCAACATGGCGTGTCATGCCGCAAACAGGGTCTATCTTCACCTACTACTCCAAAAGACCCCATATGAGCTTCTCATTGGGAGAAAGCCCAACATCTCCTACTTTAGAGTCTTTGGGTGCAAATGCTAAATCTACCGCAAGAAAAGGCTCGGTAAGTTTGAAAGAAGATGTGATGTTGGCATTTTTCTTGTTTATGCATCAAACTCAAAAGCATATCGAGTATTCAAATAAACCTCCGGTCTAGTTGAAGAAAGTTGTGATGTTGAGTTTGATGAGACTAATGGCTCCAAAGAGGAGAGTTTTGGTCATGATGAAATAGATGATGAGCCTCTACAAGAAGCCATGAAGAACATGACCATTGGAGACATCAAGCCGGAAGTTGAAGAGGGCCATGATCAAGGGGGAGCTTCAAGTTCCAACAACAACACCTCCATGGCGCCTCAAGTAGACGAAGAGGAGAAAGATGATCCATTGCCAACTCAAGACTCACAAGCAATACAACATCAAGATGAAGAAGAAGTCCATGATCAAGTCCAACCACAAGAGGAGCAACACGCTTCACCACCGCAAAGTGCTGCACAACCACTTATGAGGCATGGACGCATCTCCAAGGCGCATCCAATGGACCAAATCATTGGAAGTCCTTCAAGGGGCGTAAGTACTCGTTCCCGCCACATTGCCTCATTTTGTGAGCACTACTCGTTTGTTTCGTGTGTAGAACCCAATCACATTGAGGAAGCACTCCAAGACCCAAATTGGGTGATGGCTATGCAAGAAGAACTCAACAACTTCATCCGCAATGAAGTTTGGGTGTTGGAGGAGCGACCCAAGGACAAGAACGTCATCGGAACAAAGTGGGTGTACCGCAACAAACAAGACGAGAATGGTGTTGTGGTCCGCAACAAGGCAAGACTTGTGGCCAAAGGGTTCTCACAAGTTGAAGGACTAGACTTTGGGGAGACATTTGCTCCGGTCGCCCGGTTAGAGGCAATTCGTATTCTCCTTGCTTTTGCTTCACATCATAATATTACTCTTTATCAAATAGATGTGAAAAGTGCCTTTCTTAATGGCTACATTAATGAGCTTGTTTATGTTGAACAACCTCCCGGGTTTGAAGATCCGAGGAATCCTAACCATGTGTATAGGTTGCACAAGGCGCTCTACAGGCTCAAGCAAGCACCTAGGGCGTGGTATGAACGACTACGCGACTTCCTCATCATGCAAGGATTTAAGATCGGGAGGGTGGACACCACACTCTTCACCAAAGACATCAACGGAGATTTGTTCATTTGTCAAATTTATGTTGATGATATTATCTTTGGTTCAACTAACGAAGCTCTTAGCCATGAGTTTGGCAAAATGATGTCTAGGGAATTCGAGATGTCAATGATTGGAGAGCTCAACTTCTTCCTTGGATTCCAAATCAAGCAACTTCAAGAGGGAACCTTCGTCTACCAAGAGAAATACACCAAGGACCTCTTGAAGAAATTTGAGATGGGAGATTGTAGCTCAAGAAGCACTCCAATGGCAACAAATTGCCATCTCGACGCGGATAAGGACAGTAAACCTATTGACCAATCTCACTACCGCTCTATGATTGGTTCATTGCTTTATCTTACCGCATCTAGGCCTGATATAATGTTTAGTGTATGCTTATGTGCTCGCTTTCAAGTGGCTCCTAAAGAATCGCATAAGAAGGCGGTCTTTAGGATACTTAGGTATCTTAAGCATACCCCTAGTATGGGCTTGTGGTACCCTAAAGGTACAACCTTCCAACTCTTGGGATACTCGGATTCGGACTTTGCCGGATGCCGCGTGGATCGCAAGAGTACCTCCGGTGGGTGCCACTTGCTTGGGCGTTCCCTAGTGTCATGGTCTAGCAAAAAGCAAAATTCCGTGGCTTTGTCCACCGCGGAGGCGGAGTATATAGCGGCCGGTGCATGTTGTGCCCAAATTCTATATATGAAGCAAACCCTTTTGGACTTTGGAATTAAATTTGGTTGTGTGCCTCTCCTTTGTGACAATGAAAGTGCGGTTAAGATAGCTAGAAACCCCGTTCAACACTCCCGCACTAAGCACATTGATATTCGCCATCACTTCTTGCGGGATCATGAGGCTAAAGGAGACATCTCTTTGCAAGGTGTTAGATCCGAAGAACAATTGGCGGATATCTTCACTAAACCACTTGATGAGAAAACCTTTTCTAGACTTAGAAATGAATTAAATGTGCTAGATGCATCTAACGTCATGTAAATTGCCATGTTCATGTAAGGATGCATATCATATAGGTCTTGTCTAACTCCCAAAGGATAGGGGCGAGCTAGAAATAGTTTTCCCTGAGGAAGCCTTTGGAAGGTTTAAACTTGGCAAGATAGATTTATTTTATGCCTTGCATGATCCCTGCCATATAAACTTGCACTCATTTAATCTCCTGCACTGTAATTTGTTTGGCATTGCATACGGTAGATTGTCACAAAGGGGAACCCACCTCATGAGAAGGAGACTTGTTTGAAATGCAATATCTCAAATCATATAAGGTGGAAAGAACGAAATGTTAGGTGCGTTAATGCCTAGAGGAACATGCTTCATTGAGATAGTAGTCTTCATACTCTACCTCACAAAGCATGGGCCTTACATTTCATTTGGATAATTTCCTCCCATTTTTTCTCGATTGTTCAATTTGTTTTAAGGACTAGCCAAATTATTGGCATACTAGTATTTTTGAGGGGTAAGGGGTTGCCCAAAAAGTCCTAAGACATGTGTTGCTCATTGTTTGATTGTTTGGTCAAAGGACATATATGGGATGTTGGTGTTTAGTTTTCATCGGATTATCCGATGCCTAAGTCCTTCCCCCGTCGGATCAGTAGGTGTTCAAAATCCAAGTGCCAGTTAAGTCAATATCCAAAATCGACCGATGAGTTCAAACAGAAAAACGTCGGTTCATCCGATGTTCACAAATCTGAAACCTTGATGAATTCCACCGATGCTTTTTCATCCAACGTCGGACCATCCGGTGTCAACTTCCCTCTCCTGAATACCCTTACTGTGCCATTCATCCGATGATCAAAACCCTAAACGTCGGTCCATCCGATGTCTTCAGTGACTCTTTGAATATCCATATTGTACTATTCGACCGATGTACACATCGATAAGCATCGGTCCATCCGGTGTTTAAAAAACGGCTAGGGTTTGGGACCCACTATTTAAACTCGGCCGTACCCCTTTCGTCTTCCTTCTCCCGATCCCGACGCCGCCAGCGATTCCTCCCGTGCCTCCATCTCCTCCGCCGCCGGACGCCGCCGCCGTCGCCCTCAGGCCGCCGCCGCCATCTCCGGCCACCTCCCCCGCTCGCCGCACCGCCGTCACCCACACCACCGCCATCGCCGCTCGCCGCACCGCCGCTCCACGCGCCGCCTCCATCCACGCACCCACACGCCGGCTTTGCCCACCTCCGCCGTCTCCACCGCCATCAACCTCGCAGCCGCCTCTCCTCGCCGCCGCCGTTTCCACCGCCTCCTCACCGTCTCTCACTTCGCACCCGGCCCCCGCGTGCTCTCTGCCGCTAGGGTTTGCCCGGTTGTGCGTCGTCTCTTTCGTCGATTCGCGCCGAGTGCTCGTGATCGCTCGTCGCTAAAGGTTTGCTTCGTGCCGTGCGACGTCCTTCGTTGTTTTTCGTCGTTCTTTTTCATCGTCGCTAACCCTAGCTCTCCATTGCATCAAGATGGGTTGCGATCGCAAAGGAAAGGGCAAGGCTACCGCGGAGCCCGCCGCAAAGAAGCAAAAGTTGTCAAAGGAGGAGAAGAAGGCCTTGATGGCCGCTCGCGCCGCCGAGGAGCGTGAGCGTGGCCGAGGGGGGTCCCTGAGGATCCGCGAGGCTCATTCCAGGCAGCCTCCCGTGATCGATGACTCCGAGGCCGAAGAGGAGCCGGTTGAGCCTCTCGTCCGCCGGCGCTCAGCCCGGACGCATGGGGGTCACACCGAGGCTGCTCCTCGTCCGAGACCAACGGTTGCCGATCGTCGTGAGGACAGGGAGGCCGAGAGGGCCATCTACGAGATGGACACGGCAGTCCGTGTCGGTGAGGGAGTCCGGTTGACGGACTACTGGAAGATGAAGGACAAGCAGCTACGCAAGCTTCGATGGAACGTGCTGCTTGAGGAGTGGTACCCACAGCCCCGAGAGGCTCTTGTGGACAGTCACTTCTGGAATGTCACCCAGGCGTCTCTCTACGAGACCTACAGACGTCGGGGGCACAAGCTATTTCAGCATAACTACCTGGACTGGGGGCAGTTTGCATTGGCAGCGGAGACGGACGTCCGTCCGTACTTTGAGAGATACCGAGGATTGGTGCAGCTGCTAGCTTACGAGAGGAGTGCATATGTGGAAGATTGGGTCCATGTCTTCTACGCGACCCTGTACATCTCTGAGGGCAGGAGGTCGATCGACTTCATGTTTATGGGTCAGCACTACCACCTCTCGAGGCAGACGTTGGGGCAGCTTGTTGGTTTGGACCTGCACGACACCTGCGTGCACGAGAGGGTATACGGGCAGGCAGATCCACCAAGGAGGCCACTTACTAGAGGGGTGGCACCACAGCTTGAGGAGATACGGTCCCTGTTCGGTCCCACGTTCTCTCCGGACCAGCCGAGAGCTCCAGCACTGCTGACCCCAGCTGCGCGCATTATGCACCTCGCCTTGCGCCGCACGCTCCTGCCGAGGTCGGGGTACTTGGAGGGGTTCACTAGTTTACAGCAGACCCTCCTGTTCTACATAATGAACGGGATGGATTTCGACATTGTGGAGATTCTCCTGTGCGAGATGGAAGACGTGATCACAGATGGGGTAGGCATGATGAGGCAGATGGTCTACGGGCACTGGATCAGTTACCTATGCACTATGATGGTGCCTGAGGGGGATGCAGCACAGGTCAGACTTGCTGACGAGAGTGTGACTCACTTTGGTCACTACCGTGCCCCGGCTCCTGGAGACCGCCGCCCTGGTCGTCCAGTTGAGCGCCAGGTCAGGGCCCGTCTGTCAGAGGAAGATTGGTCCGACCTAGAGCGGGAGGACGAGAGACTAGCAGAGGCTAAGGCTCAGGGGGAGGACCTGCAGCACATTTGGTCAGAGAGCGACACTGACGACAGTGTCGAGGAGTATTTCCCTCCTCCCCCCTCTCCCCGACAGCACGACGCGGAGGCTGGAGGTTCTACAGGGCCACCACCCACTCCACCTCCCGTCACTGAGGCGCAGGTCACGCAGCCGTCTGAGCTGACTTCGCTCCTCCAGCAGATGGTCGAGCAGCAGAGGCTAGACAGGTTGGCCGTCGAGCAGGCCCGCGCGGAGCAGGCTGCACGCCTTCTTGAGCTCCAGCAGCAGCAGCAGGAGATGCAGCGTCAGATCGCCCGTGAGAGGCGTGAAGACACTGACCGGTTGACGGGGCTCATCGACCAGATGCACCAGCGCACTCTGGACCAGCAGCAGCAGACGCAGTAGGCGATGATGGGGATCCTGGGGTTGATCACCAACCTCTAAATCCAGACCGGGATCGCCTTCCCATCGCAGCTGCCTGGAGTAGCTCCTCCGCCTCCCGTCTTGGCTCCAGCTGCTGCACCAGTGGCTCCAGTTCCCTCCACTCCGATCCCTTCATTCAGCATGTCCCCGCTGTTGGCTCTTGGTGCTCCTCTTCACTCCCCACTACCGGCCACGACACTGTTTCTTCAGACGCCGGCCTCCGTCACCAGTGTCCCTGCTCCAGCACCTCCTCCTCAGTAGGCACCGACGGTGGCACCTTCGGCTCCGGCAGCACCCTCCTCTGCTACTCCGGCCAGCAGCTCCGACGACAGCGGCGGTGACCAGTTTGTCATCGCGCCCAGCTCTCAGGAGCCGTAGGTGCTCGGATCCCTTTTTGGTGCCTTGATGCCAAAGGGGGAGAAGAGTTAGAGGAGTCAGGGGGAGTCCTAGTGTAAGGGGGAGTCGAGTCCAGCTTATCTTTGCTTATCTTTATTGTATTTGCGTATTTTCTACATTTGGTGTGTAATGAACCTATTTCCATGAGTTGTTAATGTTTTGAACTCATTTGATGTTTATCTATGATTATGATCTCTTTGAATTCTCTCTTGTGTTATTAATTGATGTTTAAAGCTTCAAGTGTGACACCCTGTATTCATTGCATATTCTTTTAAGGTTCATTCTATCAAATTCATTACTATTGCGCTTTGATTATTGTGTTGTCATCAATCACCAAAAAGGGGGAGATTGAAAGCATCTAGGCCCCCCTCATGTAGTATGGTTTTGGTGATTAATGACAACCATTGAACTTTACTAATGAATTTGTGAATGCAAGGTCCCCATAAACACTCAATAAGATGAAATGATCATGTCATTGGAGACCCATAGATACTCAACTTTCGAGATCAAATTCATGAGATAAAGACAAGATGTGAAGGCTCTATGTCTAAGTCACTCAATCAAAAATTGACAACATACAATGCTTAAGAATCATCAGAGAGCCTTGTGGAACAAATGTCTAAGAGGTCTTTCGAGCAAGACACAAAAGATTCAGTCAAGACAACTCGTAGCAAACAAAATCAACTCACCGGATCAACCGATGATTTCCAAAATGAACACATCGGTCGAGTTGATTCAACTGAAGAAAAAGGCCTCAGACAAATGAACTCACCGGATCATTCGATGTGAAGGGCTCAACAACATCGGTGCATCAGTATAGTTTGCAGTACAATTGGAACAAGTGAAGCACCGGATCATCCGATGTGCAGACTTACACACATCGGTTGATCACTCCAGTAAGCATCAAGATCAAGAAAATGCTAGAGGAAGAGCCACCGGATCATCCAATGAGAAGACTGGGGGCAACATCGGTCTAATAACGGTAATATCTGACACAATGACGTCAGCCAAAGTAATTACACCGATGATAACTAGATGGGAGACATCGGATCATCCGGTGTTCACAGTAAAGTTCTGTCAGCCTACTTTTCCAATGGCTATTTCAGTTAAGCTGGCTATAAAACCCCTCTAACCCAGTCATTTCGATAAGTCTTGATCACCTGAAGCCAACTACACATCCAAGAGCATTCAAGACTATAAAGCATACATTTCCACACTTTTAGATCATTTGTAATAGGCTAGAGAGAAGCTTGTGTGCGTTCTTTCTTTGTGATTGAACTCTCTAGGCTAGTGAGAAGTTGAAGAAGATCGTTCCGGAGCTTGCCAAGGTGTGTGTGGAAGCCCGGAACATCGAAGGTTGTACAAGGCTTGAGCTCCACCTTGCCGGAGATGGCGAACGGAGAAGAATAGTGAAGACTCCATTGTCTCAGTGACATTGGAAGTGGCAAAACCCTTCGGTGGGTGCCACAACGTGGACGTAGGAAGATCCTTGCGATCTTGCCGAACCACGGGATAAACCTTCGTGTCCCCTAGCGTTTGCATTTCTCTCCCTCTCTTTACATTATGCAATCTTTACTTCACAAGTTATATCTACGTTGATTGCATAGTTAGAACCGCATTGGGAATTGAGCTTAAGTAGTTCGTTTTTTAATTGCCTTAAAATTTGAAAGAAAGCCCAATTCACCCCCCTCTTGGGCGTTTCGATCCTTACAACATATTTACCCCTTAGAGTAGATTTCTTAGTTGCATGTTACACTACCCCCATTATATCATTTACCCATCCTACCAGACTCCTCACTAGAACACTCTGTTCTCCCTTGATCCTACCTCTCTTCTCTTGCCTTCCTTTGGGATAAATTAAATACGATACCATAAAGAATACTCTTTGGTGAAATGCTACAACGGTACTTTTTGTGCGCTTGTGGAACTCGTATTGCTTTGGCTTAGGTTAGCCTATTGCCTCTGCAGAACTAGCACTTGCTGCTAGGATGAACTGTATACATTAAGAAATACCAGCAACCATCATCCAAAAGATAAAATTTTGCTCTTGTAAAAAGTAAAGATAGTTAGAAAATTCAAGATGAAAGGATCCATAGAGTGTATATCTATCACTTGCATTGCTATGAGTAGGAGCTTTAGAAAATGTGCAAATTGATTAATTTACAAGGCTCCACTCTTATATCAATTAATAGTACATTGTTTATGGATGCACTCAAAATTGGACCTTGAATCTTTGCTGTTTTTCTTCCACAGGTGTACAAATGAAAATCGGTTACCTAACTTGATGTTTCATCTATACAAGTACAGGGAGGTAACCATCCCTCTCAATCCTAGAGAGGAAACTTGCAGGAGTAAAATTTATGTGTAGTCATACAAGAAGTCAATGATTGAATAAAATCAAGGAGGTTCCTTGTCAACATCTCCTGGCCAATGAGTAAACAAGCATGGTTGCCACCTATAAAAAATTAAGCCCGAAGGACAATCATTGTTATACGAGGCCGGAGATCTGACATGGAAACGCTCCATAAGTTTCAATGTGCTGCTATGAATGAGTGGGATCACTATGCCCCCAACTATTCTAAGTACACAGTCAAGCTCATGAGAGTTGCTTCTATTGTTGGGTGCACGTTGTTCCTTTGTGACTAGAGGTTATCATGACCTTAGCCAAGGAATGGAGGGTGACATCTAACGCATGGGAGACTTTGAGGTGTCGACAAGTGGCATCTACATAATTCCATTCGACCACACTCAAGGAACCCATGGAGAACGACACAACATCGATGTTCAACCGTCCAATGTCGAAGCCACGCTGCAACAAGGTTAGGCCGACCTCATGACTTACCTCTGCCAATAGAGTTTCAACCCCTATCGCGGACCTTGACCAAGAACAAGCTTGGGCGAGGACTCCCACTTGAGGTAACTTGTATATAATCCATCTTGCATTTCATTTTTTATTTTTACAAATCATTGCATCTTAAAAACAAAAACTCTTAGAATAGGATAGTTGCTTTGTTTTTTGTTCTTCCGTAGTACTTAATTTACAATTTAATATTCTCCAACTATTGAGTTACTGGTTTTAGATATTTCACTTGGAACAGAGAAATTGTGGGTAGCATAAGCATGATCCAATTCTAGGTCGTTGTGAGATATGGTATAGAACATAGGGCTGCTAGTTTCCTAATCAAAGTAAAACTTGATCTCCGGAGAAATTTCCAAATTGATTTAAAATGAAGTTCCTCAATTGATTTGAATTTCCCACCAAAACTATATGATATTTTGATTCGATAAACCGCATGCATGTGCTATTTGTTTTCACATTAAGCCTAGTCAAACTAGTATAGACCTATGTGAGAATCTTTTCATACTTCCATAATCAAGATTACACACATGCACGTGCTAGACTTCTACACTGGAAGTTAGCAAATTTTCCTTCATTCCATTTTCCACTTCCAAAAAGATACTCTATATATTCAATGCCAAAAACTCTCTTCAATTTATTTCAAAAGAAAGGTAGTAGAAGGCATGGGTATGAAAAAAGAAAAAGAATAAAGCATGCTATCGAGGAATGAGCATGATAAAAAAAAAGAGAGAAAAAGTAATTATGCTTCATCCCTACAACAAAGAGAGTGCATAAAAAGTAGTCATCTTCCACCACCACAAATATTCCACCACACTTGCACAATCTTTATCTGGAGGTATGATTCGTTTTCTTCTAAGGCTTACTCTTTTGACTTAGAAATATATGTGTTGCAAATATGCCGACTCTTGTTCCCTACCAAGATCCACAAAAAGCCTTATTTAGATGTAGGACAAGAAAGGCATTGTCTTGGTGAGGAAAATTCAACTTACACAAAGGAGTGATTGAGAGTATCATTTGAGGAACTTAAGCCCAATTTTGAAAATCATTTGAAATTCTCCGAGATTTGAGTGAAACTTAGGCATTAGGAATAATGCAGGCTTTGTGAGCTGGTCTATCTCTCAGCCACAGAAGAAGAGAAGGCAGAAGCCCCACGATGATTAAGGTAAAGGGTAAGTACTGTCACCATTTATTCAATATAAATTAGAATGTTTAATTGTGCATTTGGTACTAAAGCATAGGAAATAGTAGCAACTCCTGATCAACAACCTAAGTCTTCAACTTTGCTTCGGGACAAGCAAAGTATAACCTTATGGGAGTTTGGTGACAATCATTAAGTAACACTTTGGACCGTCAATATGACTGGTAATCATGGAGGACTAAATATTTCTTACACGCATGTCCTTTAGAAATAATGTATTTACACTTGTACTTGGAGAAAATGGTGCATGCAGGTATGTTATACATAACTGAAGTGAATCTAGGGGACAAATCTAGAAAACACACCATTTGACCAGTCAGACGCAAGCACGAGGATCCATGGGCCCACTCGAAGAACTAAATCAACTTAAGTACATGGAATCACCTGCACTTAGGCTGAGTGCTCACAAACCAATGTCACCAAGGAAAACCAACGCAAACGGGTGAGCCCGGGGGGTCGGTCAAATCCCTTGTTCGGCCGACCTAGTAAAAGCACTAATCCCGGTCAACATGCACGTGGCACACTCCTGTAGTTTGGAGATAAGAATGGTGACTGCTTCTCACGCATTTTGTGGCAGGAACCTCCTCATCTCCGTGTATAAATAGGACCCCTTACCCCTTACTTCAACCCACACCATTTGAGCATTCACTCCATTGTATACACTAGTTCTCTTAGTCCTTAGTGGAGGATAGGCTGTAGAGAGGAGCCTCTAATCCCAAGTCCAAATTCGTTAAGGTATGGCTCATGTATCTTTCTTTTCTTTTATGAATTTATGCATATAAATAATATTTTTAGTAGTCTCTCTTTATTCATATACTTGTGCAAAGTGTTTCTTGTTTGATTGTGTTGTCCATGCATGTGATAGGTGTAGGTGTTATTATGATCTAAAAGTAATGTCAATATTATATTATCATAAACACCATATACCTCCACTATATTCTAATTAAGTAATAACTTGATTATGTTAATATGAATAAGTTAGTGCTTGGTTCCAACATTGGTTCAATGATGTTTAGGTTAGTCATTGCCTTAGAAAGATAGTTCTACCAAGGCTTTTAAGGTGACCCACAAGTTGTAGGGGTAGACGGCAGGTGGTGACAGTCCTGTCTGTCCTTTGTACTCCACCACGTTTGGCTACGCCACATGATCGTAGCGAGAATCGTTCTGGTCTTGCCGGAGGTAAACCCATGCCCGATATGTTGGACCACTAAGCCCTAGTATTCACCATTAGCATATTCATGTGTATACTTTTCTGCTATGTATATGAGTAATTAGAGCACAATAGGAGCAGCTCCTTCTCGTAGTTTTACCCTTGCTAGGACAACTTTATCGCTTAGACTAGATTGCTTAGTAGTGTGTCACACTACCCATATTATCAACTTACCCCTATCGTGGTAATTATTTAGTACTCTATATCTTAATCATGAGAATAGTGTTTACTTTACTTCACCGCCTTTCTTTGGGATAAATACGGTACCCTTGGGAATACTCATGTGTGAAATGTTGTGCACTTGCGGATATCATATCTCACTAGAGATGATCTGTGGTGTTAAGAAATACCAACATTGGATGACCAGATCATGGTGCCATGCCTCTTACTGCTCGTGGATGAGTTGTGGCGGAGCGTTGGTAGGTGTGCTGATGTTGGAGCCATCACAAGCTTTGACAGCATGACACTTGTTGATGGTCATTATATACCATATTTGACTGTCAATATAACTCAATTATGTGAGGGAATAAATATTTATTACACGCATCATAGTTATATTTAACATAATTCCACTTGTACTTGGAGAAATAGTGCATGCAAAAGTTTTATGCAGAAATGATGGAGAATGAAGGGAAAAATCCTGAAAAGTGCCACCCTGGCCAATCACACGATGACATGTGACATTACAAGGATCCATAGACCCATTCCCAGGCGTATCTGAGGGAATCCAACAGCAATTCACCGGGGGGTGGAACATGGGCCCGCATATTAGTCACCCAGAGGAAGCACAATCGAGGGGGGGGTGGAACATGGGCCAACATATCAGTCGCTTACTTATTATGTTAGCATGGTGCTTAAATAATTAAGTAGCGTTGGATGTCTCGTAGATCCACGGTTTGTAGGGATAGGCAATAGGTGGTGACTACCTTGTCTGTCCTTCGCAATCCACCACGTTCGTCTACGCTACAGGCTCATTGCGGGAATCATCCTAATGTTGTCAGGTGTAAACCCGTGCCCGATATGTTGGACCACTAAGACCTAGTACTCATCCTTGGCATACCCATATGTACAGTAGTTGGCTATGTATATGAATACTTAAAGTACAGTAGGAGTAGCTCCATCCCTAACATAGCCTCCACTAGGACATTCTTACCCTTTAGAGTATTTTTCTTAGGTGTGTATCACACTATCACATCACTTCATTTATCCATTCTATTGGATCCCTCACTAGAACACCCTCTTATATCCTTGACATTGCCACTCTTCTGCCTTACCTTCCTTTAGGATAAACAAATACGATACCCGAGGTAATACTCTCAGGTGAAAGGCTATAGCGGTACTTTCTGTGCGCTAGCGGAACTCATCTTGCCTTGGCTTTGGTTAGCCTAATGCCTCGACATAACTAGCCTTGGTGCTACAATGACCTGTAGACATAATAAATACCAACAACACTCACGAGAGGGATATTCGCTCCCCTCGATGCCTTTGTCGGAACCGAAGTCGAACCTAGCAACCATCTATAGGAAGGACGGCAGCAAACGCCATTGGCGGTGTTCGTGTCAACATCATTCACTATCTTTCCTGTCCAAGGTTGGATGATGGATCTCCTGTTTGAGACTTGAAGGGTTCTAGCATTTCTAGCAAATGAGTACAGGCTCCCAAAATGGAGAGCCTGGTGTTGCAGAAGATGAAGCTGACTTCAAGCTCGCTGCCACAGGAGGCGGCAAACTCAAGTAACGAAAGTGGACCTTCATGTCAGGCGCGAAGGCTGAGCATGGTGAAGCCATCAAGGAAGCTAAGTGGAATGCACGTCAGCCAGCCTACCTAGTTAGGCACGAAGGCTGAGCATGGTGAAGCCGTCAAGGAAGCAAAGTGGAATGCACGTCAGTAACCCTATCTAGTTCGCCATTATCGGTGTTCGTACTACCGAAAAGTATCGATTTCATCGTGCTTTCATCCTTGAGGTGGCCTAGCTACACAAACATAAGGATTTATACTTCATCGCGCAAGTGCCCTAGGTGCAGTGCCGATCTCCTGCTCTTTGTTGATCAAAAGAGAGAAATTGGGTTACAAGGGTTGCGAACGATCATTGCATGCGCGATAAGTCGTGTCTGTGTGGGTGTTTTCATCTGTGGGAAGGTGGCCTTTGGGCCCCTTTTATTGGCAGCTTGGCCATTCCTTGTCTAATCACCCTATCTACCCCCCCCCCCCCCCCCCCCGATCTCCTCATAAATGGGGTGGAGGTTACAAGGTTTCTTATATGTACGATGTGTTCTCTGGTGTGCCTCTGGGCGAGGTCGGGTCGCACGAGTCACCACTGTACCTACCCTAGTCTTGTCACCTGCCAGCGTTGTATTCTAGGCACGCAGGGTCTAGATGCTCGAGGGGAGCTTCCCTCTCGACAGTGAGGCATCCGCTCATCGTACTTACTCCTTGAGTTCCCCATCAGCTTTCGACTCCCGAGCTCGGGATCAGGAGGGGTCCGTGTCGACGTGCGACCATCCCCATGCCATGTGGGACGAGATGGGTGTAGCATCAACTGACACTGTTCTCTATAGTAGAGTCACGCCATGTGTGGTCATCACCTTGGATTTGAAGGCGTCCGTGTAGCCCATACTGCATTGAATTTAGTCACCTACCCCGATCCTGAATTCGGGCTCAAGCAGGTTCATCGCCGACCTTGATGGTTGTAGCTCGGTGTCATGTGTTGTTTGGGCGGAAAGTAGGGTATGGTTGTGCGCCGTATCCTATCGGAGTACGATGGTTTATCCATACTCTTCAGAGGTCAGAGTACCAAACCCCATCAACTCTGGTCCTATTTGAGGCTACATTGAGAGTTCTTTTTCAGGATGTGTCTGGACTAGTTCGACTAGTCCGGTTTGTCATACATAGAACCCTTTTCTGATCTACCTCGAAAAATTTCGAGGTGTTCAGACTAGTTCGACTCTAGGTCCGGAAAAGTCATAGGGTTGTTCTAATGTCTTTTCTCTCTATCATTTCCCAATAAAATTGTTTGAACTCTTTTTTTTGTTCTCATTCAATCTTGATTATGTGTCCTCTTTATAGTAGGGCGTTTCCTATACTCAAGAAATATAAAAAACCTAATTTTCTATACATATGGTTCTTCAATGCCTTTTAAATTTACTTTTTGAGCGGCTTCATATCCTTTTCTTATTAAACATTTATTTATTCTCAACAAAGTTCATCAGTTCTTTAATTATCAATCATCAATCATCAAAAATCCATAGGGGATGCTTAGATGCACTTTCAGATACCCTAAAGCCATAATGGACATTCTTAACCATTTCTAGCCCTCTCTTCACCTCCAAACCCTTGAAATCAAATTTTGATCGAGGTTTATGAGATTGCGAGAGAATTTGAGTGGAAGACTGAAGCATCTAAGCATTTATTTGGTGTTTTTGTAAGTAATGACAACACATATTTATGGACTAACACTTTTTATTGAGATGTTTACAGCGTTAGTTCGAGGTATTGGAGAAATGAGCAAGAAAGTTGAATCTATGTAAAACATATGAAGCTCATATACATATAAATAGAAGGCTCAAGGAAAAGGTATGATCATAGGGCATTTTGTTTTATCGGTATGATCAAAAATTGCTAGAATAGGTGTCGTACTATCAATAGGGGTCAATGTTCATTTACTTGGAGCATCTATAGTTGCCATTTTACTCAAATTTACTTAGTTTGCAAATTGAAAATTTAGTTTGGAAATGTAATCGCGAACTAGACAAAAAATTGCAAAAAAAAACCTAAGGACCCGACAGTGTGACTGCCAGTGAAAACAAAAAGGGCGGTCTAACTGCCATTGAACACAGAATGTTGTTTGGTTTGCTGAACACAGTTGTCAAAGTGTACCAACAACACTTTCCCTGGACCTGCTATGAAGCAGCCCGCGTATGTTCCTTTTTAGGAGGGGCTACTCCTAGGAGCTTGCGCGCACGATTGGGATTATTAACACGGGGTTTTTACGTGGCTCGGGCCGCCGGAGCGTAACACCCTACATCCACGGTGAGAGTTGTATTGCTTGAGAAAACATAATTGTGTATGAACGTGTTTGAGAGGATGAGTTCGAGTGGAGTTGTCGAAGTCGGTGGCTGCCTGATCCTTTATAGTCAAGGTCGGGCACCTTACAAGTGGGGCCCAGGGCACGACAGGTGGTTGCGGGACGATCTTGTGCCAGTACAAGACTTGCCGCTGAAAGTGCATCTAGGCATCCCCGTGGGTTTTGGATGATTAATGATGACAATTAAGAGGCTAATGAGCTGAGTTGATATTAAGCACAGGTGTAATGATTGAAATGAGATGAAATCCCTCATAAAGGAAAATGATAAAATGGGCGTCAAAGACTCAAGCGTAGAAATTAGGGTTTCTATGGTGTTGAGCTTATATGAGACGTGTCATGTGAGAGGGTGGATGTATCATGTGCATTGAGATCATTCTAGAGGGCTCAAAGTGGTGGTTGAGAGAAAAACCTAAGTGAGAAGCCAAAATGAGAAAAAACATAGGACGCCGGACTAGTCCAGGCCTCAGGGCCGGACTAGTCTGGCTAGTCAGAGAAGTCCGCTTTGGGGTGGACTAAAGGTCTCTGGAGGAGATCGGACTTGCCCGTATGGGTACGGACTAGTCCGTTCATCCCTTAGTGGAGTTGGAGCTAAGTCCCTGAAGACCGGACTTGTTCGTTTTGGAATGGACCAAATCTCTCTGGAAAAGTTCAGAATTGTCCGTGGTGGTGTGGACTAGTCCATTTGAGACTTACTGTGAGAGAAATCGAGCAAACCCTAGAGGGCTGGACTAGTCCGCCCCTTTTGTTTGGACTAGTCTGGGCCCACCCAGTTGTGTCCGTTTTGGGACGGACCAAAGCTCTTTGTCCTACTTCGAACTAGTCTATAATGAACTGGACTAGTCCGTATTGTCAGTGGCCATTTGAAATTCAAACATTGGCGCGCACGTCATCTGTTTTTTCGATCGATGACGTGAAATAGTCGGTGGTCCCAGAAGGCCAGACTAGTCTGTGGCACAGGGCAGGACTAGTCCGCGTTTGCCCTGGTGGCAACGGTTAGTTGCCCAGACCCCTATAAAAAGGGGACCCCTGGTCCCTATTTGTTAACTCTTGAACCCTAGCACCGCCACAAGTGACCTAGAGCCTTCCAAAGCCTTCCACTTGTCCTACTAGCCCTCTAAAGACCAAATCTTGAAGAGATTATGGTTTGGGGAGGAAAGTGAGGGAAGATCATCGCACTTTGGCTCTCGGTTTGATCTCTTTGCACATTTTGTTGTGTTTTGTGTCTTCTGTGAGTTGAGCTTCGTGTGCTCCTCATTGTATTGATTTGTGGGAGCCTCAACTTGTGAGCAGCCCCAATCAAACTTGGTGATTACCCATTGATATAGTGGAAACCAAGCCGGCCATTGTGGTGGCTTGGTGAGAGAAGGGTCAAGTGAGACCCGATCCTTGTGTGGACTTCTGAACATGGATGTAGGCTTCTTCGTGGAGCTGAACCACGGGATAAAATCTCGTGTCGCTTGTCCTTCTACATTTCATAATCACTAGAATTGCTATTGGGGTTCTTATTGTTCATATTGCTCTTCACTTTGTTGAAATCTTGTAACTTAAGTGCTTTAACTTCACAATCTAAGTTGTACTAGGTTACCACACATTGCTTATCTCTTCAGTGAAATTAAATTCCGCAAATAACTTGTAGAAACCAAGTTTTTAGGTTTTCACGTTGTGCTGACCGGACTAGTCTGGCCCTATCCAGAAAAGTCCAGCCTGAGGAGTTTAATCTCGTTTGATTAAGTCATTTCAGGTCTTATTGCCTATTCACCCCCCTCTAGGTGACTTTCAATTGGTATCAGAGCAGGTTTCCCCACCAAGAGTCTAACAACTCGATGAAGAAACGGCCGGAAGGGGTGACAACGAGATTCCGATAATTGTTGATGACACCAAGACGAAGAACGTCGACGTTCTTCAAGATGATCCAAATGAAGTTTGTATGCTCAAGGCACGACTTCGTGAGAAGCTCAATGTGACGAAGAAGGAGATCAAGCCAATTGCTCTAATCAACGTCGACAGTTGGAGTAGTTCACAAGACTACTCCTCATATCCTTACAACTATGAGCAACTTACCGCAAGCAATCACTATTTGTCTATTCCCATTGGCAAACCTCCTCAGTTTGATGGAAATGATTACTCTATGTGGAAGCATAATATGAAGATGCATCTCATTTCCTTAAATCCTAGTTTGTGGCAAATTGTTATGACAGGTGTACATCTTCCAAGGAATGAGGAAGACATCACTCCGGAGCAAGCCGTCCTCCTTCACCGCAATGCTCAAGCTGTTGCAGTGATTACCTCCTCATTGACTCGAGAGGAGCTCAACCGCATTGAAGGGTTGGAGTTTGCCAAGGAGATATGGGACACACTCAAGACGGCACATGAGGGCAACTGTGTCATTAGGGAGGCAAAGATCGAGATGATCGAAGGAGAGCTTCAGAGGTTCACCATCATGGATGGTGAGTCCCCCCAAGACATGTACGACCGCCTCAATACTCTCATCAACAAGAGTCGGTCTTATGGAAGCACCCGGTGGACTGACCATGAGGTGGTAAAGAGGATGATTCGAGCATTCATGCCTCGAAACGTCACTCTTCGCTCACTAATTCATGATAGTCTAGGTTTTCACAAGATGAATCCCGAAGAAGTGCTCGGGAGAATTATCAACCATGAGATGATGGGGCAAGAATCTATGTTCTACAATGATCTACAAAAGCTCTCCTCCTCCAAGAAAAGAGATGTCGCATTCAAGGCAACATCCTAAGGATCACAATAAAAGGAAGAGAGTGATGAAGAGAGCCGCGCCATCGATGAGTATGAGGCACTCTTCATCAACAACTTCAAGAGGATGTTTAGAAGAAGGATGGGGGGGCTACCATCATGAAAGCAAAAGCAATGACAAGCCCAAAACAAGATAAAAGAGGGCTTACTACAATTGTGGGGAGTATGGCCACTTCATTGTGGATTGCTCATATGAAGAAAACCAGAAGAAGGAGGGCAAGTCCAAGGAGAAGAAGTACTTCAATAAGAAGAAGCAATCCGTACATACCCACCTTGGAAAGGAGTGGGATTCAAATGAGGAATCCTCCTCTGATGAAGAGGAAAAGATAGCAACCATTGCTATGAAGAAGACAACCGTGGAGAACAAGCTCTTCCCAAACTTAGAGAAATCAAGGCCAACTTGCCTCATGACCAAGGAGGGAAGAAAGAAGGTTAAATCTAAATCCTCCTCTTCAATTTGTTCGCATGATGATTTTGATAGTAGTAGTGAAATTGAACATATGCTTAAGGATATGAGTAAAAGTACCTTGAAAAGATTGAGGTTGTTCACGGAGGAGATATTTGAGAAGGAAGAGCTCATCAACCGCCAAGAGGACATGCTCATCCAACAAAAGGACAGATGTCAAGAGGTCGAGGAGCTCTTGGAGCTTGAAAGAGAAATAAGCAAAGTGCTTGAGCGTGAACTCGCTTTGAGCAAGGAAACTTGCTCAAACCTTGAGAACACTACAATTGTGCTCAAGAATGAACTTGTTAGTTTGACACAAGCTAACAAGATCCTTGAAACACAAGTGAAGTCTCTCAAGGTCAATACCCCTTCTTCCTCAACAAGATCACCTTCTACAAATGTCAAATACCAAGCGCCTCAACCTTGCAAATGCTCAAACTTAATTATGAAACTTAAAGATGAGCTTAAGTTGGCACAAACCAATCAAGCACCAAAGGGTGGCATCTTTGACAAGGAGAAGATGGCATATGCACGTAGTGCATACACCAACACAAGACATCCCATTGTCAAGGATGGTCTTGGTTATTCTAGGGAGATGAGGCAAAACACCAAAACTCCTAAGAATGGCAAAGACTTGATTGTTTTTGTCAAGGTAGGCTCATACAACAATAAAGGAAAGAATATTACTACATCTCCTAAAGTGCCTAAGAAAGAACCTCATCCCTTGTTCCATGATTTTGATGCATCATATGTTTTATTGAGGAACAAGTTTGAAAAGGCCTATGCTAGGTATGTTGGGCCACACCGCACGTGTCCTAAACCTTGTGTGTGGGTGCCCAAGTGCCTCTTGACTAAAATCAAAGGACCCAACACCGCTTGGGTACCTAAAGTTAAGGCTTAAATCTTTCTTGTAGGAATACTCCTCTGGTGGAACCAAATGGGTTCTTGATTGCGGGTGCATTAATCATATGACCGGAGAGAGGAAGATGTTTGTGGAGTATGAGCTAAATGAAGGTCCAAGTGAAGGAATCTATTTTGGGGACAATAGCCAAGGAAAATTCCTTGGCACCGGTAAAATTGCTATATCCCCTAATCACACTCTTTCAAATGTTTTACATGTTGATTCACTTGAGTATAACCTCTTGTCCATATCACAACTATGTGACAAAGGTTATAATTGTTTATTCACTAATGAGGGTGTGACCGTCAAAAGGAGAAGCAATGACTCAATTGCCTTTAAGGGTGTACTCAAGGGAAAGCTCTATCTCGTGGATTTCTCCGTGGGTAAAGCCAAACTTGATATATGCTTAATTGCAAAAACTAACATGGGATGGCTTTGGCATAGAAGGCTAGCCCATAAAACTCCTTAAAGGCAAGCACATCCGTGGTTCAAAGAATGTTGTGTTCGAAAAGCATATGGCATGTAGTGCATGCCAAGCCAAAAAGCAAGTTGGAGCACCACATCCATCCAAGAACATTATGACAACAACAAGACCATTGTAGCTTCTACACATGGATCTCTTCGGTCCAATCGCCTACATAAGTATTGGTTGTAACAAATACGGTCTTGTTATTGTTGATGATTTTTCACGTTTCACTTGGGTACTCTTTTTGCATGATAAGAGTGAGACTCAAGGTGTCCTCAAGAAATACTTGAAAAGAGCTCAATATGAGTTCTCCTTAAGTATCAAGACAATAAGGAGTGACAATGGCATTGAATTGAAGAATACTCAAGTTGAAGAATATTTGGATGAAGAAGGCATCAAGCATGAGTTCTCGGCCCCCTACTCCCCTCAACAAAATGGGGTGCCCTGAAGGAAGAATAGAACTCTAATTGAGATGTCAAGAACCATGCGTGATGAGTACAAGACGTCGGACCGGTTTTGGGCGGAAGCGGTTAACACCGCTTGCCATACCATAAACCGGTTTTATCTTCATCGCATACTCAAGAAGACGTCCTATGAGCTCCTAACCGTTAACATGCCCAACATTTCTTATTTTCGTGTTTTTGGGAGCAAGTGCTACATTCTCAACAAGAAGCCTAGGACTTCGAAGTTCGCTTCAAAGTCCGATGAAGGTTTCTTACTTGGTTATGACTCAAACACTTAAGCCTATCGTGTCTTCAACAAATCCTCTGAAATTGTTGAACTAGCATGTGACGTAGTGTTTGATAAGACTAATGGCTCCCAATTGGAGCAAGTTGATCATCATGTGCTAGATCAAGAAGAAGGTCCACAAGTGGTGATAGGAAGGATGGCACTTGGAATATATGACCACAAGAACAACCTCAAGATGCAAGTGACCATCTCACACATCAAGCAAGCTCTTCCTCAAATGATCAAGATCAAGTCCCCCAAGATGCTCTCCAAGAAGATGAAAATGGAGGCATCAATCAAGGGGGAGACAACAAAAATGAGGAAGATGAAGATGAACATTCAAGACCTCAAGCGCCTCACCCAAGAGTGCACCAAAGCGTTCAACGGGACCATCCGGTTGACAATATACTTGGAGACATCTCCAAGGGGGTAACTACTTGATCTCGTGTTGCAAATTTTTGTGAACATTACTCTTTAGTTTCTTCTATGAAGCCTCATAAGGTTAAAGAAGCACTACGAGATCCGGATTTGGTGATGGCCATGCAAGAAGAGATCAACAACTTTGAAAGAAATCAAGTATGGGAGCTCGTGAAGAGGCCTAATGCGAATGTTGTAGGCACTAAGTGGGTGTTCCGCAAAAAACAAGATGAGCACGAGGTGGTTACAAGGAACAAGGCACGACTTGTGGAAAAGGGGTATTCACAAGTCGAAGGTTTGGATTTCGATGAAACCTTTGCTCCAGTAGCTAGGCTTGAATCAATGTGTATATTACTTGCCTTTGCTACTCACCATGATTTTAAGCTATATCAAATGGACGTCAAGAGTGCATTCCTCAATGGTCCAATCAAGGAAGAGGTTTATTTGGAGCAACCCCCCGGTTTTGAATATGAAGAATTCCCAAGCCATGTGTACAAATTGTGTAAGGCTCTCTATGGCCTCAAACAAGCTCCTAGAGCTTGGTATGAGTGTCTTAGAGACTTTCTAACTCAAAATGGTTTCAAAATTGGGAAGGCGGACTACACTCTATTCACTAAGCTTTTTAACGATGATTTGTTTGTTTGCCAAATATATGTCGATGACATTATATTTGGTTCTACTAACAAAGTTTTTTGTGATGAGTTTTCTAAGATAATGACGGAAAGATTCGAGATTCCATGATGGGGGAGTTGAAGTTCTTCCTAGGTTTATAAGTAAAGCAACTCAAGGAGGGTACGTTCATTAGTCGAACTAAGTACACACAAGATATACTCAAGAAGTTTGACATGGACAAGGCCAAACCAATCAATACTCCTATGGCAACCAATGGCCATATGGATCTTAATGAAGATGGTCCAAGTGTGGACCAAAAGGTATATCGCTCCATGATAGATTCATTGTTTTACTTATGTGCATCTAGGCCCGATATCATGCTTAGTGTGTGTATGTGTGCTAGGTTTCAAGCTGCTCCTAAGGTGTGTCATTTGACCACTGTCAAGAGAATTCTTAGATATTTGGTTCACACACCAAGCCTAGGACTTTGGAACCCCAAAGGTTCCAAGTTTAACCTTATTGGATATTCCGATGCGGACTATGCGGGGTGCAAAGTTGATAGGAAGAGCACATCCGGAACTTTTCAATTCCTTGGTAGATCTCTAGTGTCTTGGTGCTCAAAGAAACAAAACTCCATTGCTCTTTCCACAGCCGAAGCAGAGTATGTCGTCGCCGGAAGTTGTTGTGCACAACTTCTTTAGATGCGACAATTTCGTAGGGTGTGAGACCTATGTGTGATGAATACATTGGCTATGGCGATAAAAGTTTTGAATACTTCCAAAACACCTTTATCATCAAGGTCCGGTATGTTTTGGGTAGCTCCAGCAAGGTCCAACGATAGGCCCGGTTTGTTTTGGGTAGCTCCGACAAGGTCCGATGTAAGGTCCGACTAGCTTTGGTTAGCTCCGGTGCTAGGTCCAACTAGCTTTGGTTAGCTCCGGTGCTAGGTCCGACTAGCTTTGGTAAGCTCCGGCGCTAGGTTGTACTAGCTTTGGTAAGCTCCTGCTAAAGCTCCGGTTAGCTTTGGCAAGGTTCGGAGCTTGATCGCAATGTTCCTGCTTTTACTGTGAAATGTTTTGAACTTGATTTACATTGTTGGAAATATTTCCTAGTATTCCACTAGTACAATAAGCCTCATCACAGGCGGCTCCAAACCTATTATCACAAACGGTTTTTAAAACCGCCTGAAACGAAGAGCCTGTGATAATCCGCAATTTCACAGGCAGAGAAGTGATACCGCCTGTGAAGACACATTATCATAGGCGGTTCTTTACTTAGGCTAGCCGCCTGTGAAGATATTTTATCACAGACGGGTCGTGCAGCATATATAACTGTCTGTGTTAAATGTCTTATCACAGGCGGGTATTGAAGCATAACTAACTGCCTATGATAATGTGTCTTCACAGGCGGGTATTGAAGCATAACTAATCGCCTATGATAATGGTGTTATCACAGGCGGACGTTTACCTACATCAGCCGTCTGTGAAGACCTTTTAACGCAGTCAGTTTCTACCATAACAGTCACCACCTGTGAAAATTAGGTTATCACAGATGGTTCTTTACTTGTATCTAGCCGCCTGTGATAATTGTTTTTCATAGTCATGCCTAGCCGTTGGTTAATAACCGCCTGTAATAAGGTATAACCTATGCAGTACTACTGCTGTTATTTCTAATTTCCAGGTCAATTCAATATAATCACAGAACAAAAAACAACAATATCATCACAGAACAAAAGTCAACAATATTATCATCACAGAAGTCAATTTCACTAAAATAATATACATATGTACAAGTTACAGATACAATTCATCTCAAAGTTTACAAGTTTTCACTAAAAACTGTTTCTATTGGCATAGTCACAAAGTTCTGGCACATCAGCTGCTGCACAATTCTCATCAAAGAACTTTCCTTTTTAGTGCAAAATTTCACGACGAATTAACTAACAGAGTTTAGCAGCAATCCTGTCGGCTCCTCCACTAGGAATACTTCTACAAACCGGTCATTCTTCGTTCAGATTCTTCGTGTGCTGCAATATAACACATAACAAGGTTTAGAATGTATTGGTTTGAACAATCTCAAAGTATAGATCAAAGTGAGAGTATATAGGAATTTATTTGGTATTTTTGGAGCAGTTGTACTATGAGCAATTGAATTTTGAAGTTGGAATCAAAATATGAAAATAATGTTTCTGGTAATATTGAACAGCAGAGAATATAAGCATTAAACTATGCTAGTTACAATGAAAATGAAACACAAAAGTATGAAAATAAGGTATCGACATTAAGGATAACTTACATCCTCACGATTCACTCTATATACGCCGGCGGTCCGAAGATGCTCGCATACATAATACCCGCATAAGACACTCCCAGCAGGCTGCTTCGGACAAGCATAATACGTTTTAATGTCCCATGCGTTCATATTAGGAGGTCTCTGACCGCCAAGCTGTTCTGCGTAAAACCGCCAAGCGCTGTAATACAAGCAATGTCATATAAAACTTGTCAACACATTCTAAATGTGCGTAAATTAAAATTATTGAATAAACATATAGTTTCAAAATGGAAAGGAAATCTTTGTAACGATCTGGTGAGAAATCGGCCGAGTCCAAGACTGTTGCCATTCTCTGCGTTGGCTTGATGAAGATCATTATAGTGATTACTGCAAACATACAAACACACGTGTTAACAATTACCAATAATTGCTATTTTAATGTCATGTGTCGAACTTACTCGAAGTGGTACGGAGCCTTTAAGAAGTCCTTGCCGTCTCTGACAAAGTTAAACATCGCATGTCCTATGTAAGCTGCAACTTCTGTCCTTCTATCCTTCTTAAGTTTTGCGATTAATTTGTCAAAATCTTTTTTTTATGTGTTTGTACTGTCCTGAGTCTCGATTTGCCTGGACGTCAAATAGCGACTTTGTAATCCTAGTAGGGTCAAGGATACCTATCTTGCGCTCCAACTTTTCATTATCCATGTATTGCATCCTATTGAAGAAGTCCAGAATTGTTATAATCTCATGAAATGCGTATGCGTGTAGTAAGAAAAGCAAATACAAAATATTAGAGCACTTACAAGCACCAGACGAGCAGCAGGTTGATTCCGAGCATGCCCCGATGGAAATGGGCATGCAGCTCTTCAAATAAAATGACTCGTCTATCTACTCCAGTGCTCCAGAATGCTTCTTTTGGAATACGGAATGTGACGCAATTAAGACCATATTTTGTGCTGGCAGTGATGTACCACTCATGCATTCTTCTAATCTGGACGGGTTGTTTGCTAAGTTGTACGGATGTCATGAACTACTTCCCATTCTTAAATTCAGGAGGAACATCCTCAAGCTTGTATATTGGAACTCCTGGTTTAACTAAAGCCGTCCGCCGATTATACATGACACCGTCTTCTTCCCACTCCTCGATATCTCCTAATGATGGCTCATGAGAAGAACGAGATGCACTCGATTTCATAATATTTTCCTTCATAGTTTCTGTCGGTACCCTAGAAACTGTACACCCCTTGAGGTTACAAAGTTCTCAAGGGAAAGCCATCTACTTCATTTGAAGATGAGGCCCACTTGTCAGACATGACCGGACCCGCTTCTCCAGCATGGTTAATCCCTGGGTCGCCACGTGTACAACCAAACCGGAGCTACCGCCCACAAGGGGGAAGCTCCGGGCCACATACCGAAACGGCACCTCCGGACTTAACCCCTGACCGAGAGAAGCTCCTGACCTGACACGTGTCTGGTAGCCCCGGAGCTACCTGTTTCCCACAGGAAGCTCCGGAGCTGCCACGTGTCCAATCGTGGGATCTTCAGCTTCTAACCTCCGGAAGACCCTGTAACAGCTCCGGATCTTCAAAGCAGAGCCAAGGACTTCAAGACCCGATTAAGTGTCATTAATTCCATATTAATGACACTTAAACGGACGATCTTAACACCAGCAATGGTGCTGTCAAAGCCCATTACAGGGTCATTAAGAGTAATTAAGCGTGTATCAATACTAGTAACCGCCGGGGCCACATGTCGGGCCAGGCTAACTTGTAACGGTTTGCCCTTGTACTATAAAAGGACAGGCCGACGATACACGCGGGGAGGTTCACGGACGATCATACGCACCCCCATACACTCGTGGCAAGTTCTTACTGCTAATACAACACCAACACACCCGTGGAGTAGGATATTACGCTCAGGCGGCCCGAACCACGTAAATTCTTGTGTCTCCTGTGTCAAACTCCAATTCACCTTCTTGAATCTCCGCGCGCCCACACCGAACATCAAACTCCCCTATCACTTTAGTAGTGTAGGGAGATCTGCCGGCTCCAACCGCCGACAGTTGGCGCGCCAGGTAGGGGCGCCTGAGATTTCGAGAATGGTGAACTCAGCTGCTGGTCCATCCAACGGTCAACCTACTGCTCAGGCTGTTGGGGGCAATCCCTCCAACAGGCAGCCACCAGCAGGAGCCTTAGCACCAGCAGGAGTCACACTCCCACCACCACCGTCTTCTCCAGCAAATCGTGCTGGGAAACGTGATGGTGCGCCGGCGTCGCTTACTGCGTCGGCAAATCATGACAACCCGGAACACGCGCTCCATGCAGCGCGTGCTCTTCTCCAACGTCCACCACCTCCGGATGCATCTCGGGATGCACTGGAGCAGTGGAGGGCCGATGTGGAGCATTTGGTCGCAGCAGCGGCCGAACGCCTCAACAACCAGGGTCCTCCTCCTTCAGGACGAGCATCATCGCAGCGGCGGACTTTGTCCGGAAGACTTGGTCCGCGCACCTCCAATAGCAGGAGACGTGCTGCATCCCAACAAGTGACATCGTTGCCCTCCGGGGCTCGACGCACTCACACGGTATCCAGGCTTTCGACTCATGACCTCCGGGCGGAGCTTGATCGCCGATACCGCCAGCAGGATGGCTGTGTCCATATTGAGCGTGCCCATGAAAGACGGGAAGCTCAGGACCTTTCTACTCTTGAAGGAGTAGGAGGAGGCTGTTCAGCCCTAGCCATGCACCTACGCATGGTTAGATGGCCACAAAAGTTCCGGCCTCACCTGCCGGAAAAATTCGACGGGACTGTCAACCCCGCCGAATTTCTTCAGATATACTCCACTGCAATCTTGGCAGCTGGAGGAAACGAGGCCGTGATGGCCAATTATTTTCTAGTGGCCTTAACTGGGACCACCAGGTCCTGGTTTATGAGCCTTCCACCCAACTCTATCAACAGTTGGGAGGAGTTGTGCCGTCAGTTCACTGCTAACTTCGGGAGTTCATACACCCGACCAGGCACTGAACTAGACCTTTTTGCAGTCGTGCAAAAAGGGGGAGAATCCTTGCGGTCATTCATCCAAAGGTTCTCTAAGGTACGAAACACTATCCCTTCTATCTCTAGTGCATCTGTCATTGTAGCATTCAGACAGGGCGTACGGGATAAGAAGATGTTGGAGAAGCTGGCGATCAAGGAGATCACCAGCGTCACGGAACTCTTCAGCCTGGCAGATAAATGTGCTAGAGCTGCGGAGGGTCGTGAGATGCACTCCAAACCAGCCTCGGAGGATCACAAGAAATCCTCCAAAGAAGAAGCCGCTACCTCCGGGGGTGGCAAGAAGAAAAAGAAGACCAACGGCAAGAAAAAGCCGTCGGCCGGCACATCCAACGTTGCAGCTGCTGCAACTCCGGGTGGCCGGGGGCCACGCCCCGAGAAGCGACCTCGACCGTCTTCTGAAGACGATGGCAAACCCAAAGTGTGGTGTCCCATTCACAAAACGGGCAGCCACAGTTTGGAAGACTGCCGGGAGGTCCAAAACCTTGTCGAGCGCTACAACAAGCGCTGGGAAGGATCTCCTTTCCGACAGAGGGAAGGAAAGCAAAAGGTCGACGAAGCTCCGGCTGAAGAGGAGTTAGGGTTTCAGGATCCCAAAAAGGTCCTGAAGGCCGTTTACACCTCCGTCGATGATGATTCTGACATGTCTGACAACGAGCGTCGGAAGACCATGAACACCATTTTCGGTGGGTCATGGGATATCACCTCTCGTCGCGTCATCAAGACTATGCGGCGGGATATGGCTGCTGTAGCCCCTACAGTCAGGCCAGAACCTCATCGAAAGTGGATGGACACCTCCATCACTTTTGATGCTTCTGATTGCCCGCGGAGCATGGTTGGAGCAGGTCAGTTACCTTTGATGGTATCTCCTACCATCAACAACATCCAGCTCGACCATGTCATGGTAGACGGAGGTTCGGGGCTTAACCTCATCAGCTTCGAAGCCTTCACTAAGCTTCAGCTCCGACCTTCGGATCTCCAGTCCTCTCGACCTTTCTCCGGAATAGGTCCGGGGGCCATTACCCCACTCGGAGCTATTACTCTCCCCATTACCTTCGGGACCCGGGAGAAGTATCGCACCGAGAAGTTGGTCTTCGACGTCGCTCAGATCAACTTACCATTCAACGCCATCTTGGGTAGACCTGCCCTGTACAAATTCATGGCAGCTACTCATTATGGATACCTGGTGTTGAAGATGCCAACACCAGTAGGCGTTCTCCGGATCCGCGGAGATCGTACCGCTGGAGTAACTGCTCTGGAGGAACTCCACGCACTCACCACGGCGCAAGAGGAGGACTCCAGGCAGGAGCAAGCTCCAAAACTCCCGAGCATTCGTCAACGAGGCTCGACCTCTGCACCCCGTGTGCAGCCAAGCGGCGACACCGACATTCCCGTCAAATTCGTCCAAATTGGTTCCGACGCCGCTCAGACCACCCGTATATCGGGAGGATTGAACGACAAATAGGAACTCGCGCTCATCACTTTCCTCCGGGCTAACGTTGACGTGTTTGCTTGGCAACCGTCACAAATGCCTGGGATCCCCAGGGAAGTGATTGAGCACAATCTGAAGATCTACCCCGATGCCCGGCCTGTGCATCAGAAGCCTCGGAAGCAATCCATAGAGCGGCAGAACTTCATCCGACAAGAAGTGAAGAAGCTAGTCGAAGTCGGATTCATCCGAGAAGTCTTCCATCCAAAATGGCTGGCGAACCCAGTCGTTGTGCCCAAGGCCGGCAGGAAGCTTCGGATGTGCATCGACTACACCACACTGAATAAGGCATGTCCAAAAGATCCATTCCCACTACCTAGAATAGATCAGATAGTGGATTCCACCTCCGGGTGTGAATTACTGTGTTTCCTAGACGCATATTCTGGGTATCATCAAATCAGGATGTCTAGGGAGGATGAAGAGCATACTTCATTCATCACAGTAGATGGATTGTACTGTTACACAGCCATGCCCTTTGGTCTCAAGAATGTAGCTTCAACTTTTGTACGAGCAATGTACAAAACTTTTGAAGAACTCATCAGAGACATTGTGGAAGTGTACGTCGATGACATCGTGGTCAAGGTCAGGAACAAGGAGTCACTCTTAGACACCTTGCAGGCTGTCTTCGACAAGCTGCGGGCCACCCGCACAAAGCTAAACCCGGACAAGTGCGTGTTTGGGGTTAGCTCCGAAAAACTTCTTGGTTTCCTGGTAAGTCACCGGGGCATAGAAGCTAATCTGGCGAAGATAAAAGTCATTGAAGACATGCGGCCACCAACCCGCATCAAAGACGTCCAAAAGTTAACTGGATGTCTAGCAGCCCTCAGCCGGTTCATATCAAGACTGGCGGAACGGGCACTCCCCTTCTTCAAGTTATTGAGGAAGTCCGGACCATTCCAATGGTCCGAAGAAGCAGAGAAGGCATTCCAGGAGCTGAAACAGTTCCTCACCACCCTACCAATTCTGGTAGCTCCGAACCCCGGTGAGCCTTTGTTGCTTTATATTTCAGCTACTGATGAAGTCGTCAGTATGGTTCTGGTTGCGGAGAGACCAGAACTACCCAACACTCAGGAATCCAGACCCCTTCGGGAGGGTCCGGAGGTTCCTGAAAGCGAGTCTGGGTCCCAGCTCCCATATTCGAACCCACAAGAAGTCACTTCAAGAGACCTAGACCCCTCCGGGAGGGTCCAGGTCATTTCTGAAGAAGCTCCGGGTTCCTCTAGCCAGAACCTGGAGGTCCCCGAAGAAAATTCGGACCCCTCCGAGAGGGTCCGGGTTAATGAAGAGGAAGCTTCGGACCCCTCCGGGAGGGTCCGGAACATTCAACGCCCGGTATACTTCATCAGTGAAGTATTACATGATGCCAAGACTCGATACCTAGAGGTGCATAAGCTTCTCTATGCAGTTCTTATTGCCTCTAGGAAGCTTCGACATTACTTCCAAGCTCACAAAGTCTCGGTGGTGACCTCCTATCCACTTCGAGCAATCCTGCATAATCCCAATTCAACTGGGAATATTGCAAAGTGGGCAGCGGAATTGGCTGAATTTGATCTTGAATTTATTTCAAGACAAGCAGTCAAGAGTCAAGCGTTGGCAGATTTTGTGGCAGAATGGACTACCTCTCCATCAAATCCTAGGGGCCCCTGTGAGCAGAAGACGGAGCATCAAGCTCCAACCTTCACCGAGCCTCACTAGACCCTCTACTTCGACGGCTCCATGCAGAAGCAGGGGGCCGGAGCTGGAATCCTTCTCCTTGCACCAACTGGGGAGAAGGTAAAATACATGGTACACCTTGACTTCAAGGCAACCAACAACATGGCAGAGTATGAAGCACTCATCTACAGACTAAGGGTGGCACTATCATATGGTGTCAAGCAACTGCTGGTTAAAGGAGATTCACAGCTCATCATCAAGCAGGTGAAGGGTGAATGCTCCTGCAATAATCTCCAGCTAGCTGCTTACCTCCTTGAAGTCTAGAGGCTTCAGAAGGACTTTGAAGTCCTAGATCTCCACCATGTTCAGCGTGCCCATAACGCTGAAGCTGACGAACTCTCGACCAAAGCGTCAACTGGAGCTCTGGCTCCTGACGGAATGTTTGTCCGGAGATTGTCAAAGCCAACAGCTCAGCCTGCCGAGCTGAGCGAAGGGGGCGAGATCAGCATCCCGAAGCTGACGGTCTCGATGGCCCTATTACCATGGCAGCCATCAAGGGTCGTAGGTGCTGCCGGGAGCTCCGAGCAACCCAGCACGCAAGACTCAAAAGCTCAAGCTAGCTCCGATGCATGGATCTCTGAGATCCGGAGCTACTTGAAAGACAACATCCTTCCTGACGATGATGTATCTGCTGACCGGGTAGTCAGATTGGCTAAAAGATACACGCTGGTAGAAGGGGATCTCTACCGGCGCGGTGCCAACGGCATCCTAATGCGGTGCATCACAAGGGAAGAAGGTTGCGAACTTCTCGCAGAAATCCATGGAGGCGAGTGTGGGAACCACGCATCTTCCCGCACACTGGTCGGAAAAGCCTTTCGGCATGGCTTCTACTGGCCTACAGCGCTCCAGGATGCCACTGAGCTGGTGAAGAAATGTGAAGCATGCCAATTTCATGCAAAGCAAATTCATACACCAGCTCAGCCCTTACAAATGATACCTCCTACATGGCCCTTCGTTGTGTGGGGGATGGACATCTTGGGACCCTTCCCAAGAGCCGTCGGAGGTTACAAGTTCCTGTATGTCGCCATTGACAAGTTCACCAAGTGGCCGGAAGCGACTCCAGTTGTGACGATCAACAAGCAATCTTCTATCAACTTTCTGCAATCCATTATAAGCAGATTTGGAGTCCCAAACAAAATCATCACTGATAATGGGACTCAATTCACAAGCTCAGCATTCCAAGGATATTGCAAAGACCTCGACATACAAGTTTTCTACGCCTCCGTAGCTCACCCAGCCAGCAATGGCCAAGCCGAGAGAGCAAATGCAGAAATCCTTAAGGGACTCAAAACGCGCACCTATGAGCGCTTGAAAAAACATGGAGCCAACTGGATCGAAGAGCTTTCGCCCACTTTATGGGCCAACAGGACATCTCAAAACCGGTCAACTGGAGAGACACCCTTCTTCCTGGTGTACGGAGCTGAAGCAATCCTTCCTCCAGAAATCACCTTGGGTTCACTCCGGGTCCGGACCTTCGATGAAGCCGCGCTGGACCAGCTCCGGTGTGAAGACCTAGACCTCCTTGAGGAGGGAAGGTGCCAAGCAGCTGTTCGGACTGCCCGATATCGTCAAGCTCTATGGCGTTATCACCAGCGGCATGTACACAACCGACAGCTCGAGGAAGGCGATCTGGTGCTACAGAGAATACTATCCAGAGAAGGGATAAACAAACTCTCCCCCGGCTGGGAGGGGCCCTTCCGAGTGATTAAAGTATCTCGTCCCGGAAGCGTTCGCTTGGCTACCGAGGATGGGACACCTCTCCCAAATCCTTGGAACATCGAGCACCTCCGTAAGTTCTACACTTAATACCACGGAGGTGAGTCTTGAGTAACTTGGGATGTATGTTATAGAGTCATTGTACAGAGTCGAGTAGTTCCTCCGGGAGAGCAGCCGGACCATTCTCGAAAGGTCCGCAAAGCTCATGCAACACTTGTCACAGTCTCAGGACTAAAAGTGTGGCTAACTACCCTGGGTCAAACGAGAAATGAAACACACATAGCCTGGTTCCGTACCCTAAGAGTGTACTTGTTTCCCCTGTACCCCGGACCTATAATGAAAGACATCTTCATGTGAAATAGACTCCACGTGCATTTATTTTGTACAGGCTCAACATTTTTATTTTTCTCTTTCTTGTCTATAACAAAGATGTGCAATTCTTAAGAAATTTTAGTTCGATCGGTTTATATACGATTCGAGTTGTATTGTCAGTTCTTTTGGATTCAAATATCATTCATGGCCAACTCGCCTGAAAGCCGCCAAGCCAATCTAGGGCTGGAGTGTGCTATCGACTTAGCCTGGTCAAGCACCCTAAGTACGCCACTCTACCTACACCCCGGCAGGCCGAAGTAAGACGGGTCCATGGACAGTTGAACCTAGAAGAAAAGACAATGCATCCGGTTGTATTTAAAATTGCGTTCAACTTAAAGTCTTCTTGAGAATCGTAAGCCGCGATGAAATTATAGACAAGGAACGAATTTTACTATTTTTCTTGACTTAAGTGTGCAGGAAAAATAAAGTCTACGTTGATGGAGAAAAGCCGGAGCTAACTCAGCTCCGACTCCCCAAAGGGGGCCAACCGTCGACGATGAATAAAAGATGGTGAGAAGACCCCGTAAATGGAGTCTGCTGCCAACAAACCAAGTGTTGGCAAAGGTCACTGCCGGAGCTACTAAGCTCCGACACCCCGGAGGACTAAGTGTTGATACTCTAAGTGTTGATAGAGGCTATTGCCGGAGCTATCAAGCTCCAGCGATGGACAATGCCGGAGCTTCTAAGCTCCGACAACCTCAGGGGACCTGCACCATCGAAGACTTCGGACTTAAATTCTACAAGTTCGGAGCAAATGAGTCTTCAACAAAACACAATATCCTTTTGGTACATGTTCACAATCAAATTGTGTACATCTACCAGGGGGCCAAGTGAAGATAAAAGTGTTGAAGACAAAAAGTGAAATTCGCAAAAATTTGGGGATTTCATTTATCTGGAGACAAGAGATTACATCTGGAGACAAGGGATTATAAAATTGAGGAAGAAGAAGAGAAAATACAAGTGAGAACTACAGAGATGGTCCTAGACCCTATGGAAGAATTCGGCGACCTTCTGGGCGACCTCCGATACGCTGGCTCGGGTAGCTTCGCCTTCTCCTTCGACGGGGCCTTCAAGCACCGGGTCCAGAGGAAATTGGGAGTTCCGGCTGGTGTAGCACGTCAGCACATACTCTGCAACGTTCTTCGCCAGGGATTGCCCCTCAACTTCCAGTTGGTCCGCGATGACATCGCCCACCTTGGAGAGCTTGCTACCTGCTGCGCTCAACGCCTGCAGCGCAAGGTCCGGCTCTGGCTCCGGATCATCCGGGCGCACGGGGCTGAAACCCATCGGTGTCAGCGCGTCGTTGGCCTTGCCCAGGAACTCCCAAATCTGTAGGGAGTCCGCAGTCCTTAAGCTCTTCATCTCTTCCAGGGATCTCCTGGCCGCCGTCAGTTCGGAATTCTCACGGGCGAGGCGCTCAACTTCTTTGGCGTTTTGCTGAATCTTTTCAGCAACCCGCCTCTCGAGTCTTCCGAGCTCCTCCTCCCGGAGGTGGATCTTGTTCCGGCGATCAACCAGGTCCTTCTCCCTAGCCTGCACTTTTTTCTCCCGGGCAACAAGGGCACACTCATATTCGTAGAGTTCCTGCCCTCGCACCCAGGTCTTCTCCTCTTCCTCTTGGCAGCGCTCTTCCAATTTCTTGGTGCGCTCCTCGAGGCCCTTGTTAGCCAGAGCTACTTTCTCGGCAAGCTCCTCTTCCCTCCTCAGGACATCATCCCGCAGCTCAAGGAGTTTCTGCTCTTCAACCTCGAGCCGTTTCTCCCTCTCTTCAAGTGCCTCTCGGCGCTTGATGAGTGCAGTGTTAATGACCTCCAGCCTTTCATGGCATTCCTCGGCCGCACTATTGGCTGCTTTGGCCTGATTGTAAATCTCCTGAGATTGAGTGTCGAGGGCCCGAGTCATGCTCTCCCTGTCATCCAGCAACTTGCCCCAATACTCCAAGCGGATCTTCTCCCGCTTGATCCACTCCTTGTCATCCGCTAGCCTCGACTGCGCCAGCTTGGTCTCGAAGTAGAGTCGATTACGCTACCGCCTAAGGGTTTGGCGCTCCTCTTCAAGAGCCTTGCTGTCGTGGAAGAAGGCCAATTAGACTTGACGCAGACTGGAGCAGGCGTTGTCGATAGACATCGACAACGATATGGGCTCCGGACCTGCTGGGGTCTCCTCCGCTGGTTCCAGCGGGTCTTCACATACAAAAATTGGGTCCCACTCTACGAGAGTGGACCCCTGAGCTTCCAAGGCACTAGGGCCGTCCTCCGGGATGGCCTTAGTCGCCATCGAAGAAGGCCCTGCCGCCAAGTCTTTGTTCACCTCCTCGGGCAGGGGGCCAGCGACTTCGTTTGGGCACTCCGGCTCGGTCGACGGTACCTCCGACGTCGTCGCTTCCAGAGCAGGAGCTGCTACTGGCTCCGGCCGGGACACCTCTTCCGAGGAAGGCTCGAGCTCCATCGCCTCTTCAACCACCGGCTCAAGAGCCGGAGGATCTTCAACTTCGACCGGCCCAGAGACCGGAGCTCCAACAATAACCGGCTCAGCGGCCGGTGCTTCGGAGGTAACTGGCTCAACTGCCGGAACTACCTCGACCTCCGGCTCGCATGCCGGGGCTTCAGTCATCTCCGGCTCAACCACCGGGGCTTCGACACTTTCCAGCTCCAAGGCCGGGACTACTACTTCCTCCGACTCAACAGCCGGAGCTTACATCACTGCAGCACCAGGACTCGAAGCTTCAACCTCCGGGACAGGTGCCGCTGGCGTGTCTTCACTCCCGTGGTCCGGCGCTACCACGGGAACTTCTGGGGATGAGTCGAGGTCCATGACCACGACAGCCGGCGCCGGAGCTGTCACAGCCTCAACCACCACCTGGGGCGGCACCGGGACAGGAGCAGAAGCTCCCACGGCCTCAGACACTGTGGCTGAGGGTGGAGCTTCACTCCCCTTCTTGGGAACGCTGCAGATGATGGACGAAGAAAATTAACAAACAGTTGCTACAATTAAATAGTTAACCAAGGTAAAGATTAAAAATTACCTTGGAAGGCTTCCGCACCAGCTTGCGTGGAACCTTTTTCTTGGACATTCCAGACTGGCCACGGTCGGCGTAGAAGCTCCAGAAGGCCCCCCGGAACTTGTCGCAGCCACGGGCGTTTCCCGGGTCGAGGCTCTCCTTGATCGGGAAGAACCCCCAAACCTGGAGGCTCCCACCGTCCCAGGTGTCGGATTCGTGCGCCCGGAGCTAGCACCCCAGGAGGATTCCACCACGGGAACAGACGTGCTCCAGGAGGACCCCACCGCAGGAACGGTATCGTTCCGGAAGGACCCCACTACGAGGACAGTTACCATGGTGGTGGAAGATCTTCCCCTCCGGGGAGAAGGAACCGAGGCGGAAGTAGCGGGCCTGACGGACCTTCCGTCGGCATGTTGCAGCTTCCTCTTCCGGCTCTCCGGTTCATCTGCCAGCTCCTTGCCCTTGCCGACAACCTCGACCCTTGGCTGTGGGGCAGGGACGGAGCCATCTTCGGGCATTCCGGGGATCGCCACCCGGGTGGTTGATCTTCTCTCGATGACACCAAGGTCGTCAAGTGCGGGCATCTTCCGCCGGAGCTCCCTGCTGAACTCCACTTCCACGTTCAGAGGGAGAAAGGCCGACGGTGGATTCAAGTCATCACCGTCGACGTCGATGCCGTGCTGGAATTTCTTGAGGTGGAACTCCAAGGTTTTCCCCACCATGTTGGACTTCAACCCGGTCTCAACCCGGTCCTCATCCATCACACTGTTGAGGGCCCAGGCGAGCTTCTCCCTCCTCTTCAGCGGCGCCCACCTGTTGACCAGGAAATTGCAAAATACCACCTGAGGAGTCAATCCTCCCTCCATGCATTGGTGGATCCTGGTCAAGGCAGGGTTGAAAGCTTCCGCCAGCACCGGAGCTTCACTCCAGATCGTCGGGTCGATGCCGGGCAGACCGTCGGGCAGCTCCAACCTCTCGTGCTCCTCCACCCTGACGACTATCCAATCTTTCTTCCAGTCATCCCACTTCCCGGAAGGGAATGACCGGAGGTACTTGAATGGGCACTTCTTGCGCTTCACAAAGTAGTAGAAGCCAAGGTACTCATTGCTCCGGCCGGTGGTGTGGACGGTGAAGAAGGTTCGGAAGAGTTCGATGCAGGGGGGATGCCCACCCACATCACACAGAAGTGGACAAAGATAGACACGAGGAGAATGGAGTGAGGGCCAGGGTGGTATAGCTGCAGACCATAGAACTCTAGCAGCATCAAGAAAAAGGAAGAAAAAGGTGGGATCAACCCCACCATGGCGTACGAAGAAAAGTACACCATTTCGCCGGCGTGCTCCTTCTCAAAGGGGAGCTCTCCGCCAGCACGGACCAAGCGGTTGAAGAAGTCCGAGGACCACCCCATGAGGGCCCGGACCTTCTTCAAATCGCCGTCGGTCTTCAAGCGACTCTCGCGCAGACCCAACTCCATCGCGGCACAGCTAGGCAAGAGAAGAGGAGCGAAGCACGAGTTGGGAGTTTGAGTGCAAGATCAGATGAGAGGCGTAAAGAACTCCCGACGGTGCGCGCTTTCCTTCTTAAGTAAGCCCTCGCAACGCTTGGATGGAAACCGCAAGGAAGTCGAAGATACCACTCAAGAATTCAACCCAGCCGATGACAAGAGGGCCCGGGACCACCCCGACGATCAAGTCGAGGCTATTACCCAGGCGAACGATTGTCATCACGAGGCGGGAAACCCAAAGGCGGCGGCCTGACAGGGCACGCGGAACCGATACGGTTTTCGTATCGAGAACCGGCGACCTTCAATTGCGTGAGATCCGCACGTCAAAGATCTCATCTGCCGCACGAGGTGCGCCACGCGGCGGGATCTAACTATAAATCCCTGCCAACGGCACCTTCGAAGATCCTTGAAGACTCAGTTCAAGAGTCGCAAGGATGGACCCACCTCCGACGGAATGACTTCACCCCAGTGATCTTCCTCGGAGGTAGGTCCAAGGGGCCACTGTCGGTACCCTAGAAACTGTACACCCCTTGAGGTTACAAAGAACTCAAGGGAAAGCCATCTACTTGGTTTGAAGACCCTCGGAGGCCCACTTGTCAGACATGACCGGACCTGCTTCTCCAACATGGTTAATCCCTGGGTCGCCACGTGTACAACCAAACCGGAGCTACCGCCCACAAGGGGGAAGCTCCGGGCCACGTACCGAAACGGCACCTCCGGACTTAACCCCTGACCGAGAGAAGCTCCGGACCTGACACGTATCTGGTAGCCCCGGAGCTACCTGTTTCCCACAGCAAGCTCCGGAGCTGCCACGTGTCCAATTGTCGGATCTTCAGCTTCTAACCTCCGGAAGACCCTGTAACAACTCCAGATCTTCAAAGCAGAGCCAAGGACTTCAAGACCCGATTAAGTGTCATTAATTCCATATTAATGACACTTAAACGGACGATCTTAACACCAGTAACGGTGCTGTCAAAGCCTGTTACAGGGTCATTAAGAGCAATTAAGCGTGTATCAATACTAGTAACCGCCAGGGCCACATGTCGGGCCAGGCTAACTTGTAATGGTCTGCCCTTGTACTATAAAAGGACAGACCGATGATACACGCGTGGAGGTTCACGGACGATCATACGCACCCCCATACACTCATGGCAAGTTCTTACTGCTAATACAACACCAACACACCCGTGGAGTAGGGTATTACGCTCAGGCGGGCCGAACCACGTAAATTCTTGTGTCTCCTGTGTCAAACTCCAATTCACCTTCTTGAATCTCCGCGCGCCCACACCGAACATCAAACTCCCCTATCACTTTAGTAGTGTAGGGAGATCTGCCGGCTCCAACCGTCGACAGTTTCCAAATATTTTGACACTTCTGATGAAGGTTTCTTATTTTCGTATGGGGTAACTTTGATAGGCACTGATGATCGAGGAGTAGTCGTCAGAAGTTGGACACTGGCTTGTTGTTGAACCTATTGTTCAACTGATTGCTCTTTACTCCCAGCAGTTGGCTCTAGTACTACTTCAAGTTATTGCTCAACTGGTTGCTCTTTACTAGCAACAGCTTGCTCTGGTACTGCTCGAAGTTGTTGTCCAACTTGTTGCTCTTGGATATCATCCTTGCTGAGACATAGGGGGAGTGGATCTTCCCGGACCGGGAGTAGATCTTCATGCACTTTCGCCTTAGAAGATGGGGTTGCAGTATTTGGAGATGCAACGGGGCTAGAAATTGGCTCATCGTCCAACACGATATCGCGTCGGTGCCAAAGGATTAATTGGTTGATAGCCTGCCCCAGAGTCGCGATCCCCTCAGGTGTGACGTG
The DNA here is from genome assembly GCA_036927565.1 of Tuctoria greenei. Lineage (NCBI taxonomy): Eukaryota > Viridiplantae > Streptophyta > Magnoliopsida > Poales > Poaceae > Tuctoria > Tuctoria greenei. Next base: position 140,232,072 of record JAYESD010000001.1, on the reverse strand, counting down.
GTCTATTTCATAATCTTCATAATCATTATCAATGATCTGAGGACTATCCCTTGGTGCCTCCAAGATGCGCCTTTCCAATTAGGTTCTTCCACCCAAATGTCCATCATTCGGGAGCACTCTGCATCGGGATTCTTGATCAAGAGACTATAAGATAGACCTATTTTGTTCATGTAATTATTACTTATAATTTTTGTCGAACTTATATGAACTATTTTCTTATATTGCTTAAATTATATTTCGTAGGGGTGGTGCAGTGCTTTTACAATCAAAACTATACTACTTGAAGTTCAGCGTTTGCTGCATCAGCCAAATGTGCCTGATGTTGAAAATGATTGCTATAATCTACTTATCAAGGTTAGATGACAATTTGACTTAGTGACCAATGTAGGTTATTCATTCCTCCTTCGACATTTTGTTAATTTAAATAATGTCAATATTTTTAGGATCCCGCGGAATATAAGAGACGTGTTCGGGAGCAAGCAGGATGGTACAATTTAGATTGATCGATGGGAGCTTCATCGTCGATCTACAATGAATGTAGCATGATTTTTGTTCAGTGTGTAAAGAAATTATCTTTGAACAATTGTAAAGCCTCTAATGGTGTATTATCTAAATTAAGCCAGCCTCACTGGTGATCGAGCATTTCCTATAATGCATTACTGTACTAGTATCCGCTCATCTGTGTTTATTTCCTGATACAATTTTCCCTGCAACGACTACATACGATTGTGATAATTGCAATGACTACATCCCTGTAATTTCAATAAAAACCGCTTGTGATAATTGAACAACTACATACGGTTCTTAAACAATGACCGCCACTGAAAATACATGATCTTCTCGGGCCATTGTTAATTAAGAACCGTCTGTGAAGTTCATTACATTACAGGCGGTTATTAATTAAGAACTGCCTATGAAGATCATGTATTTACCCAGGCGGTTGTTTCTTAAAATCCGCCTGTGAAGTTCATTGCATTATAGGCGGTTCTTAATTAAGAACCGCCTATGAAGATCATGTATTTACCCAGACGGTTGTTCTTTGAAATCCGTCTGTGTTGTTCTTTCATCACAGGCGGTTATTATATCATTCGTCATCACAGTCGTATATTTTTAAGGACCGCCTGTGTTTGAAAATTTGAGGCGCCTGTAAAAATGCTTTTTGTAGTAGTGTTCTTTTACTATGTTTTTGGTGTGTTTTGGTTGATATGGATGATATCGTTTTTGCTATGTTTTGCATCATGCTTATGTGAGGTGTTCACGTAAGGTGTTGTGTTCGGAACTAACTTGAGTCAAGTCGCGAACTTGGGCTCGTACGGATTGGTTGTTTATTTATGTGCAGGTGTTGCTTGAGTTCAAGACATGGCTGGTGATGGGATCCATTGAACTAGTCTTAGTAAAAGATGAGGTTCAACAACCAAGTTCGGGAGGAATTATGGTTGAGTTGATCGGGAGATTGCGCATCATGTTTGAATCAAGAACAATGCATATGAAGGTATCGTGGACGTCGTTGGAAGGTGTTTGCACGTGTGCAAGGAATGCATGGACATGGATACATGGTTCCGAGACGTGATAAGGAGATGTGGACGTAAAGAATTGGTCAAAAAGGTCCAACAAACTAGGTTATGGACTCAAGCTGCGGCTGAGTCGTGTTTGACTCAAATATGGAAAGATTTGAATTGGTTATGATAGGATTTCTTGTGGGTTACGAATTTGAGTTGTTTTAGGAATGTGGGATATTTTCCTAAGATGTTTGGAAGTCTTAAGTTGCTTCTATCTGCGTATAGAAGAGTCCTAAGCAGTTATAGAAAGTTTTGATTCGTGATTTGAGTAGGATTAGAGTCCTAGTTGAGATTGGGTTAGCCTAAGGGTTGGTTATATAAGCAAGGGAGGACAGAGCTCGTGGGTGATGACTTTGGGGCTGTTCCTCTTGTGTTCTATTGAATAAAATTCGTAGTTGAAAAGAACTTTTCTGCCTTGTTCGTCCGACTTGTTCCAGACAAGTTTTTCTCGTCGAGTTTTCTGCACAGCACTACCTTTCTTCGGTGGTTTTATCATAACTCGAGTTTTACAGATCCAATTGACGTGATTCTTTTTGGGTTGTCTTAAAAATTTGATTATCTGTCATCTATCAAAATTTTATGGTCATTGGATTTGTGGTTTCTGATCTACATGAGTTTGTTTGCAGCGTTCCAGAACTGTTTTTTTCGGGTAGGACAGATTGACCTTTGTTCGTTCTTTCAACTGTAACTTGAGTTTCTCTCGACGGACTTGAGTGTTCTTATTGTGTCATCTTCGTAAGTTGATTTTATCTGATATCTATCACTTTTTGTCATGGTGAAATACGTTTAGATTAGTCTCACACACGATTTCTTTAACAGATTATTTTTCTGCCGAAGGGGTTGGGTTTAATTGTTTCCGCTGCGTAAGATTTTTTAAATCTACCATTCACCCCCTGGTATCTTTTCACGTGCTCTTCGATCCTACAATTGGTATTAGAGCCACAGTGCTCTAATCTCTGTGATTTGCACATGTTTTTGACTAATCATCATGGAGAAATACTCTGCCAAACCTTGTGTGTTTAGTGGTATTAATTTTCAGGTTTGGAAGGCACATATGGAAGCCTTCATCTAGGCACAAGGCTTCGCCATATGGGAAAAGGTGTACAAGCCTTATGAAGTGCCTTCAAACGATCAAGTTATGGCTGCGAATCTACGGGACATTGACAACAATAACAAAGCCCGCAACTTGATCATTGAAGGACTAACTCAAAGCGACTTCGACCTTGTTGCACACCTCCGATCGGCGTACGATGTGTGGAGAGCACTTTGTAACTACCACGAAGGATCCAACACGATCAAGGAGGTAAGACAGGATATGTTCAAGAAAGAATACATGTGCTTTGAGATGCAATCCGGTGAGTCCATTGATGACCTCTTTGCTCGCTTTAATAAAATTCTCAGTAACTTGCGTAGCGTCAATGTTAATTTTTTAGATGCTGAAAATGCTAGACAATTACTAAGTGCATTAGATATGTCAATTTGGGAGATGAAAGTCACATGTATTCGTGAATCTACTGTCATGAGTACACTTACATTATATGTACTTTACTATAAACTAAAAACTCATGAAATTGACATTTTTATCACGAAAGAATCCAAATAAGTCTATTGCATTCATCTTACAACGTGAAATGCCTAGCACTGGCCAATCATAATCTTGCAATACTCTTGCTTTGCTGTTCTCACTAACCCTGGAGTAGATCGAGGAATTTCCAGAAGAGGAGTTAGCACTCATCTCTACTAGATTCTCAAAAGCATTGCAAAATGTGAGAACTAGAAGGAGAGGAAGCTCCGAACCTCAGCGCTGTTTTGAATGTGGTAAGACAGGACACTTTCGTATAGAATGCCCTAATCTTTCAGGTCCTTCTACCCTTGAGGAAAAGAAGAACAAGATCAAGACCACCTCTAGAAACTCCAACAAGAAGAAGAAGGGTACTATTGGACGCAAGATGATAAACAACTTCATCACCGCACTTCAAGAACTTGGCTCAAGCGATGTGGATGTTGGAAGTGATGAAGATGAAGATGATTTGGCAAACTTGTGCTTCATGGCGGGCAAATCAAGATCAAGTATGGAGGATGCAGAACACAACAACGACAATGAAGAGGTATGTCCTACTTGCTAGGAAATGTGTGATGCTATTTCTCGTGCCACTATTATAGTTAAGAAAAAGGACAAAAATCTTAGGGATAGTGCTGCTAAAATTGAATGACTAGAATCTGAAATCAATCGTTGAAAAACTTTGATTCCTAGTGATGATGCATGTCCCTCATGTGATTTAATATATGAACAATTGTCCTCATTAAGAAGTACGCACACCTCCACACTTGATAAACTTGAGTTAGAAATTGAAAAGAACAAAGATCTTGCTGCACTTAATGATAAAAACATGAAAGATGCTAGCTGTTCTGCAATTGATTTGTATTGTTCTACTTGTGATGATCTTGATAAGAAACTACAAGATGCTATGAATGAAATTTCTATATTGAACAATGCCTTACGTTCTCATGAAGTTAAATTTCGTTCCAATTGCAAATTAAAAGGAAAAACTTCATGTGAAAATTGCCTTGATCTGTCCAATAAACTTGGTAACATGCATAGGACATTAGATCGGTTTTGTAATGGGAATAAGAACCTAAACTTGCTGCTGAATTCTTCCAAGTCTTGCAATGATAAAACTGCTTTGGGTTCTGATTCTCATGCTCATGCTAAGGCACATCTACCTAAAATTGTAAAGTCATTAGGAAGTAGTTTGATTCAAACCGTTCCTAAACAAAAAGAAATGGTTTTCAAATCTGCAGGAGTGTTGTCTCATTTGGTTTCAAATAAAAATGTTGCTTGCTCATCTAGACATGAACACAAAGTTAAATTTCATTTTACCTACTGTGGTAGAGATGGTCATGTCATAGATTTTTGTTATAGACTAGCTAAACAACAGAAAAAGGAAAGAATGATTGCTAGATCTCATAACTTTCATGCAAAATTTACTGGACTTGCTAAACCGAATGATAGGAACATGCAATCTGCTGTGATGAGTCGAAAACATGCAAAGGTTGCTCCCAAACCTACTGTTTTTTTGCTACATATGTCACATCTCGTAGGACAGTAGTTGGGTTCAAAAATCCTCAAGTTTTGGCTCATAAACATGATGTTTTAACTCAGCTTTCGCGTGTTATTCCTGCTGGACGTCGTGTGACTCAGTACCGGATTCTTAAATGCCTTTTGACTAACCCCAGTATTGAGTCATCGATGTATTGTCCTTCTATGTAGGTTACACGCTTGAGGAAGGAGAACATTTAGATTGTGGATTCAGGATGCTCACGCCACATGACCGGTAAAAAAGAATGGTTCTCCTCCGTCTCTTTTGTGTCACGTGTAGAAAATGTTACTTTTGCCAATAATTCTTCAACTTCTATAATTGCTAAGGGTTCGGTTAGAGTAAATAATCACTACACTTTGAAGGATGTGGCACTTGTTAAAAATTTGAAATACAACTTGCTTTCTGTTTCACAACTGCTAGATGAAAATCTAGAAATTATTTTCACTAAAAATTGCTGCAAAGTTGTAAATTCAAATAGTGAGCTTATTTTTAACATGTCTCGGTTTGGTAGAGTTTTTAAAGCTGATTTTGATATGTCTTCCTCTAAGCAAAAGTGTTTAGTTGCTAATGATTGAAAGGACTTATATTTTTGGCATCGTAGACTTGGTCACGTAGGCTTTCATCATCTAACGCGTGTTAGTGCTCTTGATCGCATACGTGGGCTGTCTAAGCTTAAAGGGGACAAAGAAATTGTGTGCTCTTCTTGTAGACATGCTAAGATGGTTGCAGGTTCACATACTCCTCTCACAATGATCATGACAACTGAATCGGATCAACTTTTGCACCTTGACAGCGTAGGACCTTCACGCGTTCAATCCTTCAGAGATAAATGGTATGTTCTTGTGATTGTTGATGATTATTCTAGATACTCTTGGGTTTACTTTATGGCATCTAATAATGAAACCTTTAGTCACTTTAGAACTTTATTTCTTAGACTATCAATTGATCACCCAGGATCTTTAAAAGCAATTAGAAGTGATAATGGAACTGAATTTAAAAATCAATTTTTTTGATCACTTTTGTGCTGAAAATGGCATAGATCATCAATTTTCTTCACCATATGTACCTCAACAAAACGGTGTTGTAGAAAGAAAGAACAAAATCTTAGTTGAGATGGCTAGGACTATGCTTGATGAATATCAAACGCCTAGGAAATTTTGGGCTGATGCGATTGCAACCGCCTGCTATGTCTCAAATCGTGTTTTCTTGCGCGCTAAGCTAGGTAAAACACCATATGAGCTCCGGTTTGGACATAGGCCTAGTGTCACACACTTTTGGGTCTTTGGTTGCAAATGTTTTGTTGAGAAACATGGTAATCTTGATAAATTTGAACCTAGATCCATTGATGGCATGTTTATTGGTTATCCATCTCATACTAGAGGCTACTGTGTGCTTTTACTTGACACTAACAAAATTGTGGAGACTTGTGATGTCTTTTTTGATGAAGCTATCGAAGGTACTAGCTCAAACATTGCTGGTCCAGATCCATATCCGCAGGGGGAGAGCATTTTCGTTGAATATAAGGAAGAGGTGGAGCTGCTGACCGCAAATTCAGCAGCTAATGACATTGTTCCAGCTTCTGATTTTGATTCACAACCAGCACTGACGACCACCATTGCTGGTCTATATTGTCCTCAAGTCACAAGCTCATCGATTTGTAATGAACATGAAGAAGAAGAAGCTTGTGAAGCGTACACTTTCCTCTAGGTTCTCAAAAGTCATCCTCCACAACAAATTATTGGAAGCTCGCACAAACGAGTCACACGGTCCAGGTTTTGCGATCCAAACTCTCATGCTCATTCTGCTTTTGTTGCTTCTTTTGAACCCAAATATATATCACATGCACTAACTAATGAATCGTGCATTATTTCCATGCAAGAAGAGTTAGAAAATTTTGAAAGAAATAATGTTTGGAAACTTGTACCTCCACCTCAAGGTCACACTTTAATTGGAACTAAATGTGTGTTTAAAAATAAAAAAAAGTGAGGATGAGGTTGTGGTTAGGAATAAGGCTAGGTTGGTTGCTCAAGGTTTCACTCAAGTTGAAGGTCTAGATTTTGATGTAACTTTTGCTCTTGTGGCTAGATTAGAAGCCATAAGAATTTTTTTAGCTTTTGCTGCATCTAAAGTTTTTAAGCTATTTCAAATGGATGTTAAAAGTGCTTTTCTTAATGGCTACATAGATGAGGAGGTTTATGTCAAACAACCACCGGGTTTTGAAAATCCAGATTTTCCTAATCATGTTTACAAACTGTCCAAAGCCTTGTACGGTCACAAAAAAGCCTCGAGAGCATGGTATGATAGGTTAAAAACATTCTTACTTGAAAAGGGGTTTACCATGGGCAAGGTTAATAAAACTCTTTTTGTGCTTAAGCATGGCAATGACTAATTATTCGTTCAAGTGTATGTGGATGTTATTATCTTCGGTTGTGCTTCTCATGATCTTGTGTCCAAGTTTGCAGCTATGATGAGTTCAGAATTTGAGATGAGTATGATGGGAGAACTCACATACTTTTTGGGGCTGCAAATCAAGCAAACCAAGGAGGGTACCTTTATGCATCAAACGAAGTATACAAAAGACATTCTAAGGTGCTTCAACATGGACAAAAGCAAGCCTCTTCGGACACCAATGGGAACATCAACAACACTTGAACTTGATGAAGATGGTGAATCCATGGATCAAAAAGAATATAGAAGCATGATCGAATCACTTTTGTACCTCACGGCATCAAGGCCGGACATACAATTCATCGTATGTCTTTGTGGACGATTTCAAGCCTCCCCACGTGCTTCGCATCGTCAAGCCATCAAAAGGATTCTCAGGTACTTACATGGAACTCAATAATTTGGCATTTTTCTTCCTTCTTCCTCAACCGTTACTTTGAAAGCTTTTTTGGATGCTGATTTTGGGGGTTGTAGGATTGATAGGAAAAGTACTTCTGGTGCTTGTCAATTTCATGGTAATTCACTTGTTGCTTGGTCCTCTAGAAAACAAAACTCAGTTGCACAATCCACGGTTGAATCTGAATATGTAGCTGCTGCTAGTGCTTCCTCACAAATTCTTTGGATTGTTCAAACACTTAAGGACTATGGGGTTGATCTACATAGTGTTCCACTGTTTTGTGATAACACTAGTGCCATCTGCATTGCTAAAAACCCCATGCAACATTCTAGAACTAAGCACATTGAAATTAGGTATCACTTTCTCTGTGATAATGTTGAAAAAGAAAACATTGTGCTTCACCATCTAGATACCGAACAACAATTGGCTGACATTTTTACAAAACCTTTGGATTTCACTCGTTTTTGTTACATTCGTAGTGAAATAGGGGTTATGCATCCTCATAGTTTTTGAACTTGGGAAGTCTATGTGTGAATCTGAACTAAAATAATATGAGCATAGTATTTCATACATATATGACTTTGTGATTCCTTTTACATGCTGAAAGTTCTTACTACATTACTCATGTTATACATTTTGTAGTTTTTGCCATGACTAGTAATTGGAATAATTACTTACACTAAATCTGGTCATGATCGAACTTTCTTGCTATTTTGAACATGTTGCATGCTCACAAGTACTTTTAATCATAAAGAATTAATTAAGTAATCAACTCATATGTTGAGTTTTTATTAACAAACATAAATTCAGAAAAGATCAAGAGAATATGCATGCATCACACTTCTTCTTTTGAGATTGCTTATCATTGCACTTAGATATGAACTTGGAAGTAGTTGTGTATGACTAAAACCATGTCCTTGAGCTTCTGATTGTCAAATGACATAGGCTTGGCTTGGTTGGTTAGAATAAGGCAGATGCGCATATAGTCTCTTGCAAATATCATATGGTCTAAATTTGTGCTTTGAAAAATAATAAAATGCAGCAACTAGTGTCATGCTTTCAGGTTTTTAAATAGATAAGTATGTGATATCATGACTTGCTTAAATTGGAAATTACATTTGATCTCTAGCATGGCTTACACTACTTTATGTATCTCACTGATGTGATAGTGTAAGTTACTTGATAGTATGACTTGGATGAGCTTTGTTTATATGTATATGTTACAATATGCTCATAACATTTGAAATTTCTCTTTTTAACCTTGATGAATACATTGTCAAAGGGGGAGAGACAATATGTGAATTCATAAAAAAAAGATAAGTATGCAAGGGGAAGAAATTGATTACACATCAGATAGTCACAATTGTTTTGGCACGATTCTTCTCAAGTGGAGAATTTCTTTTTCTCATTTTATTTCTGTTTTACAAAGGGGGAGAAATTTTTTTCAAAACTTTTAATGTGAATAAGCCAATGTTCGGATCTTAAGTGGTGTTGCCAATATATCCATCAAGGGGGAGATTGTGAGACCTATGTGTGCTGAATACATTGGCTATGGCAAAAAAGTTTGGAATACTACCAAAACACCTTTATCATCAAGGTCCGGCTTGTTTTGGGTAGCTCCAGCATGGTCCGACGATAGGTACGACTTGTTTTGGGTAGCTCCGGCAAGGTTCGACGTAAGGTCCGACTAGCTTTGGTTAGCTTCGGCGCTAGGTCCGACTAGCTTTGGTTAGCTCCAGCGCTAGGTCCGACTAGCTTTGGTAAGCTCCGGCGCTAGGTTGTACTAGCTTTCGTAAGCTCCAGCTCAAGCTTTGGTTAGCTTTGGCAAGGTTCAGCTTGATCGCAATGTTCCTGCTTTTACTGTGAAATGTTTCAAACTTGCTTTACATTGTTGGAAAGATTTCTTAGTATTCTTTTACTAAGTTTTTGGTGTGTTTTGGTTGATATGGATGATATCGTTTTTGCTTTGTTTTGCAACATGCTTATGTGAGATGTTCACGTAAGGTGTTGTGTTTGGAACTAACTTGAGTCAAGTCGCAGACTTGGGCTCTTACGGATTGGTTTTTTATTCATGTGCAGGTGTTGCTTGAGTTAAAGACTTGGCTGGTGATGGGATCCATTGATCTAGTCTTAGGGAAAAGATGAGGTTCAACAACCAAATTCGGGAGGAATTGTGGTTGAGTTGATCGGAAGGTTGCGCAGCATGTTTCAATCAAGAACAATGCATATGAAGGTATCATGGAGGTCGTTGGAAGGTGTTTGCACATGTGAAAAGAGTGCTTGGACGTGGCTACATGGTCCGAGACGTGATGAAGAGATGTGGACGTAAAGAATTGGTAGAAAAGGTCCAACCGACTAGGTTATGGACTCAAGCTGCGGCTGAGTCGTGTTTGACTCAAAATATGGAAAGATTTGAGTTGTTTATGATAGGATTTCGTGTGGGTAACGAATTTGAGTTGTTTTAGGAATGTGGGATACGTTCCTAAGGTGTTTGGAAGTCTTAAGATTGCTTCTATCTGCGTATAGAAGAGTCCTAAGCAGTTATGGAATGTTTTGATTCGTGATTTGAGTAGGATTAGAGTCCTAGTTGAGATTGGGTTGGCCTAAGGGTTGGTTATATAAGCAGGGGAGGACAAAGCTCGTGGGTAATGACTTTAGGGATGTTCCTCTTGTGTTCTATTGAATAAAATTCGTAGTTGAAAGGAACTTTTGTGCCTTATTTGTCCGACTTGTTCCAGACAAGTTTTTCTCGTCGAGTTTTCTGCACAACACTACCTTTCTTCGGTGGTTTTATCATAGCTCGAGTTTTACAAATCCAATTGACGTGATTCTTTTTGGGTTGTCTTCACAACTTGATTATCTCTCATATATCAAAATGTCATGGTCATTGGATTTGTGGTTTCTGATCTACACGAGTTTCTTTGCAGCGTTCCAGAACTATTTTTCTCGGTTAAGACAGATTGACCTTTGTTCGTTCTTTTAATCGTAACTTGAGTTTCTCTTGACGGATTTGAGTGATTCTTGTTGTCTCGTCTTTGCGGCTTGATTTTATATGATATGTATCACTTTGGTCATGGTGAAACACATTTAGATTATTCTCACACACGATTTTTTCAATAGATCGTTTTTTAGATGAAAGGGTTGGGATTTACTTGTTTCCGCTGCGTAAGATTTTTTTAAATCTACCATTCACCCCCGTATGGTAGTTTTTCACGTGCTCTTCCATCCTACATAGGGACTATGGCATAAACTTGTGTCATATTCCCCTCCTATGTGACAATGAGAATGCCATCAAAATAGCCCACAATCCAGTTGAACATTCAAGGACCAAACACATCGATATTCGCCACCACTTCTTGAGAGATCACTCCATCAAAGGAGACATTACAATTTCCCATGTGAGAACCGAAAAACAATTGGCCGATATTATTACCAAACCCCTAGATGAGAAAATATTTTGCAAACTTAGGAGTGAGCTCAATATCTTAGATTCTTGAAATATAATGTGGCTTGAGTCTTGCACATCTGATTCTTATATTTAAAATTCACACATGCTTGCGAAAAACTCATCCTCCTCAATTTTCTATAAATTATTTTGAAAATTATTGAATCTTTGTGAATAATGGTCATAGTTTGATTGTTGATTGCTTACTGACCATGTTTACAAAGATCTTTTGTGTAAATATAGTCCAAAAGGATTAAATCTCCACTGAAAAATCAGTATATAGGAGTTTTCAGTCTTATGACCGGACTAGTCCGCCCCTGAACCGGACTAGTCCGGATGTTCAAATTAGTCCGGACTCAGTTTGCTGGCCGGACAAGGCCGGATCTCCAACCGGACTATTCCGGCCCTTAGGGACTTAACCTCTCCAGGGAGCCCTCGACATCTTCATGCTCGCTCAAACCCTCTCTCTCTCCAAAACAAACAAAACCGGCTCCAAATCAGCGATTTTCAATTCCATCCACCAAATCTCGATTCCAATCCGTGGATTGAAGCCCTCGGGTGCATGGGAACTCTTCCCCAAGCATGGGAGGCTGATTCCTCACCCACATTTCGTCGAATCGAAGATTTGAAGAGGTATTCTTGACCTAACCCCAAAATCTCCGAAACTCAATTCTTTTAGGTCTATTGATAAAAACTTCTTCATAAATGTTGTTGTCCATATCATTGTGATCATGTACCTCCATTTTTGTGGTAGGATCCATAGTTTTTGCAAAATTTCTCTAGATTCGGGTTCTTGCTGTGTGAACCGGACAAGTCCAGCCACAGGGCGGACAATTCTGGCCTTGTACGGACTAGTCCGTCCCATGGGCGGACAAGTCCGGGTCACACAGTGAAAACCCTAACCGAAATCGATTTTGCGAATTCTACCACCATATCTCTACTTCCTTGGACTCATACACATTCCTTTGCATCTCTTATCAGCAACCATGTCGGACTCTGATTACGTTCCCCTCTCCGACTCTGAGGCCGAAGCGGGAAGGAAAGCTTGCTACCGCCAAAAGCGCGAGGAGGACCAGCTCGACTCTCAGTCAAAAGCTAGAAGAGCAAAGAAGACACAACAGGAGGCTCACAACTCAGTTGCAGCCGAGGCAGCCCCCAAGAAGAAAAGGCTTGTGACTGTGGGGGAGAAGGCAAAATCCCAGGAGGCGAGGACCTCCAAGGACAAGGGCAAGGCACCGGTGGATGCTACACCCAAGAAGAGGTTCATTGTTTCTAAGAAGGCTGCAAACAAGGCCAAGAAGGGAGCCACTCAGCCCATAGGTCCTTTGAGGATGTCATCACCTTCACGGAACCCTAACCGTGCAGCTGCCTTCGACGCCAACATCTTCAAAGGAAAAGGGGCTGAGAAGGCTAGGAAGCTCAGGAAGGTCAATTTCTATCAGAGGGAGAGGAGCATAGTGGATCCCGCTTTTGTTGTGACTTCCATTGTGACTACTACAGGACAGTCTATATGTCCAAGCAAACACCCGTGATTGATGCTCAGTGGATTGACTGGGACTACATGGCCCAAAAGGATCATGTGGCTTTCAATGCTATGATGGAGGCCATATAACGCCATGGATTGGAGAAGTTCATGGCATTTCATTACGATTGGAATGTGGAGGTAATTTCTCAATTCTACTCCACTGTATACTTCCACACCGATGGGGATCGGAGGATCACCTGGATGACTCGCGGAGAGCAATACTCCACCACCTACTGGGAGTTTGCTCAGTTACTTGACTTGGAGGACCAACTGGAGAATGAGATCAACATCTCCAATCTAAGTCCAGTTCATCGAGACACTTTGGCGTACATGTATCCAAGTCATGTACCTTTTGAGGCCGGGCATATAAGGAACATCAAGCCCTTCTACAGTGTCCTCAACCGAGTGCTCCGGAAGACTATTGCCCCCATGGATGGAGATGCGGGGATTATTCAAAGAAACTTGAGACACTTGATGGTGCTAATTGATGGAGATGTCCGTTTCAATGTGGTGGACTACATTTTTGATGACATCTTCAACATCTCGCATACTTAAAACCGATCTTGTGGCTATGCTCCGTACATCATGTACATGATCAAGAAGGTGTCCGGGCTCAACATTAAGAAGGATATCATTCATAGAAGGCTTCATCCTCAAATTCCACCTTCCGGAGCTGGCTGCATCTCGTAGGAAGAATGCGGATCCTCCCGCTTCTTCTTCACACTTTGTGCCACCACCTCCTCCTTCATCGCAATGCGGCAGCGGATTTCTCAAATGCTTCAAAGCCATATTCTCCTCTTGCCGGAAGGCGGAAGTTTGGCAACGTCGCATGGAGCATCGCCAAGAGAAGTATCTCAAGGCGATGTGCGACAAGTTGACATCCCTATGTCTCCCGCCGCGGAGAGTGATGGGGAGATAACTCCATTCCTGGAGTTCACCGTTGAGGAGGTCGCTCAATTCGGTGAAGTTGATACCCTTACGGTGGCTCCAAGGATGATGATAATGGTGACCCGAAAGCCACGGAGAGCGATAGCGGGCGCCAAGGAGCCGGAGACGACAACGACGCCGCCGATGATGATGAAGTGTAGACCTAAGGACTCTTCCTTCCTTCTTTTCCTTTTTGGTGTCTTGATGCCAAAGGGGGAGAGATTTATGGATGGGGTACTTAGAGAGGGGGAGAGTTTGGAAAAGGGGATTCTACTTAGACAATAGTTGTATGGGGGGGGGGGGGGAGATTGATCCACTATGGACTTATGTTTTAAACTCTCATTTCAATTGTTTTAAGACTTAATTCATGTACCTTGGCTAAATTGTGATGTTATGCTTGAGTTACATGTTTATCTTGCATATTTGTTGCCTCATCACAATTTATGGGCACATCACTTAGGAACCCCACCATAACATGTATATGTATGAGAACTCTCTAAATTTCTCTTACTCATGATGCATACATTGAGGGGGAGTCACTCATACAAATACATGTTATGAAAATAAATTATTATCCTTTTTGTTGAAGTTCTAATGTGTTGTCATCAATCACCAAAAAGGGGGAGATTGAAAGTGCATCTAGGCATCCCCGTGGGTTTTGGATGATTGATGATGACAATTAAGAGGCTAAAGAGCTGAGTTGATCTTAAGCACAAGTGCAGTTATTGAAATGAGATGAAATCCCTCAAAAAAGAAAAAGAATAAAACGGGTGTCAAAGACTCGAGCGTAGAAATTAGGGTTTCTATGGTGTTGAGCTTATATGAGCTGTGTCATATGAGAGGGTGGATGTATCATGTGCATTGAGATCATTCTAGAGGGCTAAAAGTGGTGGTTGACAGAAAAACCTAAGTGAGAAGCCAAAATGAGGAAATATACTAGGAGGCCGGACTAGTCTGGGCCTCAAGGCCGGACTAGTCTGGCCAGTCAGAGAAGTCCGCTTTGGGGTGGATTAAAGGTCTCTCGATGAGATCGGACTTGTCTGTATGGGTACGAACTAGTTCGTTCATCCCTTAGTGGAGTTGGAGCTAAGTCCCTCAAGATCGGACTTGTCCGTTTTGGAATGGACCAAAGCTCTCTGGAAAAGTTCGGACTTGTCCGTGGTGGTGCGAACTAGTTCGTTTGAGACTTAGTGTGAGAGAAACCGAGCAAACCCTAGAGGGCTGGACTAGTCCGGCCTCTATGGCCAGACTAATCCGGGCCTACCCAGTTTTGTTCGTTTTGGGACGGACCAAAGCTCTTTGTCCTACTTCGAACTAGTCCTAGTGAACCGGACTAGTCCTTATTGTCTGTGGCCGTTTGAAATTCAAACGTTGGTGCACGTCATCTGTTTTGTTGATCGATGACGTGAAATTGTCGGTGGTCCCGGAAGGCCGGACTAGTGTGGCATAGGGCCAGACTAGTCCGGGTTTGCCCTGGTGGCAACAGTTAGTTGTCTGGACCACTATCAAAAGGGGACCCCCGGCCCCTATTTGTTAACTCTTGAACCCTAGCGCCGCCACATGTGACCTAGAGCCTTCCAAAGCCTTCCACTTGTTCTACTAGCTCTCTAAGACCAAATCTTGAAGAGATTAGGGTTTGGGGAGGAAAGTGAAGGAAGATCATCGCGCTTTGGCTCTCGATTTGATCTCTTTGCACATTGTGTTGTGTTTTGTGGCTTGTGTGAGTTGAGCTTCATGTGCTCCTCAATGTATTGATTTTTGGGAGCCTCAACTTGTGAGCAGCCCCAATCAAACTTGGTGATTACCCATTGATATAGTGGAAACCAAGTTGGCCATTGTGGTGGCTTGGTGAGAGAAGGGTCAAGTGAGACCCGATCCTTGTGTGGACTTCTCAACGTGGATGTAGGATACTTCGTGGAGCTGAACCATGGGATAAAATCTCATCTCACTTGTCATTCTACATTTCATAATCACTAGCATTGTTATTAGGGTTCTTATTGTTCATATTGCTCTTCACATTGATCTTTGTTGAAATCTTATAACTTAAGTGCTTTAACTTCACAATATATGTTGTACTAGGTTACCACACATTGCTTATCTTTTTGGTGAACTTAAATTCCGCAAATAACTTGTAGAAACTAAGTTTTTAGGTTTTCACCCTGTGCTGAGCGGACTAGTCCGGCCCTGTCTAGACAAGTCCGGCCTCAGGAGTTTAACCTCGTTTGATTAAGTAATTTCAGGTCTTATTGCCTATTCACCCCCCTCTAGGCGAATTTCACTCGCCACCTGCGCCAGTCGCAAGTGGCTAGGCATAGATGTTGATGATTGCAGAGAATGTCCCATCCGTTGTGTTGCCGCATCCTACCCCGCTAGCAGTGTGGGGTAGCACTGCGACACCTTCATAGGGATGTGTGTCACGCCCATGCACCTAGGGAAGGCGTGTGTCTTCAATGCGTGTGCGTACAGAGCATCCCATTCTTAACTCTCATGACCTACCGCCCAGAGGGAGGCGTTGTACATGTGGCGGTCCAGGAGCCCACCTATGAGGAGAGGTGGGGTCCGAGCCCGCTGGGCACGTGGGAGGTCCATATCCCACCTCTAGGGAGAGGCGGGGTCCGTACCTACGGGACATGTGTCTGGTCCGGAGCCACCTCTGAGGAGAGGCAGGGTCCAGCCCTGCGGGACACGTGGTGGGTCCGGAGCCCACCTCTAAGTAGAGGCGGGTACAGCCCCGCGAGACATGTGGTAGGTGAATGTGGCATAGAGGGGGGGTGAATAGGCCTTTTTGATTTTTAGTCAAAACCTGCAACACTCAGCAACTTGATCAAATACCGATAAATCAGACTAGTCTGGTAGTGTGCGGACTAGTCTGGTGTGTGCGGACTAGATCAATCAAGTTTGATCGATGATCTCGATCCAAGTATTCTATGCAGCGGAAATTAAGATGTAACTAGAGTATATTGCTTCAATTAAACTGAAGATAGCACAAGGTAACCTTAGTTTCAAGTTTTGACGTAAATTGACTAAGATCAATTAAACCCTAGATGCAATGGACAATAAATACAAAGTGAAGACACAAGATTTTTATCCCGTGGTTCGGTTCCCACGAAGGCAACCTACATCCACGTTGAGGAGTCCACAAAAGTATCGGGTCTTCACCAACCCTACCCTCATCGAATCGCCACGGAGGCCGATCCTCTTCCACTAATCACAAAGGGGTAAGAATAACCGTGTTCAAGGGGACTTCTCACAAGTTGACGGCTCCCCAAGATTTACAACTGAAGACACCACCAACACACTCGAATTATATAGAATAAAGAATAAGAGTGTGCGAGAGAATCAAACCCAAGAGCTCAAAACCTAAAGAATCATGTCCCTCCTTTGATCTAACGTTAATCCTCAATGATTTGATCATTCTTGCGTTGGATTGTGTGGAGAGATGTGTTTTCTAGGCTCTTGGAAGGTGTGACGGCGTAGGGGGTTCAGAGTGGTCATAGTTGGGCCGTGCACCTCTATTTATACTAGGGTTTCCAAGGGTTACCGTTAGGGTTATCAAAGTCCAGACTAGTCCATGGTGGACTCCAGACAAGTCCGGTGTGCGGCGTGTGGGAAACCCTAAGTGCCCCTAATTATCAGACTTCTCCGACCAGGGGCGGACTAGTCCGTTTTTGTCTCTGGAGAAGATCGGACTAGTCCGGCACATATCGGACTAGTCCGGTGTGGTAAAACCCTTAGTGAATTGGGGACAAGTCCGCACTTGGAGGACTTGTCTGATTTTAATCAAAAGGTTTTTTGGACTAATCTGGGCATATATCAGACTTTTTTCGATTTGGGTCAGAAGGATATCAAACTAGTCCATGCTGATATCAGACTTGTATGATTTCGTGCAAAACTGTGAAGTGCTGAGGGCTAGTCCGCACTGGGAAGGACTAGTCCGATCTTAGTCAGAAAGATATTATCGGACTAGTCCGTGGTGATATCAGACTAGTCCTGTTTGTGTAAACTGGATGGTGTGTGCAAACAAGTCTGCATTGGGAGGACTTGTCCGATTTTTAACATAGAGATAGCAGACTAGTCCGGGGTATATCGGAGTAGTCCGGACCTGTATGAATTTGTGCAGTGAGAGTGATTAAAATTAGCTTGAGCTCTTGGGGTGTGTTTCTCCAACACAATCCATACACAAAGAGTATCTTAATCATTTCTTGAGCTACTTTCAGCTTGATTTCTCACTCTCCCTTATTTTTGCACTTTCTTCATGATTTCATTAAAACCTGCGCTCATCTCAGCATTTTAGTTAGGATCTAATTTTCTTGTCATAAATCAACCAAAACCCACATGGGATGTCTAGATGCACTTTCAGCAGGTCTAGAGCCCACCTCTATGGAGAGGTGAGTTCCACGGCATGCGGGACAAGTGGCGGGTCCAGAGCCCACCTCTGAGGAGAGACGGGGTCCAGCCCCGCAGGACACGTGGTAGGTCCGGAGCCCACCTCTGCGGGGAGGTGGTGTCGAGGCCTATTGGGCACATCGCAGCATCGGAGCATGCCTCTACAGAAGAGGCAAGGTCCTTAGCCTTTTCATCCTGTGCGCGGGGGTACCCAGTATGCAGGGTATTTATAGTGGCCCTCGGGCCCACCTCGGGG
Organism: Tuctoria greenei; assembly: GCA_036927565.1. Lineage (NCBI taxonomy): Eukaryota > Viridiplantae > Streptophyta > Magnoliopsida > Poales > Poaceae > Tuctoria > Tuctoria greenei. The sequence goes on along the minus strand of JAYESD010000001.1, from coordinate 140,214,031 downwards.
GAGGTGACAATCCCGTAGGTGTGGCTTTCTTCTTTACTTCCCTCGCGGCCTTTTCGATTCTCTTTTTTGGCAGTTGAGGGGCAGCATGCCCCTAACATCGCAGACAGACATCCTATAACACTCTCATCTTCATCCATCACGCATTGGATTCATCCTCATACATGTTTAATATAATGCAACACAAAAAGGAACAAGAATAAATTGAGTTAGAGGCAAAACAGCAATTAAATTCAGTTTTGGGTGCAGATTTGTCCGGACCTGAACCCACACTAGTCTGGTGTACTCGTCTGTTATGGCTAAATCCAATTCTCTTCATAACAACGGACTTGTCCGACACTTGGTATGGACTACTCCGAATTTGTTTTTGTTCCCGTCGAGACTTGTCCGATAAATTTACGGACTAATCCGGTTGTGTTTCTGTTTTCCCCCGGACTTGTCCGTTACATCTACGGACTAGTACGATAATTGTTACTGGAACACTTCGGACCAACTCACTATAAATTAGTGGACTTATCCGGCACAACACTGGACTTGTCCCGATATTCCTCTTTGTACCCGAACGGACTTGTCCGGCTCTCATACGTACTAGTCCGGTTTCTATGGTTTTGACTCGGATCCTTATTTTTCCCCACAATGAGTTTTTGGGTAATTGACTTATTTGGGCCCTAGAACGTCATGCCCCACCATTGAGGAGCCCAAGTGGGACCCCACCAAGGCCCCTACTTGTTTGCCACCGTTTCCTACTTGGATTCCACTATAACTCCACCACTCCTTCTTCCTATATAAACGACCCATAACTCTCTCCTCACTCTGCCCACATTAGAGGAAAACTCTCACCGCCTCTTTCTCATCGTGAACTGCCATCTAAGGAGGAAGAAATCTTCACTGCAAGGAAGAAAGGGGAAAGAGGAGAGAAGGAAGAGGGAGAATCAAGCAAGATCGTTGTTGCTGCTACGATCTTCTTTATCGACTTTTCAACATCAATGTTCTTCTTCTACGTCTTTCTACCAATTCATCATCAACGGATCTAGACGTCAAGTTTCACGCGTTGCACCAGATCCTCGACTGTTCAACCTTTGACCTCACAATATTTGCCCTAAATCCAACTTTCCATGTCAATTTTGATCCCACTCTTGATTCAAACCATGCCCTAGTTGAGAAGTTTGCAAAACCCTAGACATAGCGGACTTGTCTAGTCCTTGGCAGACTAATCTAGTCCAGAGCGGACATGTCCGACCCATTGTGCGGACTAGTCCAGCCTCTGAATTCCTGAAACTTTCCCTGTTTTTCCTGAAATGACTCGAAACTTGCTAAAACATGTAAAACTCAATTGTAACTGGTTAGTAAGCAACAATAGTAACCTAGTAACATGTATTACATCATAATTGCATCATTCACGCACATCATGGCATATTGAGTACTATATGAGTATTTTATGATTCTAATGATTGTTCTCATGTTTGTTGTGTGGAATAGAAGTAAACACTCTAGAAGGGGCTTACGAGGATCATTAGCACTAGAACTTTGAAGCTCTCAATCCAAACTAGCCACTGGAGCAAGGCAAGTTCCCTTGAACATGTTGATCCTGTTTTTGAAATGTTTCATTTCGAACTTGCATGCTTGTGTCAATTTGACAGGACAACCCATAATAGGTGGTTACTAGCCTTGTATGCCAATTCTTGTTGCTCGGGATATGTTGTACAGAGGTGAGAGGGTATTTTACACTTTTGCTCCGCTTTACTTAATTGGGATTGGAATAACAAAATGACTTGATTATGAACTAATGAACATATGAACTATGTGAACCGGTGATAATGACCCTTTAGCAACATTGAACCTAGATATCTAAGCAAGCGGGTTATGTGGAATGGGTTGAATGTTTTGGTGGTTTTGCTTGCTTTAGATCTAAGGACCAGTTCGTGGAGAGACCATCCAAAATAATAGTGCCACCACAGGGCCAAGTATGGGTGCGGCTTAGCCAATTAATTAGTGTATTGCCAGCATCATTCGGATCATATGGAAGGCTCACGAATGGGAGTCGGTTGGGTTTGCAATAGTGGTGGGACTACCCTGGGATCCGAATGGCACAAGAGGGGGCCTTGGATGGATGTTCTGAGTCCACCTCCTGTGAAATCTTAGTGGGTCTGCAACATGCTGGTAGTCACTTTGTCAAGGCTATTTTGTGATCTCTTGGCCACACACCAATGGTAGTGTATTTGGCATAATGGAGTTTTCTCCAGTCGCCGATGGGTGACGAAATCACAAAGTTGTGGGTTAAGTGGTACAATCTCTGTAGAGTGTAAAACTATCATGATAGTCGTGCTCCCGGTTACGAGCGACCTGGACCGTCACATGATTAGAGTTATGGATCTGAGTATTGAATAATGGTTGGAATTAGATATGGAACTAGAATTGGGATATGGGTTTGATTATGATGAGTTGGATATGGATTGCTATGGATAATTATGGATGATTATGGTTAATTATTTCAAATTGATGGTATTGGATATGGTACTGATGGTATTTGGGTTATTATGGGATTGAGCTCACACAGTAATCATGAGTCGCATTTTCTTACTTTTATGAAAGAAATGTACTTTTCTACAATAAACCATTATTGGCATCCTTGTTTAAGCTACATGTCATACTTTCCCACACTTGCTGACTACGACATGTACTCACTCTTGCTATTCCCACATTAATTCAGTAACAAGTGATAATTTGGAGTATCCGTAGGATTAGGAGGAGTACTAGGCATGCATGTTACTGTCAAATTGCCTGTGGGGAAGGTGCCTACTAGTGCTTTGTTTTTCCGCTGCGGTGTTATTAGAACCTATATTCAAGACTATTTGGATATTGTAATAAGCTACTATTATTACTACTATTTGGGACATGGTTATAATTTGAATATCGTTTGTGATGCACTCGTGTATGTGTGTTGAACATTCTGGGCACACATATGTGTCACACTTGGTTCATTCTTGAAACCAGGTCACACATCCACTCCTGCTTGATGGGGCATGGCGACGTGATCTTTACATGATGCAGGACTTCAAGTGTGACAGCTCTCGATGTTGCCTCTGCGCCTCTGCCGCACTGTCTCCTCAAGAACTATCGAGGGCTTCCTTGCATGACTGACAGCCCAAGCCAGACCTTCTGACAAGCGACCTTGATCCTACTGTCATTGGCTCCGCGGGATGTGTAGCGCGTGCTGAGCCAAGGCGACCCGCACGATGTGCCACAAGGATCGCAGGGGTGAGTAAAAGCAAAGCTTTGTGGCTAAAGGCAGTTCCTTCCTCATTCACACCCCTTGCACTCGAGGCTTTGTCTACCACCTTATCGCCCGAGGCTTCGCCTCCTCGCCAATTTCTTGCTTCGCAATAGCTCCAATGGCATCAAGATTGCCTCGCCCTCACATTAAACAAGAGGAGTAAAGACCTGGAGAAAGTGAGGTAGCTGCTCGGCTGGCAAGATGAGAAGAGGAAGTAGTGGATTTGCTGCGGATCCCTCCTGCTCAAGCTGCAAGACGAGGAGGATCATGCTCTTCACCACATATGCGCTAGTTGGGTTCGTGCCCCCCCATGTCCTCCTTCCTCCCCACACTGCTGGAGGTCATCAGACTCCATCTTCATCACCTATCACCAAACTCCATCGTAGTGGCAGCGGTCTTCGCGCACCTCTGTGAGATGTTGTGGTGGTCCACCCAGTGAAAGTGCATCTAGGCTAAATCCCCATGAGTTTTGATAGTTAATGACAACACATAAGAGACTAATGAGCATTGGAAGTGTAAGTACAGGTGATTGAAAGTTGGATGGGGTTGGATACACTCAAAAAGGAAACAGAAGGAAAAAGGCAAAAAAAACTCGAAGAGTAGAATTTAGGGTTTAAAATTCTTTAAGTCAGTTTATCCCCATGTTAAGAGTGTGTTCAACAAGTCATGGTATTGAGAATCTCCTAAGAGCTCTTATCCCAAATAGGTTTAGTTGCAGAGATGAGTTGAGGCAGCTCTAAGGACAAGGTCGGACTTGTCCGGGCTGGAAGGCTGGACTAGTCCTGCCACATCAGACTGATGCGATGTTAGGCAGACCAAGAGGTACTTTGTGAGTTCGAACTTGTTTGTTTGGGGACGGACTAGTCCGTCGTGAGTGTTTTTGAGCCTTTTTAGGACTAAGTCCTAAAAGGCTAGACTAGTCCGCCATAGGGGCCTGACTAGTCCGGACATGCTGACTTGTCTATTACCGGCCGGAACAAAAGGTTATGTTTGAGTTTGGACTAGTCCATTGTGGGTCAGACTAGTCCGTTTGGAGTTTGGAGGTGGCTACTGAGACTAAGTCCTGGAAGGTCAGACTTGTTCGCCCTCTAAGGCCGGAGTAGTCTGGTGAGGCAGCCTTGTCTGTTCTCACTCAGAACAAAAGGTTATGTGTGAGGTCGAACTAGTCAGTTCTTGGATGGACTAGTCCATGGTGTTGTGACCGTTTGAATTCAAAAGGTGGCAAGGGAGTTTGTGGTAGGTCAAGGGTGACATCACTGGTCCCCAAAGGACAGACTAGATCGGGGTCCAAGGCCGGACTAGTTCTCACTTTTTCTAGTAGAAAATGGTTAAGTGTCGGGACCCCTATAGAAAAGGATCCCCTAGCTTTCAAAAGCCCTCTCTCAAAACCTAGCGCCGCCATAACCTTCCAAGAGACCTCCTACACCTTTATCTTCACATCTTTGAGCCCCAAGAGCGAATCTCGAGGCTTTGTGAGATTTGGGAGAGAAGAGAGAAGGGTTCTGCTTTGACTTGAGCTATTGGTTGATTCTCTCACTTTCATCTGTTGATTCGAGTTTTTTTGAGTCTTGATTCATGAGTTTTGGGTGTTCTAAGTTTGTGCTAGACTCAAATTATTAGTTGCCCCAAGGATTGTTGTGATTACCCGTGATCTAGTGAAAGAACAAGTCGACATTTGTGGTGGCTTGGTGAGTATAGTGTTGAGAGGAACCCGGTCCTTAGTGGACTCATCAACGGGGATGTAGGCTTCTCCGTGAAGCTGAACCTCGGGATAAAATATTATGTCTCTTACCTTGATTTGTCCCCCGTTCTTCGTTAGATCACTTTTAGGGTTCTTCGCTTAAAACTTGTGATCCACCTAGTTCTAGTTGTTTCATTTTCGTGGATCTACTACACCAGACTTTTAGGTTGTCTATATATTTTCTGCACTAAGTAGATCATATAAAAACCAAGAAAAATCTCACCATTCTTTCGTTTAACCTACCTGATCGGACGAGTCCACTCTCTGTCTGCTAATCAAGTTTTATTAAGTCAATTTCAAGGTTTTAGCCTATTGACCCTCGCTCTAGACAACTTACACCCAGTTGTGCTACTGTTACGATAGTTCTTCATGATGAAGACGATCGGGCAGAGTAAGAAAAGTTTGTTGGGAGCCTACTACTTCCAGCATCAGAGCAAGGGTCGATACATGTACATCACCCCCTTTTGTGTCCGGGGGTGGGAGAACTGGAGGGAGGATTGGGTGATCATGAAGGCCAATGCCCACGATCGCATGAGCCTCCGATCGACAAGCCTGCCTCTGAGCATTCTTCCTAGGAGGAGTGTCTGGAGCTGGAGAAGAAGTATGCTCTGGCGCTAAAGAGGATCAGGTTCCTGGCAGATCATGGCTTGATGTTGCTGATGGTGCTGCCAGACTTCATGTCCCGGCGCATGGCTCCTCTCCAGCATCGCAACAGCCCGACATGGTGTAAAAGCCCTAAATTCAAGGTGCAAAGTCTAGAAAGGAAAAGTTAAAATTTGAATGGGAAAAAAATCAAATGGCAATTGAGAAATCCAAACCAATTTAAACTTCAATTTAGGGATTCAAAAATTCAAATTAGTTCCTGTTCAAACTTTGTCAAATTAAAAATCTGAGTTCACCAATAAATTCCCAATATTCCAAATAGCCTCTCTGCAAAGTTTCAAAATTTTTGAAGCTTAGTTGCTATTTAATTTAGTGGCTCCATTGAATTCTATTCAAATCCAAATTTGAATTTGAATTGTATCTGAAGTTTATCCAAATTTGAAATCCAATTTCAAAATCATAATCTCTATATTTAAATTGGCCTCTCCACAAAAATCTAGGATTGTTGGATCAATATTTGTGAGAGAATTTAAGGAGCAGAGAAGATAGGCTTAAGGGGGCAGTGGGACCCACTAGTCAGTCTCTCCCACTCGGTGAACCGATGGAGCCCCTCTGTTTCCTGCTGTCTCCGCGCTTCAACGTCGGGAGGAGGTGCCACTGCGATTTCTCTGCATGGAGCAAGCAGCTGCGTGGCCTAAACTCTTCTCTCCACTCTACTAAAGCACTGGTTGCTTCTCCCCGACGCAATTCGTCGCTCTCCCGTGAAAACAGTCCTCCATCACCATTGTTGTCGCCCCTCTGTTCTTGGCTTCGTGCCTCTGTTCTAGCCCTCGGTTGATCAAGCTCCAAGCATCAAAAAAAGTAACCCAGCTCATTGCTCTACCTTCTCCAACTGTTGGCTCAACGTTTCCTGACCTAAATCTGTGGTATTCTTCAGTATCGCGGACGCCGCCGGAGTTGGGGACGATCGTCGCCTCTGCTCCACCATCGCCAGCCTCAACAAGCAGTGTCATGCATTGACTCCAACAGCAAAAGGGATCGCCATCACAAGCTCTTACTCACGATAAAACCCGTGCTTCACTTCCTTAAGTATCGAGCAAAGTATTCAAGTTTTTCTTTCGGCCGTTGCCCATGAACTATCTAGCTTCTCCGTTTAATTCGCTTTCTACGTGCAACCATCCTTTAATTCGTTCATGGATACTGATCCATACCCCCTAGCGCACCCCTCTACCAAGAATCAAGAGGAACTATCGAGTAACGGCCGAGTTCTTGTGTTTTTCCCCACCGCCATGGAAAAAGTGTCGGTCTACCGTTGAAGTCGAACTTGCCGACCATTTCACTCCTATTGCACCTCCAAATCATCTTCCTCATGCTCCTAGGAACATTTCCAGCTTTTCCCCGAGGTATTTGCGCCATTTCCTATCGATTCCGACCATCGCCGAAACCCTAGCTCCGCCGCCGCCGTCGTACGCTCGCCTCCGGCCGTGGCCACCGCGATTGGACCTCACCATTGTGTTGAGCGGCCGATTCTAGGGTCAGGCAGCAAATAACATGCCGAGAGGAGGTCAATGCAGCAAGCCCAGTGGAGCGCCTCCACGTTCCGGCGAGGAACGCCGCCGCGTCGCGAGGTAGAGGAAGACTGGCGGGCCCTGCATGTCAGTCGCTCGGCAAGACGAGAAGGATCTGCTGTGGCCTTCGGATCCGGTGCGGCTGTGCGAGTTAACCACATGGATCTCGGTGCGGCCCAGCTCTGATTGGCCCATTTTAAATGAGTGGGGACGGGCTGATTTATTTAAACTTTCCAATTGGAAAATAATTCCAGATTTCAATCAAACTTCTAAAATCCATTACTCCTAGTAGATGTGCTCAAAAATTTCCAAATAAATTCTGTAGACTCATCTTGATCCCAAATTTTCAGTGGTGCATTTTTTTGAACATGAAACTCCAATAATTTTCATAAATTAATTCCTTTGACCTAATTGCTTGAAAAATTAATTAATCCTGTTCTGTTTATTGGAAAATTCCCAATTTTTGTCAGAACACTCTTAAATATATGCTTGATACCCAGTACAAATTTCAAGTTCATGGGACTTCATTTACTGGACCAAAAAGTGTTCAAATCAGCTATGTCAATTGAAAAATGGAAAATGTCCAGAAACCTTTTCAACGTTTTCCCCAAACTTGTAAAATCAGTTTCTCCTTTGTAGAAAGCTCAGAAAAATGTGAAACAAATTTTACATGAACCAGGAGAACCTCCTCTACCAAGATCATCCTCTGTTAACCATGACAAAGCTCCAGAATTAAAATCAAAATTCAGAGTAGACTTTTATTTGTTGGAATTTTAGAGACAACAAGTTTTCTTGAACATCTCCAATTGTTGGTCCAGATCTTCCTCATAGAACCTAGTGCCCACTGTAAAAATCCCAATGCCAATTAAAATCATTTACACACCTGATCAATGTTTATAAGATCTTTTCTATAGTTTCAATATCACACATGTACTTTATATATTGCATATCATAAAGTGACCGAGATCGAGGAGGATCCGGAACCCTTGGAGACTCTACTTCCAGAAGCTAACTATCCCTCTGACTCACAGCCAGGCAAGCCCCGGTTTGCATTTAAGTGCTATTTCAATGTTTATATTTGTATCACTTATGTCTAGGATGATTTTGCGCATTAGGGCTAAGGTGCTTGTTACTCCACTTGCATGAGCCACAAATCCCATGGAATATTGGGTAGGTATACAGCCGATGAGTAGAAAATTCCATGCTTATGTTCATAGGAATCTGGTAGAAGTCGAGTAGTTGGAATCTACTCACGAGATAGGATTTTATCACACAGGAAAGATTTGATCGAAGAATGGTTTATGAATATGAAATTGAGACTGAGCAGCGGGTAGGATGCAGCGAGACGTGGTCTCACGTGTGTAGCCCTGCTTGTGTCGATTGACCGATCCATGTGCGGCCCTACTGGACAAGTTTGAATAGTACCGGATGCATACTGGGCATATGGAACCCAGGAAACCGATGTAACTTGATAACTTGGATGTCGAGGCATAGCCCATTGTCAATAGGGATGGGCTGAGGGTAGTAAGGTGTAAATTTTCCAGCGGGCACAGACACTCTCCGTGTGGGAACCTTATGCCCGCGATGGCCGGACCGGTTCGGCGTTTGACTTCTCTTGTGAAAGGTGGCTGCGTATGACGTGGTGAGGAGCACGGCACGCTCCTTAGGTACGGGTGTACGTGACGTGGTATTCGAGTGTGTCCTGATTGCAATCACCGTCCCTCGCAGTTATTTGAGTGTCGCGTGTTCACTGCGCGGTGATGTAGTAAATACTGAAGAAGCCAGGAGAATACAATGTATTGAATTATAATTGTTTTGAAACTTTTATTGCTGTCAAATATGCTCACTAAAGGTACTTTATTAAACGTGTAAGCTGCTGTTAATAACTTGAAAATTAAGGACCAACATGTAGGCGAGTCATTTACTGCAATATCTATGCCTATGTTAAGTATCCCTGCATGTAGAGGTCCATGTTTAGGTGAGACAGTTAAGTCTTGTTGAGCCTTCATGCTCACGGTTGCTATATTAAGTTGTTTGCAGGTGAGACGTATGAGGAAGGGTCCGAGGATGAAGCGATGCCTCCGTCCGGGTATACCGCCGAGTGGGATCCCTGCACGCCGCCGGGAAATTGTGTGTTGCTAGTGTGCAGCATCCGCGGGCTGGATGGATGTACTTTTGCATAGCTAGGCTAAGAGTTTAGCTATGAGTATTATATTCCACTGTAAATTAATTATTGTAAAAGACTTCCGCTGTTTATATAAATAAAACTTTGTATTTTGTCGTATTCTTTTCGTGTGTGCTGTTGGGTGCCGCATCGCACGGCACCACCCTCGGCGATTCCTGGAATTTGTGGACCCGGTCCCCACAGGTGGTACTACACCGGGCTACAGAACTGCACTCGACTGGTGATCGGCCCTGACTTCGAGCCAAGCCAAGAAACAGTGTTCGAGATGCTGGTGAAGGTCAGCGGCTGTTGGTATTTCTTAACACCATAGATCATCTCTAGTAAAAGATGAGGTCCGCAAGCGCATAGAAGATAATGTAGTAGCATTCCTCCCATGAGTATTCCCAAGGATATCGTATTTATCCCAAAGGAAGGCAACGGAGTAAAGAAAACACTTCTTTTATGATCAAGCTATGGGATAATAATCAATTATCAAGGCAGGGGTAAGTTGATAATATGTGTAGTGTGACACACACCTAAGCAATCTATTTTAAAGGGTAAATGGGTATTAATGGAGATTAGACTAAGAGTTAGTGAGCTGCTCCTACAATGCCTCTAATATACATATACATAGCCTAGGTTAGGTATTAATGAGCATGTTAATAATGAATCCTTATGCTAAGCTGTTCAACACATCGGGCACAGGCTTACCCCTAGCATTACTAGGGTCATTCCCGCCAAGAGCATGTGGCATAGCCGAACGTGGAGGATTACAAAGGACGGATAGGGTTGTTACTATTGATGGTTCTTAACACCATAGATCATCTCCAGTAGGAGATCAGATCCGCAAGCGCACAGAAGATACCGTTGTAGCATTTCACCCAAGAGTATTCCCAAGGGTATCGTATTTGTCCCAAAGGAAGGTAGTGGAGTAAATTAAAAACTATCCTTATGATCAAGCTAGGGGATACTAATCACTTATAATGACCGGGCTAAGTTGATAATATGGATAGTTTGACACACACCTAAGCAATCTGCTCTAAAGGTAAGGTTGTCATAGCAAGAATTAGACTATGAGACACAACTACTCCTAATGTGCTCTAATTACACACATATATATATATAGCCTAATAAAGTACACATGAGTATGCTAATGGTGAATACTAGGGCTTAGTGGTCCAACATGTCGGGCACAGGCTTACCCTGGTCTGCAAAGCGACTCCCGCCAAGAGCCTACTTTGTAGCCGAACGTGGAGGATTGCAACAGACGAATAGGGTTGTCACCACCTACCGCCTACCTCTACAACTCGTGGACTACGATGCATCCAACGCTACTTAACTATCCAAGCACCACACTTGCATGCTAAGTAAATACCTTAAGAGTTGCAACGTAATATTATTCATAAGGCAATGACTAACCTAAACATCGTTGAAACAATTTTGGATCCAAGCACTAACATATTCATATTAACATAATCATATTATTACCTAATTAGACTATAGTGGTGGTGTATAATGTTTATGATAACATGATAATGGCATTATGTCTAGAGAAAATAAAACAAAGCAACTATTCATCATTTCAACTTATGCAAAGTAAAAATATTCTTACCGCACATCCTTTATTTTATTAAACTAACCTATACTACGTTATTATTATTATTTTTTAAAAAAAGATGCAAATTTGGTGGAAAGAAAGAGATAATATAAACGGAATGCAAATGGATTGTGATATAAGTTACCTCAAGCGGGGGTCCTCCACCAAGCTTGTTCTTGGTCAAGGTCCTTGATAGGGGTTGAAACCCTAACGACGGATGTAGGCCATGAGATTGGCCTAACCTTTTTGCAGCATGGCTTTGGCATTGGAGGGTTGATTGTCGATGTTGGGTTGCCTTCCATGGGTTCCATAAGTGTGGTCGAGGAGGGTGTTGTTGATGTCGCTTATCCACATCTCAAGGTTTACATAGGTTGGATGTACCTTGTTATTCCTTGGCTATGGTAATGATAACCATTAGCTACAAAGGAATGACGTGCACTCAACATGGTTGAGTGTGTTCCGTCATTCTTTGGCTAAGGTGTATCATATCTTCTTGCCATAAAGGAATAACTTGTACCTCTCATGTATTGGGTGTGATCTGTCATTCCTTGGCTAAGGTAATGATATAGCCACAAAGGAGTGACTTGTACCCAACATGTGTTGAGTACGATCCGTTATTCCTTGGCTAAGGTAAAACATACCTATAACCACAAAGGGATGATGTGCACTCAATATTGGTTGAGTGTGATCCGTCATTCCCTTGTTCCACCTCAATTATGTATAAAATACTGGCATGCACCAATTTATCCAGGTACAAGTGGAACTAGGTTATTTCTAACTATGATGTGTGTAAGAAATATTCATTCCTTCACATAATTGAGTTATATTAACAGTCGAAATTTGTATATAACGACCGTCGACAGTCACCACCTATATCCTACCTCTTCAATCCGTGGGTCTATGAGACATCCAATGCTACTTAACTTTCCTAGCACCATGCTAGCATATTAAGTAAATACCTTAGGAGTTGTAGCACAAGCCATCCTAATGCAATTACTAACATAAACATCGTTGAACCAATGTTGATACATAGCATAAGTTATTAATATTAACATGATCATATCATAACTACTTAGACTATAGTGGGGGTTTATAGTGTTTATGATGATAGTATAATTACATTAAGGCATAATCATAAAGACTACTCCTACCACATACATGGAATCTACAATCAAACAAGAAACTCTTCATATAAGCATATGTATAAAGGAAGACTAAAGATAATATCTTTATTATACATAATGTCACAAATACAAGAAGGAATACATGAGCCATACCTTTCAAAATTTGGAATTGGGAAGAGAGACTCCCTCTTCTCCTTTCCCGCTTTGGACTTGGGACTAGAGACTCTCTTCTCTACATCCTAACTCCTCTAAGGACTAAGAAAAGTAGTGTATACAATAGAATGATGCTCAAGTTGTGTGTGTGAGAAGTGAGGGTAGGGGGTCCTATTCATAGCTGGAGAAGGGTTGGTTCCCGCCGCCAAAAGCGCGTGAACCACTCTTCATCGTGATCAGGGCACCACAGGGAGTCGACACGTGGAAGTTGACTGAGTTTGGCACAAATTCACTTTGGCTGAATAGGGAGTTCGGCCGAACTAGAATGTTCTCCGATTCCAGTCTTCTTCCTCGAGGTGACTTCCAGGTGGGTCCCATTGACTGATATGAGTGATACACAATTGGATGGCCTCGGATACTTCTGTTTGTGGTCCATTTGATACATGTGATGACATGTGTTGGCATTTGATCCATTTAATTTATAGGATTGCTCCCCCTATTTTACCTCATTTCCTGCATAAAATATCTGCATGCACTATTTTTCCAAGGACGAGTGGAAATAGGTCAAGTAAAAAGGTGATGTGTGCAAGAAATAACATATCCTTCACATAATTGAGTTATATTGACGGATGAAATTGGTATATAATAACCATCAACAAACTCCCCCAAGCTTATCCTTTGCTCGTCCCGAGCAAAGTCAAGACTTTTGGTTCATGATCAGGAGTTGCTACAATGTTTTACCTTTCAAAAATACCAAGTGTAAAACAAAATATTGTACCTAATATTGCAAAAATTGGTTATGGTACTTCACCAATCTTAAGTCATTATGGGCTTATGCCTTTTCCTATTCAAGGGTGGTTGAAAGATAGAACAGTAAATGGAGCAGGCATAGCCTAAAGATCAAGTTCCACTCAAATTACGGAGAGTTTCAATTTAGATTCTAAGTTCCTCAATTAATTCTCTCAATCACTCCTTTGTGTGTAGTGGAAATATGTCCTCACCAAGGAAATTTCGCCTATACTAATCCTACTACTAAATAAGGCTAGTATGTGGTGCTTGGTAGGGAATGTGGTAGGCATAGTTGCAACACATAATATTGCTAAGTCAAAAGAGTAAGCCTTAGGAGAAACCAATTCAAAACATTTTGATTCAAGACTTGTGCATGTGTGATTGAGGGAAGTTGAAGTGGATGTTGAGATGACTCCTTTTTTATGTGGACTCTATTGCAGGGATGAAACATGGCTACTTTTTCTCTCTTTTTTTCTCATGCTTATGATGTAAGCATGCATTTTTTTCTTGTAGCCATGTCTTCTACTCCCCTTTTATGCAAAAACTTGAAGAGAGAACTAAGTATGAAAGGCATGGAGTTTATCTTTATATTTTGGAATGATGAATCGATGGAATTTTGCCAACTTCTAGTGTAGAAGTATAGCATGTGCAAATGAAGTCTTAAATTCAAAAGAAATGAATGAATTCTCACATGGAATTATACTAGTCTTGCAAGGCTCAATGTGAAGGCAAATAGCATATGCATAAGGTTCATAAATGTAAAACATCATATGGCTTTGGTAGGTATTTCCAATCAAATGTAGGTAACTTAAATCTTCTAGAATTTCTCCAGAAATAAGTTTCACTTTCAAACTTAGGAATAGCAGCCCTATCACTATATCATACCTCACAACAACCTAGAATTAGATTAAGCTTTCGCTACCCACAATTTCTAAATTAAGGCAAAAGTTAATTTAAGCGAATGAAAGCAATATTTGGAGAGTAGCAAGTTGTAAACTAGGGACTTAGGAAAAATAAAACAGAGCAACTATTCATCATTTCATCTTTGTGAATTCTAAATCATTCTTACCGCACATCTTTTTTAAGGGAAAGCAAATCTACATAATTATTTTTATATATTTTTTATTTTGTAAATGCAAGGTGGATGAATGGATGAGAATTAATATGCAATGGGTGTGATACAGGTTACCTCAAGTGGGGGTCCTCCCCCAAGCTTGTTCTTGATCATGTTCTGCGATAGGCGTTGAATCACTAACGATGGAGGTCGGCCATGAGGTTGTCCTATCCTTGTTGCATCGTGGCTTTGACAATGGAGGGTTGAGTGTCGATGTTGTATTGCCTCCCTCTAGTACCATGAGTGTGGTTGAAGAAAGTGTTGTTGATATCACTTATCTGCACCTCAAGACCTCCCATGCGTTGGGTCTACTTTGTTATTCCATGGCTAAGGTAATGATAACCCTTACCTACAAAGGAATGACATGCACTCAACATGCATTGAGATTGTTTGATTATTCTTTGGCTGAGGTGTATAATACCCTATTGCCATAGAAAATTGTACCTCTCATGCATTGGGTGAGATCCGTCATTTATTGGCACAAAGGGGTGACATGTACCCAACAAGTGTTGTTTATGATCTGTTGTTCCTTGGCTAAGGTAAAACATACCTATAACCACAAAGGGATGACATGCACTCAAATCGGGTTGAGTGTGACCCGTTGTTCCTTGGCTAAGGCATAAAATACCTTCTGGTCACATAGAAACAACTTGCACCCAATATACATTGGATGTGATCTTCCCATTCCTTGGTTAAGATACATCATACCTTTTAGCCACAAAGAACTAACTTACACCCAATGATGGTGGAAATTCCCTTGAGCTTGAATGAGTGCTTTAGAATAGTTGAAAGCATAATGCTTTCACATAATTGTAGCAGCCCATTGGTTGCTCATGGAGGGTTTCCATGTCAAATCTCCGTCCTCGTACAGTTATGATTGACCTTCGGGATTAATTTCCGATAGGTGGAAACCATACTAATTACTCCTTGGCCAAGAGATGTTGAAATGGAATCCTCTTAGGGTTTCCACAATCGGATCTTTGAATGGCTGCATAGTAATATTACCTGCAAACTTCCCCTCTATGATAGAGAGGGATGGTTAGCTACTGATACTTGTACAAATGAATTATCGGGTTAGGTAACCAAATATTCATTTGTACGTACGGGGAAGAACAAGACCAAAGATGCATTGGGTCCAATTTCAAGTGTATTCATGGACAATGTATTATTCATTGATAAGAGTGGGGCTTTATGGATAAATCAATTTGAACATTTTCTAAAGCTCCTACTCATAGCAATGCAAGTGATGCACTATATGGATCCATTCATCTTGTAAAGTTTCTAACCATAATAGCTTTTTACACAAGAGAAAATGTTATCATTTGCATCATGGCAAACAAGTTTCTCAATTTTATCCTCCTGAACTTTTCTAGGAATTTGAAATTTAGTGATTCCACGTAAACATGTATTCAAATTAAGATCAAGTACATCACTTATTCCTAGGAGTTTGAAATCTAGTGACACTATATATGTACAAAGCTCAAATCAAAATCATGGTCATGACTATTCAGTTGCTACATGCCAATTCACCAATTAAATTATGCCAAAAAGTTTTGTTTTCTAAACTTAGGAAAAAATGACTAAGTCTATAAAACAATGCCTAAGGGGTTTAAGGTACTTGTTTTAATTTTTTCCATGTAAGGTGGTATTTCCTTTTGGAGATCCAAAAGATAATACCAACACATACTCTTGTGAGGATGGATGAGAATTGAATGATGAGGAAGTGGCAACCTTCCTCATAATTGCAAGCAAGGGTATTCAATTATAAGGCAAACGAAACAATGCAAAATCATAAACTCATACCTTATTTGAAGAGCAATTGGTGATGAAAGCCTTTGTGTGAGAAACTCACGCCCTTCGAGTTTGTCGTAGGCTTGATGTTCAACGTCAAAAGCCAAGTTGAGGTTGGATTTGGTTGAGGCTTCTTCTTGCTCCTCCATTGGGTCATCATCTTGTACATTTCTCTACCTCAAACATCAAAATGAGTTTGAAGGAGAGATGTGTTCTCAAATCCTGCTAATGGTGGCTTGAGCATGATGCTGCCTCTTCTTTCTTGCCAAAACATATCTTTACAATTTTAATCCTGCTGAAATTTAAATAAGCACAAACAAAACAACTCGAAAACAGGTTACGTTAGACAAAAGCATGTTGTACCCTTTGTCAAATTGTTTTGCCCAATTTGAAACAACTTGCAGATGCATTGAATATTAAGGGAGATATTTTTTGTTTGAATTAGGAAGATGAATTCAAGTGGTTATGCCCAAGGTTCATATCCAAATTAATTTATTTCCTAATTCAAAATTTTAGTTTTATAGCGGTTGGAAATTTTACTTTCCAACATGCAAGTGTGAAATTTCAAACATGCTAAATGCAAATGCAAAGATTGATGATAAATTCAAACATGAAATTGGGAAATCAAATGTGAGATAACTACCAATTAACCTATTGGCAAGGACTCACCAAATTTTGTAGTTTGATTAGTGGGACTTACCTTCGTCTTGTTTGGTTTGATGATTTGTTGTCCAATCATGGAGTTGAAGATGTGGACAACTTCTCCTATTTGACATGCCAATATTACTTTGGTTGTCATTCGGACATGTGGGCCACATGGTGGCCTTAGCCTCTTTGTCACCTTGATGAAGACTTGTTGATGACTTTTCCTTTTTAAAGATATTCTTTCATGAGCATGGTGAGGCTTGTCCTTCTTTAGGGGTGCCAATTCGACCTTCTTGATATTTGAGTTAACCCATACTTTGATCATGGTAATCAAAGACTTCCTTGGGCATGATCACATGTGGATTCCATAATCAAACAAGAAATGTTTCATCCACAATGTCACTTGCCCTAGGTTGCATAGGCTTGGTCGAAGTGTAGGAATCCCAACAAGTGATTGTGGGATGTCTTGTATCTTGAATGCTTTTTATGTCTCTTTTCATTGACCAAGAGCATCATTTGAATGTTGTCTTGATTTTTTCTTGGCCATGGACAACATACTTCAAGGTAGGCTAGTTGAACTTAAACCCCTTGAAATCCCCATAGCATCCTTGATTACAATGGTTATGTTGATTCCACCCTTGACCTCCTTGTGAATTGTAGCCATTGGAGTTGTTGTTTGAAAGGAAGAATCCCCATGAGTCTTCGGGAAATTTTTCCCAAGTGTCCCATGTTGACATGGATTTTCACAAATCATGTGAACATCCATGACTTGGATAATTCCAAATAGTTATCCATTGGCTTTATCTTCATGATACTTCAATGGGAGGTGTAGTTCCATAGCTAGCATGTGCACCTTGTTAAGTGGTGTGCATGCCAATCTAAGGGAACTAGAGCATTCTTAAATACACCCCTTGAGTGGAGACAATCTTCTCATCCATTATGAATGAGAATAGGACTCCTTCAGCTCCAGCATGAATGTGGTCATGGATTGGTGGAGCCAACCCATGTCGTGAGTGTTGGTTGAAGGGCCAACTATCAAACCATGATGGAGGCAAAACAAGAAGACTCTTGGAGCCTCTCCCAAGATTGGGGATGGATGACTTTGGATCCTACTGGAAGCTGAAATTCTTCCGCGAAAGGCATTGGTGTTGCCCATCGAACATTTGTTGAAGTACACCTTGAATCATCGTGCAGTTGAGCACTTGCGTCCTCGTTGGCCGTCTCATAAAATGGGTTATCCAACACTACCCTATTTTCACACAAAAGGAGAAAACAAGCAAGGGAAATCATGTCTAATAATTATTAGTATCTATAGCATAATCACAAGTGATAGCTATCCTTTACTTCCTTTGCCTTTCCCGGCAACGGTGCCAGAAATGCTTGCTAGTATTTCTTAACACCACAGATCATCTCTAGTAAGAGATGAGGTCCGCAAGCGCACGGAAGATACCGTTGTAGCATTTCACCAATGAGTATTCCCAAGGGTATCGTATTTATCAAAAAGGAAGGCAATGTAGTAAAGTAAACACTTCTCTTATGATCAAGCTATGGGATAATAATCAATTATCACGACAGGAGTAAGTTGATAATATGAGTAGTGTGACACACACCTAAGCAATTTATTCTAAAGGGTAAATGGGTCCTAATCGATATTGGACTAAGAGTTGGTGAGTTGTTCCTACAATGCCTCTAATATACATATACATATACATAGACTAGGTTAGGTATTAATGAGCATGTTAATGGTAAATCCTTATGCTAAGTTGTTCAACACATCGGGCACGGGCTTACCCCTAGCATTACTAGGGCGACTCCCGCCAAGATCCTGTGGCATAGCCGAACGTGGAGGATTACAAAGGAAAACTAAGGTTGTCACCACCTACTGCAGACCTCTTCAATCCATGGGTCTACGAGACATCCAACGCCACATAACTAGAACCATGCTAGCTGAAAGTGCACCTAGGTATTCCTTTGTGGGTTTTGGACAATTGATGACAAACAAATGAGATCCTGATGAAATTTGTTGAGATGAAAGCAGGCATTTGAATAATAGAACTTATGGTGCACACAAAGGTGAAAAATGAGGAATGAGAAAAAAAATCTCAAGTGATCAATGGAAGTGCAAAGTAGATATCAATGTATAAGATGTGTGTGAGAGACACATCCCAAGAGCTCATACCTTTGCATAGAGGGTAAGAGCAAAAATCAACAATTAAGCAATTCGTTGAAGCATCTAATAAGTCCGTTCAATAGCGGACCAGTCCGATTAACTTACTATTCTCACACAGACAAGTCCAGAACAACATCAGACTAGTCCGATCAACTCACTATTCCTACACGGACTAGTCCGGACATGAGCCGAACAAGTCCGATCAAGTTTCTGATGTTTTGCGCGGACAAGTCCCAAACATGGAGTAGTCTGCCAACACAAATACATATCACCTTGCACCGGACAAGTCCGTCCAATTGCAGACTAGTCCGGTTAAGTTTTTGGAGTCATTACAGACGAGTTCGGTTAACTTTCCGTTCCAATGCAGACAAGTCCAGGTCACCTCACACAAATTAGGGTGTCAGGTGTGCAGCACGATTCATGCAAATTTACACAGCACACTAGACTAGTCCGGTTCTCAGAGTGTACTAGTCTAGCCGTCGAGATCCCTAACAGTAACTTTTTTAGAAAGTCTATAAATAGGTGATCCAGGAGCCCACAACATACAACTAAGAACCCTAGTGCCATCACACGTCCCAAGAGCACATAAACACCTCTCCCCACATAACTAAAGCCCTAAAAAGTTAAATATTTTGGGAATCAAGATTTGGGAAAGGGAGATCATCCTCTATGCATTGTTGAGCTCTTGGGGTTTGAATCTCTCTTACACTCTCGCATCTATAGTATATCTTTTGAGTGTATTTGATTCGTTTGCTCGCTGTAATTTTGTGGGAGCCCTTAGCGTGTGAGGTTGCCCCATTGGCTTGGTGATTACCATTGATAGTGGAACTCAAGCCGGCCTTTGTGGTGACTTGAACAGGTAATGGGTTATTGAGACCCGACTTTCTATGAGCTCCTCAACGAGGATGTAGATCTATTTAGTGAGACCGAACCTCAGTAAAAATCTTGTCTTGTGTGTTCTAGTCCTTTACCTTTGTAATCATCATCATCTAGGGCATAGGATTGATCAAACTTGCAACTTGTATTAATTTTGTATTCCACGTGCGAATCACTCATCCTAATAACTTACTCAAGTTGTTAGGATAATTTACTATATTCTGCTATTGAATCATTTGAGGAAATTACATTAAGTGTTAATCTTTCGTAGGCATAACTAGTACACCTGACTAGTCCGTATCCTGCACTGGACTAGTCCGACCCTCCTGTATTTGACATTTCTGTAAAGTGTTGCAGGAAAAAGTTTCAATGCATATTCACCCCCCTCTAGGCCACATTCAATTGGTATCAAAGCAAGGCTCTCCTTTTACGAGACTCACTAATCGGAGAGACAAATGGCCACCGACAAGACTAGCGAAATCTCGGAAATGTCCATTATTGGAGACAAACAAGACACCAAGGTGTTCGATGTGCTCAAGGAGCACGAATACGATGATGAAGAAGTGTGTCAACTCAAGGCACTTCTAAGGAAGAAGCTTCTAAGCCATAAGGGCAAGAAGGAATATGACAAGCCAAAAGGGGGTAGTCATCAAGACTAGTCCCAGTATCCTTTTAATTATGAGAAGCTTAACAACAACAATCACTATCTTTCTATTCCCATGGGAAAACCTCCACAGTTTGACGACAATGATTATAAAATGTGGAAATATAATATGAAGATACATCTTATCTCGCTAAATCCTAGTCTTTGGTATATAGTTTGTACATGTTTTGACATCCCCGACAACAATGAAGAACTCACTTCGAAACAAGAACATGCAATTCATCGCAATACACAAGCCTCTGTAGTGATTACTTCATATTTAAGTAGAGAAGAGTTCACCAAGGTGGATGGACTTGAAGTTGCCAAAGAGATATGGATACACTCAAGACTGCTCATGAAGGGAACGGCTCCGTTCGTGAAGCAAAGATTGAAACGCTTGAGGGAGAATAGGGGAGATTTGTAATAGAAAATGGTGAAACTCCTCAAGAGATGTACAACCGCAAGAAGACACTCATTAACAAGATATGTGCTTATGGAAGTAAAAAATGGACTGATCATGAGGTTGTAAAAAGGATGATAAGATCCTCCATGCCTCAGAATGTCACTTTATGCTCAATGATAAGGGAAAGCTAGTTCCACTAAATGACCTCCAATGAAGTTCTTGGAAAAATTATAAATCACATGATGATGGAGAAAGAAGCTCAATATGTTAAAGACTTAGCTGAACTTACCTCATCCAAGAAGAAGGAAGTTGCCCTCAAGGCAACTTGCATGCCCAAAGGGAAGGAGACTCATGATACACATGAAGAAGAAGACACTGATGATGTAAGCACAGATATGGATGATGAAGAGATGATGCTCTTCAACAAAAGATTAAAGTGCGTGATGATAAGAAGAAAAGGCAGCAACTCAAGTGAAGGAAAGAAGCTGACCAAGAAGTCTACACTCTTCCCAAACATGGGAGGACGGGAGAACTACAACCACACTTGCCTCATGGCTAAAGAAGGACAGAAAAAGGTTTGACTTACACCCTCCTCCTTACATTCATCAAATGATGATTTTGACGACTCTAGTGAGAATGAGGAAATGTTAAAAGGATTTATTAACACTACATTAATAAAAATGAATATGTTGTCAGATGAAATCTTTGAGAAGGAAGAGCTTGTCAGCCGTCAAGAAGATATGCTCATCCGTGAAAGGAAGAGATATCGCGAGGTTGAAAATCTTCTTAAGCTTGAAAAGGATAAAAGTAAGGCACTTGAGCTTGAGCCAGCTTTGAGTAAGGAAACTTACTCAAAACTAGAAGACTCACACATTGCAATCAAGGATGAACATGCTAACTTGACAAAAGTAAAAAAAAATCTTGAAGTGCAAGTTGAGTCACTCAAGCAAAGTGGATCTCCCTCCTCAAAGAGCTCACCTTCTAGAGATATCAAGATGACAACAATCAAAACTTGCACAAGCCAAGCATCCATCCCAAAGCGGCATCTTTGACAAGGAAAAGAGCAAATATGCACGTAGTGCATATGTGGTCACAATACCTCCTAATGTCAAAGATGGTCTTGGGTATGCAAGACGTAAGAAGCAATTCACTAGTGGTCAAAATAAGAATCATGTTGCTTTTGTTAAAGAAAAATCATATGAACATGAATAGCAAACTTTATTGCATACTTTTGATGCATCTTATGTTCTTATCAAAAATAAATTTGGATATGTTTGTGCAAAGTATGCAGGGCCACGCCACAAGAGACCCAAAACTTGTGTGTGGGTTCCTAAATCACTTGTGACTAACCTTTGAGGACCCGAGCAAACTTGGATACCTAAAACCAAGGAATAACTCTATTTCGCAGGCCTACTCCTCCAGTGGATCAAAATGGGTGTTAGACAGTGGATGCACCAGTCACATGAGCAGAGAGAGCAGCATGTTCGTAGAATATGAGCGAAATGTGGATCCAAGTGAAGGAATCTACTTCGAAGACAATAGTCAAGGAAAAGTCCTAGGCACCGCAAAAATTGCAATCTCATCTCAACACACGCTTTCCAATGTTTTACATGTTGATTCTTTAGATTATAATCTTTTTTCCATTTCCCAGTTTGTGACAAAAGATACAATTGTTTATTCACTAATGAGGGTATGACAACCTTTAGAAGAAGCGATAAAACTCAATTGCATTCAAGGGGATGTTGAAGGGAAAACTTTATCTTATTGATTTCAACAAAGATAAAGCTGAATTCAAAAATTGTTTGGTTGAAAAAACTAACATGGGATGGTTGTGCCATAGACGGCTAGCCCATGTTGGGATGAGAAATCTGCAGAAACTTCTAAAGGGTGGTCACATCCAAGGTTTGAAAGATGTTGTGTTTGAGAAAGACAGGTCGTGTAGCGCATGCCAGGCTGGAAAACAAGTTGGAGCACTACACCCTACGAAGAACATGATAACTACATCAAGACCATTGGACTTCTACATATGGATATTTTCGGTCCAATAGCTTATATAAGCATCGACGATAAAAATACGGGTCAGTTATTATTGATGATTTTTCTAGATTTACCTGGGTATTTTTCTTTTATGGTAAATCAAAGACCCAGGGAATCCTCAAGAAGTTCTTGAAGAGAGCACAAAATTAATTCGCCTCAACCGTCAAGAACGTCTGGAGTGACAATGGAACGGAGTTCAAAAATACTCAAGTTGAGGAGTACCTAGATGAAGAATGAATAAAGCATGAGTTCTCGACAACCTACTCCCCTCGACAAAATGGGTGGCCGAAAGAAAGAACTAGACACTCGTTGAGATGGCGAGAACAATACTAGATGAGTACAAGACTTCGGACCGGTTTTGGGGGAAAGTGGTAAGCACCGCTTGTCACGCCATGAACTGGTTATATCTTCATCGACTTATGAAGAAGACGCCATATGAGCCCTAACTGGTAACAAACTGAATGTTTCATATTATACAGTATTTCGGAGTAAATGTTATATTTTGAACAAGAAACCTAAGACTTCAAAGTTATCTTCAAAATCCGATGAAGGGTTTTTGCTTGGTTATGATTCGAACGCCTACGTCTATCGTGTTTTCAGCAAAGTCTCTAGCACTATTGAAGTGGCACGTGATGTAGTGTTCAATGAGACTAATGGCTCCCAAGTGGAGCAAGGTGATAAGTTTGTGCTATATCAAAAAGAAGCCCCATGTCAAGTGTTGAGGAGGATGTAACCTGGTGATATTGGACCTCAAGAGCAATCACAAGACTCATGTGCTCAAGATGTACCTCAACCGGAGAGCAATGATCAAGGGGGGGGGGGGGGGGGGGGCTTGTGCACAAGATCAACATCAGCAAGATCAAGATGATCAATATAATCATGGAAGCAATGACCTAGTGGGAGACATTGAAAATGAAGATGATGAAGAGCAAATGACCTCACAAGTACCTCACCCAAGAGTACATCAGAGTATACAAAGAGATCATCCCGTCGACAACATTATCGGAGATATTGCAAAGGGAGTAACTACTAGATCTTGTATTGCTAATTATTGTGAACATTAATCTTTTGTCTCATTTCTAGAACCATATAGGGTTGATGAAGCATTAAAAGATTCAGATTGGGTGACCGCCATGCAAGAAGAGCTGAACAACTTCAAAACAAATGAAGTGTGTGAGCTTGTAGAAAGACCAAAAGCCAACATCGTGGGCACCAAATGGTTTTTTTGGAAAAATCAAGATGAACATGGAGTAGTAACGAGAAACAAAGCATGACTTGTGGCCAAAGGTTACTCACAAGTCGATGGTTTAGATTTCGATAAAACCTTTGCTCTCGTAGCTGGACTTGAGTCCATTCGAATTATATTAGCCTAGGCTACTCATCATAATTTCAAGCTGTATCAAATGGACATCAAAAGTGTATTCCTTAACAGTCCTATCAGGAAGAGGTGTACGTGGAGCAGCCACCAGGTTTTGACGATCAAGAGCACCCCAACCATGTGTACAAACTGTGTAAGGCTCTCTATGGCCCAAACAAGATCCCCGAGCTTGGTAGGAGTGCCTACGGGATTTTCTCACTCAAAATGGTTTTAAAACAGGAGAAGCTGATTATACATTGTTCACAGAGCATTTTTATGGTCATCTATTCGTATGTTAGATTTATTCTAATGACATCAGTTTTGGATCTACTAATGAATCTTTTTGTGAGAAATTCAGTAAAATTATGACAGATAGATTCGAGATGTCAATGATGGGCAAACTAAAGTTCTTCTTGGGATTCCAGGTGAAGCAACTGAAAGAAGGCACTTTTATCTGGCAAACCAAGTACACACATGATATTCTCAAAAAGTTCAATATGGACAAAGCCAAGCCCATCAAAAATCCCATGGCAACTAATGGACATCTCGATCTCAATGAAGACGGTCCAGATGTGGATCAAAAGGTACATTGATTTATGATAGGCTCGCTACTTTATTTATGTGCATCTATGCCTGATATCATGCTTAGTGTTTGTATGTGTGCAAGGTTTCAAGCCACACCTAAAGAGTGCCATTTAGTAGCTGTAAAAAGAATCTTAAGATACCTTGTTCTCACATCCAACTTGGGTCTTTGGTATCCTAAAGGATCCAAGTTCAACCTCATAGGATATTCCAATGCCAACTATGCAGGATGCAAAGTCAATTGAAAAAGCACCTATAGAACCTGTCAATTTCTTAGTAGATCCTTAGTTTCATGGTCCTCAAAGAAGCAAATTTCCATTGCCCTTTCCACATCTGAAGTGGAGTATGTCGCAGCCCGCAGTTGTTGCGCATAACTACTTTGGATGCGATAGACTCTAAGGGATTATGGATACAATCTGAATCGTATTCCACTCCTATGTTATAATGAAAGTGCACTAAAAATTGCACACGGTCCAGTAGAGCACTCAAGAACCAAACACATAGATATACGTCATCCATTTTTAAGAGAACATTCACTAAAAGGTGGAATAGTAATCTCACATGTTAGAACTGAAAAATAATTAGCACACATATTCACCAATCTACTAGATGAAAAGTGATTTTATGAGCTTAGAAATGAACTAAATATTCTTGATGCTCGAAATGTGGCTTGAAACACTGCATACCTGATTGACTCTTCAAAGTTTACTTATTTTGCGTAAATTCATCTCTTATCTCGGTTTTCTCTCAAATACTATTTTAATTATTGAATCTTGGTGAATTATGGCCATTGTATGATTGTTGATTGCTTACTGGTCATATTCCTCAAGATTATTTATGAAATGGTGTCCTTTAGATCACTATTAGATGATATTCCCAAAAATCACTTTGTTCTGATTATTTTCGGTTCAGCTAACCCGGACTAGTCCGTGGTCAGCACCGGACTAGTCCGTTGCTAGTGACTAGTCCGGCTCTAATCCGGTGTACCACACTAGTCCGGTCTTTTGCAGACTAGTCCGCTACTGTCGGGCTTAACCCTAGCCCGCCGCCAAAACCCTTGTTAATCCTCTCACAATCGCCTTTACATTCTCTCGCCTCATGCTCAAGCTCTCAAGGCAATTTCCACTTTGAGCCCCAAAATTGAAGATTCTTAGACAGGAATCTTCTCCCTCGGCACGAAGCATCCCTCCTCCAGACTAATCCAGAACTTGCTCCGCTCCTCTATCCTCAAATCTGCAATTTTCGGTAAAAATTAATCCCTAACCCTAGTTATCATCTTTCCTCAAGTCTTGCTTACTTTTCTTGATTCCTAGGGTACGCATTGCATTGTTGTATTTATTCCTATTGTCCTTCTACTATTTTGTATCAATCTGAGTTAGATTTGTTGAAATAAGAAGTTAGGGTTCATACGTCCAACTAGACTAGTCGGGTAATTGGTGCAGACAAGTTTGGTGCTTCAAACATGTTCGTAGCCTGAAATCGGACAAGTTTGGCTCCTTGACAGTTTGAACCTTTAAATTCTTGTCTCCACAAATTCTAATTCTTACAACACCTTGTACTCTCTATGTCAGGCACAATGTCGTCCACATCGGGTGATAGCATGTTTCACTATGAAGTCGAGAGTGATCGCGAGAGAGTGGCCAGTGCAAAAGAACTGAAAAGCAAGAAGCGCCATGACCATGATGCAAATGATTCTCCTCTTGAGGAAGGTGGCAATGAAGAAGCCATCAAGCAAGGATGGTGCCGGTGCCAGCTCAGCGGCACCAAAGAGAAGCACTAGCAAGGGCAAGGGACTTGCTAGTCGACCTATTGGTCCATTGAAGATGAAGTCACCTTTGCGGCATAAAAGGTAGCCCTCTAATGATGATTTCTCGGGCAAAGGCAATGATTTGGCTGACAAGCTTAGGAAGGTCAAAGTCTATGAGCAGCCATAGCAAGCGGCTAACCCAAGGTTTTGGAGTCATTTCCATGCAGACTATTATGAGCATGTGTACATGAAGATGAGAAATATAGTTGTTGCGATTCAGTGGGTGGATGTGACATATTTGCAATCAAAGAACTGCCAAGCCTTTCATGAAGTCTTAGAGGCTTTAGGGAGACATGGACTGAAAGATCTTCTCTCTTTCCAATACAACTGGAATAATGAGGTCATCACCCAATTCTATTCCACTCTCTACTTCCCGGGTTATGATGAGGAAGGACTCACTTGGATGACACATGGTTCCAAGTACAGTGTCACCTATGAGGAGTTTGCCAGGATACTCCATCTCGAAGGCACTTTGGAAAATGAGCTTTTGCTTCACAACTTGAAGCCTTTGGAGAATGATGAGCTAGATTTCCTCTATGACACAAGAATGCCATACAAGCCACCTACCACAAAGTACTTGAAGCCATTCTTTGCGGTGCTTAACAGAATTTTATGTGCATCTAGGCCTGATATCATGCTTAGTGTTTGTATGTGTGCAAGGTTTCAAGCCGCACCTAAAGAGTGCCATTTAGTATCTATAAAAAGCATCTTAAGATACCTTGTTCACACATCCAACTTGGGTCTTTGGTATCCTAACGATCCAAGTTCAACCTCATAGGATATTCCGATGCCAACTATGCAGGATGCAAAGTCGATTGAAAATGCACCTCTAGAACCTGCCAATTTCTTAGCAGATCCTTAGTTTCATGGTCCTCAGAGAAGCAAATTTCCATTGCCCTGTCCACAACCGAAGTGGAGTATGTTGCAGCCCGCAGTTGTTGCGCACAACTACTTTGGATGCGACAGACTCTAAGGGTTCTTCTACGGGAATCTTCCCCCCTCGGCGCGAAGCATCCCTCCTCCAGACTAATTCGGAACTTGCTCCACTCCTCTGTCCTCAAATCTCAATTTTCAGTAAAAATTAATCCCCAACCCTAGTTATCATCTTTCCTCAAGTCTACTTTTCTTGATTCCTAGGGTATACATTGCATTGTTGTATGTATTCCTATTGTCCTTCTACTATTTTGTATCAATCTGAGTTAGATTTGTTGAAATAAGAAGTTAGGGTTCATACGTCAAACTATACTAGTCGGGTAATTGGTGCGGACAAGTTTGGTGCTTCAAACATGTCCCTAGCCTGAAATCGGACAAGTTTGGCTCCTTGATAGTTTGAACCTCTAAATTCTTGTCTCCACAAATTCCAACTCTTACCACACCTTGTACTCTCCATGTCAGGAACAATGTCGTCTGCATCGGATGATAGCATGTTTCACTATGAAGTCGAGAGTGATCGCGAGAGAGTGGCCAGTGTAAAAGAATTGAGAAGCAAGAAGTGCCATGACGATGCAAATGATTCTCCTCTTGACTCTATGCTCCCAAGAAATAGGAAGGTGGCAATGAAGAAGCCATCAAGCAAGGATGGTGCCGGTGCCAGCTCAGCGGCACCAAAGAGAAGCACTAGCAAGGTAAATGGACTTGCTAGTCGACCTATTGGTCCATTGAAGATGAAGTCACCTTTGTTGCGCAACAGGAAACCCTCTAAAGATGATTTCTCGGGCAAAGGCAATGATTTGGCTGACAAGCTTGGGAAGGTCAAAGTCTATGAGCAGCCATAGCAAGCGGCTGACCCAAGTTTTTGGAGTCATTTCCATGCAGACTATTATGAGCATGTGTACATGAAGATGAGAAATCTAGTTGTTGTGAGTCAGTGGGTGGATGTGACATATTTGCAATCAAAGAACTGCCAAGCCTTTCATGAAGTCTTAGAAGCTTTAGGGAGACATGGACTGAAAGATCTTCTCTCTTTCCAATGCAACTGGAATAATGAGGTCATCACCCAATTCTATTCCACTCTCTACTTCCCGGGTTATGATGAGGAAGGACTCACTTGGATGACACATGGTTCCAAGTACAGTGTCACCTATGAGGAGTTTGCCAGGATACTCCATCTCGAAGGCACTTTGGAAAATGAGCTTTTGCTTCACAACTTGAAGCCTTTTGGAGAATGATGAGCTAGCTTTCGTCTATGACACAAGAATGCCACACAAGCCACCTACCACAAAGTACTTGAAGCCATTCTTTGCGATGCTTAACAGAATTTTGAGGAAGACTATATCTCCAAAGGATGGAGATGCAGGGACAATTCAATGAACTCTCAGGACCTTGATGAAAGTGATAAGCAAGGGAAGGACCTTCAATGCCTTTGAGTATATTTACAATGACATAGTAAACATCTCAATCACTCCCAACAGGTCATGTGGCTATGCGCCATACATCATCTACATGATTGAGAAGGTAACTGCCATTGAGTTTTTCAAGGATGTTGATCATGCCGGTCGCAAGCCTCAGAAGCCCACAGCCTATAGTGTTCCCAATGCACCTGCCTCACCTGCAAGGGAACAAAGATCAAAGAAAGCAAATGAAGGCACAAGGGCTCCACCCGCTACCTCTGCTCTTCCACCCTCGAGAGAGTCCTCAAGTGGAGTTCTAAAGATGCTTTCATCCATCTTTGCATCCTGCCTCAAAGTGGATGTTAATCAACACAAGGAAAGTTTGGCAAGGAAGAGGCAACAGAGGTACATGAAGGCAAACATCAAAGCTATCTGTGAGAAATTGGAGATTGAGCCAGTGATATTTCCTCAGATCTCCAAAGACTCTTAAGAGAACTTCACAGAAGTGGCACCTCTCACCGAACAGGAATTGGCCTCTTTTGGAGTTGCGGGTGTCATCGTTCCTCCTCCTCAGCACGATCATGAATCTGAAGATGAAGACGAAGACAGGACTGAGAGTTAGAGAGGGAGTGACAGAGAGTAACTTCCCTCAATTTTTCCCTTTTTGGTGCCTTGATGGCAAAGGGGAGAGATTGAGACTAGTAGTCTATTTATGAGCCTTAAGGACTAGTGATCATGGACATGTATCTCTTTTATGCTTTAAGTTACAAACTATTGTAATCTTTGAAAACTTTTGGTGGATGCCTATTTTGTTTCATACGAATGTGTGATCATTATGATATTCTTGTGATGGTTGTTAATTATAATTGTTGTATTTTCAATTATGCACATCACAATATCTGCTCACACACACTCTATAGGCACCCCACCTTAAAGAGTGCATATATGTGAGAAATTTATTCTTGTTCATATGTCATTCTCGTATATGCACACTTTATGAAAATCATTTTTCTATCTTAATTGTAAAATCTCAATTGGTTATCATCAATCACCAGAAAGGAGGAGATTGAAAGTGCATCTAGGCATTCCCTTGTGGGTTTTGGACGATTGATGACAAACAAATGAGATCCTAATGAAATTTGTTGAGATGAAAGCAGGTATATAAGAATAGAACTTATGGTGCACAAAAAGGTGAAAAATGAGGAATGAGAAAAGAAAAGCCCAAGTGATCATTGGAAGCGCAAAATAGATATCAATGTATAGGATGTGTGTGAGAGACACATCCCAAGAGCTCATAACTTTGCGTAGAGGGTAAGGGATAAAATCAACAATTAAGCAATTCACTAAAGCACCGAATAAGTCTGTTCAATAGCGAACTAGTTCGATTAACTTATTGTTCTCTCACAGAAAAGTCCGAAACAGTAGTTGACAGCGGCGACTTGTTGATTAATGGCATCATCACCCTGCCGGCACCCTGCTAGCCCTCTTTATGGACCAAGCATTTAGGATGAAGAACCTGAGAGAGATGCCGAACCTGTATTCCCTCAGCCTCACCCCATGACAGGTCGGAGACACACTCCGACGGGTAAGCATCTTTGGCGCAGACGACTCTGGAGGCCAGCAGGAGTATACAACGGCCCCACGCTTCAAAGTGGGCGAGGAGGAGGACCTGGTCGCCGTCAGAGGGAAAGGGGAGGTGCTGGTCCTTGACTAAGGGCAGTGAAAGGAGCCGATGCCTGACCCCATGCCCGTATCGAAGAGACATCCCCAGACGCCACCCAGGGTTGCCTTCGCAGTGAGCTAGCATCTCAAGATGCACCCACGACCGGCATCGGGGTGGTGGATTCTCAAGAAAGGGTCCCGCCGTCCCCGAGAAGAGGAGGTATGAGAATGAAGGTGGCACAACGGTGTTTTTGTGTCGATCCGGGGAGCGCAAGGCCACTGAAGACTCTGCCACAGGCGTAGTCCTGCGTGCTAGCAGGGGCACTGGGAGAGCCGCGGTTAAGCAAACCTAGGCTAAGAAGCCTCGAGCCATGAGCAACCTATTGGTATTTCTTATGAAAATAGAATAATCCGCAAGTGCACGGAAATACCGTTGTAGCACTTCCCCTTAAAGAGTATTCCCAAGGGTATCGAATCCAAGGAACGTGTGAGTGATCTTCTAGCTTGTTCTCCCAAGGACACACAGTTTGTTTGGTTGGCAAGGATTTGAGAGGAATTCAATGGTTTGAAATCTAGGCCACAATAGACTACGACCGCTGCTCGCTTAGGGCATGGGTTTACCCTTTGCAACACCATGACGATTCCTGCCACAAGCCTATGGCAGAGCCAAACATGGAGGATAACTAAGGACAGATAGGGCGGTCACCACCTACTGTCTACCTCTTCAATTCGTGGGTCCATGAGATATCCACTGATAAACTCTAACCTAACCACCACACTTAAGTTCTAATTAACAACTCTAATTGTTTCCAATGCAAAGCTACGAATAGAGCCTCTAACAAATGAAAGCAGTGAACCCACAAGAAGTTACGTAATCAAACTACTATGGAATAGAAATCAAACTAGTATTGAATTCACGAATATTTCTTACTCGATTCTGACAAAACTTCCGTAGAGGCACAAGTGTGGAAGAGGAACTTGACAAGCCCAAGCCTCCTTGTGACACCCGGTTCCGAAAATGAACTAAGTGAACGCATATGTGTGCCCAGGACGTTCAACACACATACACGAGTGCATTCACAAAAGATAACCAAATAATTACCACAGAAAAAGATTAATTAAGCACTTTTATTCCAGAATTCAGAATATCCTCAAATTATAGCTCTAATGATTATTAACGATGAAACCCCTAATACTGCAGCAGAAATAACTAAATATAAGCTAAACAAAATAAGAAAGCTAAGAAAATAGGTTAGCGCGGCTCCAAGCAAAACCACAGACAAGCTGATGGTAGCACACAGTCTAGAACTCCTCATTAACGTCGATATACTCCCAAATCTGACCTGCAACTGTTGGTGGGGAAATAGCAAGGGTGAGTACATGTTGTACTCAGCAAGTGTGGGAAAGTATGACATGTAGCTGATACAAATGACGAATACAATAATGGCTAAGTGCTCAAAAGTACATTAAAACATTTGAAAAAGCAATATATTGTATGTATATGAAGTAAGCCTATCATAAACCATGTAGTTATCATAATACCAGTCCATATTCCATTACCATCATCCATATACCAGATTTCTCATTACCATTAACCCTATCCATTGCCATAAACCATAATACCATCCCATAACCAGTACCAAACCATCCCAATCCAAAACCCCTCTAATCATGTAGGTCATCCAGGTGCTCTTAACCGGGAGCATGGCTATCATGATAGTTTTAATGCTCTGTAGAGTTTGTACCACTTTACCCACGTGTTTGTGATTTCATCACCCTTCGGCGACTAAAGAACCTCCCTTATGCCAATTACACTTCCTTTGGTGTACGGCCAAGAGATCACAAAATAGCCTTTAAAAAGGGACTACTAGCATGTACGGACCCACTAAGGTTTCACCGGTGGTGATTCCTCTAACTGAACACATCTTCAACCAAGGGCCCCCTCTTGTGCCATTCGGATCCCAGGGTGTCCTGCCATAATTCCAAACCCAATCTGACTCCCCTTCCCCAATGCGCCAAATGATCTACGCAATACTACCAATACCCTAATTAATCAGCTACGTCGCACCCATACTTGGCCTCGTGGTGGCACTGTTGTCCTGGCATATTCTCACATTAACCGGTCCTTAGATCTAAAACAAGAAACCATCATGTCTTCCAACCCATTCACATACCAGGCTTGCTTAGATCACCCATTACCATATCATATTAACCAGTTCATAATAACCATAATCTCATTAATGCATATTTAAATAGTATAGTTGTTTTCCCATCCCAATTAATTAAGCGAAGCAAAGGTAAAAAGCCCTTCCCGACTCTCTACCATGTATTCGAGGTGACAAGGGTAGTTAAACAAAGCTAGTAAACTTCCTATCATAGGAATTCCCATCAATTTGACACAAGCATGCAGTTTTGAAAACAAAACATTTATTGTAAAAATAGGATCAATATGTTCAAGGACACTTGCCTTGCTCTTGGGCTCGGTTTGCGTCAAAATCATCAAATTCCTAGTGCTAGAGGTCCTCCGCAGCACTCTCTAGTGCAAATCCGTCTAAACTGTGCAATAAACATACAAGACAAGAATTACAATCAATAAGTGCACATATATTACTCAATATGTCATGACATGCATGATTAATGCAAATGCGAAGCAAAACTAGTTAATGAGTTACTATTAATGTTCACTAATCATTTACAATGGTTATTAACAAGTTTACATAGGTTCATGTTGATATTACATCAAATTGGAATTAATTCATTATTAAATGAATCTGGAGACCGGACAAGTCCGCTGCTGGTCGGACTAGTCCGCCCTACACAAAACCAACGAGCTAGGGTTTTATAGATTGACGTGAATTTGGAGAAACAGGGTTGAATTCACGTGAGAAAGGGGAAGTAGAAGGTATACCAGGTGTTTAAAACTCCAATGAATCAAGGGTTTTGGAGGCAACACTTGGATCTTGACGATGTAGGGTTGATGGAGGAAACTTGATGGTGAATTGTTGATGAAGAACGCAAGGTTGGTGGAGATCTTGGCCTCATGATCTTCTTTTGTTTCCTTCTCTTCTTCTCCTTGCTTTGGATCTCCTTCTCCCTCCTTGGCGACGGCTATCCACAAGCTAGGGTTTGGGTGTGATTCAAAAGTGGCAAAGAGATGTAAAGTTAAGGGGTGGGGTTGTTTATATACGGGTGGAGGGTTAGGGTTTCAATGGAGGTTGGTTTTAGAGAGGGTGGAGGCCGGTGTGGGGTACCACATGGTCTCCAAAAGAGTTAGACACGACATATTTAGGCCCACTTAAGGTAAAACCCAAAAACACATCATGGAACAAAAGATAAACTCGGAATCGCGATCACTGGACAAGTTCGCACAAGGACAGACTAGTCCAAAATTAGTCAGAGAAAAATCAGATAAGACCGTACCAAATCGGGCAAGTTTGAACTTAGTCTGAGAGGAAAACGGACAAGTCTGCTAGATGTCGGACAGATCCAGACAAGTCTAGGGACTTGGCAAAATTTCAAGGATTCGGGATACCGGACTAGTCCGCAATGGACCGGACAAGTCAGAAAACGGTACAAAGACGAAATTGAACTAGTCTGCAGCAAACATGGACATGTCCGAAGGAGGTCAGAGAGAAATTGGACTAGTCCGTACTTCTCAAAACTTTTGAGTGTGGTTTTTCTTTAAATTCATTTTAAACTCATTCCTTCTTATGTTGATTAATGTTAAACATATATATGAACTTATGCAATGCATGATGCATGAAAATGAGGGTGTTACAAACCTACCCCCCCCCCCTTAAAATGAATCTTGCCCTCGATATTCGACACAGAAGGAAAGAGATAGGGAAATTCCTTCTTGAGATCATCCTCCAACTCCCATGTTGCTTCCAATTCTGTATGGTGCTTCCATTGCACTTTACACCATCGAATCACCTTGTTCCTTGTGACTCTCTCCTTGGTTTCCAAGATCTTGACCGGTTGCTCAACATACATCAAATCTGCCTCTAGTTCCAACTCTTCCATTGGCACTTGTTCTTCAGGTACCCTCAAGCACTTCTTGAGCTGGGAAACATGAAAGACATCATGAACATCTGATAAGTGAGCTGGCATCTCCAACTTATATGTTACTTCTCCTCTTTTGTCCAGAATCTTGAATGGTCCAATGCATCGAGGTGCTAGTTTGCCTCTTATGTTAAACCTCTTATGACCTCTCATTGGTGACACCTTGAGGTAAACAAAGTCTCCTACTTCAAAGGCTAGTTTCCTTCTCCTATTGTCCGTATAGCCTTTTTGCCTTGATTGAGCAGCCCTCAAATTCTCACAGACAATCTGGACTTGTTTCTTAGCTTCTTGCAGCATGTCAGGTCCAAACACTTGATTTTCTTCTGGTTCATTCAAAAACAATGGTGTCCTACACTTCCTCCCATACCATGCTTCAAAAAGTGACATCTTCAAGCTTGCTTGATAACTATTTGTATATGAGAATTCTGCATACGGCAAGCTCTTGTCCCAACCTCTCCCATGCTTCAAAGCACAAGCTCTTAACATGTCCTCCAAAATCTCATCGGACCTCTCAGTTTGCCCATCGGTTTGAGGGTGATATGCTGAGCTAAAATTCTACCTTGTTCCCAATGCTTCATGTAATTTCTGCCAAAACCTGGAGGTAAAATGAGAACCTCTATCCGATACTATGTTCTTTGGTACTCCATGTCGGCACACAATATGCTCCATATACAACTTTGCCAGCTTCGCGGCGGTGTATGTGGTCTTGACCGGAATAAAGTGATCTGACTTGGTCAAATGATCCATAATTACCCAAATTGAGTCATAACCGAACTGGGTACGCGGTAGACCAACTATAAAATCCATCCCGATTTCTTCTCACTTCCATTCTGGAATCTTCAATGGCTGCAATAATCCAGCTGGCCTTTGGTGTTTAGCTTTGACTCGTTGGCACACATCACACAAAGCTACATATTCAGCTATGTCCTTTTTCATGCTAGCCCACTAATAACATGTCTTCAAGTCCTTGTACATCTTTGTACAATCGGGATGAATTGAGTATGGCGAGTCATGTGCCTCTTCTAATATTGTCTCCCGAATATGTTTCACATTAGGCACGAAAATTCTGTTTCCAAGCCATAAGGTACCATGGTCATCCTCATCAAACCTGAATTCTCTTCCCTCATGGGTTCTTTCGTTGATCTCTTGGATTTGCTCATCCTTTGTTTGATCCTCCCGAATCTCCTGCTCTAAAGTCGGATTTAACTCCATTATCCCCATCTCATTCACAGATCCGATATTCAACCGTTCAAACTCCTTACATAACTCGGATGGAAATTCTCGAACCGTGAGCTGGTGACTTACTCCTTTCCTACTCAAGGCATCGACCACTACATTAGCCTTTCTTGGATGATAGTTGATCCCCACAACATAGTCCTTGATGAGCTCCAACCATCTTCATTGTCTCAAATTTAGATCCATTTGTGTGAAAATATACTTTAAACTTTTGTGATCCATATAAATTTCACACCTATGTCCAAGGATATAGTGTCTCCAAATCTTCAATGTGTGTACCACAGCTGCAAGTTCCAAATCATGTGTTGGATAATTCTACTCATGTTCTTAAATTGTCTCGACGCATAGGCTACCACTTGACCTTCTTGCATGAGCACACATTATGAGACCTATGTGTGCTGAATACATTAGCTTTGATGATATAAGTTCTAAAATTCTGCCAAAACACCCTTTCTAGCAAGGTCCGACTCTAGCTCCGAGCTTCTGCAAGGTCTGACAATAGGTCTGACTTGTTTTGTCAAGGTCCAACATGCTTTGGGTAGCTCCGGTGAGCTTTGTTTTTAGCTCCGACATGTCTTTAATAGCTCCGACATGTCTTTGTTAAGCTCCGATATGTTTTGATAGGTCTGACTTATGTTGGTTGGCTCCGACATGCTTTTTTGGCTCCGGATTTTGGGTTGACTAGTTCCGACTAGCTTTGGCAAGCTTTGGCACTAGTTTGTACTAGCTTTGGTAAGCTTCGGCGCTAGGTTCTACTAGCTTTGGTAAGCTCCAGCTCATGCTCCGGTTAGCTTTGGCAAGGTTCGGAGCTTGATCACAATGTTCCTGCTATTACTGTGAAATGTTTCAAACTTGCTTTACATTGTTGGAAATATTGCTTAGTATTCATTTGCTAAGTTTTTGGTGCGTTTTTTTTGTTGATATGGCTGATATCGTTCTACTGTGGTTTTGCAACATGCTTATGAGGTGCTCACGTAAGGTGTTGTGGTTTCGGAACTAATGAGAGTCAAGTCGTGGACTTTTTCTTGGAAGTATTGGTTGTTTATTAATGTGCAAGTGTTGCTTGAGTTCAAGATGAGGTTCAACAACCAAGTTTGGGAGGAATTGTGGTTGAGTTGATCGGGAGGTTTTGCAGCATGTTTGAATCAAGAACAATGCATATGAAGGTATGGTGGACATCGTTGGAAGATGTTTGCACGTGTGAAAGGTCTGCATGGACATGTCTATATGGTTCCGAGGCATGATGAAGAGATGTGGATGTAAATAATTGGTCAGAAAGGTCCAACCGACTAGGTTATGAACTCAGGTTGCGGTTGAGTCGTGTTTGACTCAAATATGGAAAATTTTGAGTTTGTTATGATAGGATACCGTGTGGCTCACGAATTTGAGTTGTTTTATGAATGTGATATAAGTTCCTAATGTGTTTGGAAGTCTTAAGATTGCTTCTATCTGCGTATAGAAGAGTCTTGAGCAGTTACGAAAAGTTTCGATTCGTGAACTGAGTAGAATTAGAGTCCTAATTAGGTTTGGGTTGGCCTAAGGGCTGGTTATATAAGCAAGGGAGGCCAGAGCTCGTGGTGCACGCCTTTTAGGCTATTCCTCTTGTGTTCTATTGAATAAAGATCTTAGTTTAAAGGAACTTTTATGCCTTATTCGTGCGACTTGTTCCAGACAAGTTTTTCTCGTCGAGTTTTCTGCACAACATTACCTTTCTTCGGTGGTTTTATCATAACTCGAGTTTTACAGATCCAATTGACATGATTCTTTTTCTGTTGTCTTCACAACTTGATTATCTATCGTCTGTCAAAATTTCATTGTCATTGGATTTGTGGTCTTTGATCTACACGAGTTTCTTTGTAGTATTGCAGATCTGTTTTTACTTGGTAGAACAGATTGACCTTTGTTCGATCTTTCGACCGTAACCTGAGTTTCTCTCGACGGATTTAAGTGATTCGTCTTGTGTCGTCTTTGTGACTTGATTCTCTCTGATATCTATTACTTTTGTCATGGTGAAACACGTTTAGATTAATCACACATACAATTTCTTTAACAGTTCGTTTTTCTGCCTAGGGGTTTTCATTGCTTCCGTTGAAAAAGTTTTAAGCTACCATTCACCCCCCTCTAGTAGCTTTTCATGTGCTCTTCGATCCTACAATTGGTATCAGAGCCACGGTGCTCTAATCTTTGTGATTTGCCCATGTTTTTGACTAATCATCATGGGGAAATACTCCGCCAAACCTTGTGTGTTCAGTGGTATTGATTTTCAGGTTTGGAAGGCATGTATGGAAGCTTTCATACAGGCACAAGGCTTCGCAATATGGGAAAAGGTATACAAGCCTTACGATGTGCCGTCAAACGATCAAGTTATAGCTACAAATCTGAGAGATGTCGACGACAACAACAAGGCTCAAAACTTGATCATACAAGGATTAACTCAAAGCGACTTTGACCATGTTGCACACCTCCAATCTCCATACGATGTGTGGAAAACACTTTGTGATGAGTAGGTTTAGGCCCGATCTTTCGAAAGGTAAGTCGATTGGAGTGGAGAACTCGACGTTGATGATCTGCGGCACTCGAGCAGTATGAATACTCCTGCAATCACTACGCCACAGCTCCGTTTGTTATCAACCGTGCGGCACACACTTGAACTCGCCGAGAAGACTAATCCCTGCAAGCGAACCAAGAACACAAGCAATAACGTAGAAGACACGATCTGAAATTGGGAAGTTGGGGTCTCACAAACCGTAGAACGGTGAAATTGTTATTCCAAGCAAAACCCACAGAATATGACAGGTGGCTGCAGTATTCAAAGGGTAGGGTTCGGTCAAAACACGATTAGACGCGTCCATAATGGACTCTTACAGGATGCGAGGCCCAAAGGCCTGATTCGGTGGCGCAGCACCGGACAGAAATATGGACTCGATTTGTTTAGACGATTCCCAATGACTCCCAAGGAATTTTGAGGTGGGACCAGAACCATTGAAAATTTTAACTTCTCCTCTTTCCGTGCATATGTAGAACATCAAAAAAAGAGTCTGTATGCCTCCTGGGTGTCCGTTTTAAGGTGGACTGCTCTTGGACTCCGAGTTGAACTCGAGTCCGAGTTGTAAACTGTTTCCATCAATTTGTGGACGTCCCAGCTGGTTCTCCATGCTCCCAAGGCCTCTTTCCTTCACTTTTTGATCTTCTCCATTATTCCTAATCACAATTAGATCATCACATAGCAATCTATTCTCAAACTCACATGCAAAAGAAGTTTGGAGCGAATTCACCTGCTGATTTATTAACCGTGCTCGTGCTCTTGTGATTGGTCATTGCATTTCAATGTGTGTCTCCGCTGTGGTGATGTCCACATCATCCTCCCCCTCTTGAATTGGAGTCGCCCTCAACTCAAGTTCATCTTCTTATGTCAAATGTAGGACTAACCCCAAAATCGGGAGGCAATTCAAGCTTATATGCATTATCATTAATATTTTCAACAATCTTAAAAGGACCAGCAGCTCGTGGCATAAGTTTACATTTTCTCAAGTCGGAGAAACACTCTTTTCTCAAATGTAACCACACCAAATCAACCGGTTCAAGTTTTACTTCTTTTCTATCTTTAATATATGTAATCCTATACTTCTCATTCATCATTTCAATATTTTTCTTTATAGTTTCATGCATCTTAAGAATGAATTCAGATCGTTGTGTAGCATACAAATTTATAGTTTGAGAAGGAGGCGAAGGTAGTAAATCAATAGGAGCATGGGGATAGAAACCATACACTACCTGGAATGGACTTACCTTTGTCGTGGAGTGAACGGATCTGTTGTAAGCAAATTCTATATGTGATAAATACTCCTCCCACAACTTTAAATTTGTTTTCAAGACAGCCTACAACATAGTAGATAAAGTACGATTAACTACCTCGGTTTATCCATCCATTTGTGGGTGACATGTAGTTGAAAACAGCAACTTGGTTTCCAATTTATACCACAAAGTTCTCCAAAAATGATTTAAAAATTTTGCATCACGCTCATAAACAATGGTATTTGGCATACCATGTAAACGAATAATTTCCGTCATAAATAAATCAGCAATGTGTGAGGCATTATCATTCTTATGACAAGATATAAAGTGTGTCTTTTGGAGAAACGATCAACAACTACAAAAATATTATCCCTCCCCCTCTTAGTCCTAGGCAATCCCAAAACAAAGTCCGTAGAAATATTCTCCCAACGTATACTAGGAATAGGAAGAGGCATATAAAGACCATGTGGGTTAAGGCGAGACTTGGCATTATTGCAAGTAGTGCATCATGACATGTATCCCTCAGACATCACGCCTCATATTTGGCCAAAAGAAGTGTGTGGACAACATGTCTTCAGTTTTCTTCACTCCAAAATGTCCCATCAAACCTCCTCCATGTGCTTCCTACAAAAGTAATAGACGAACGGAGCTAGCTGGAACACATAGCTTGTTAGCATGATAGAGGAGACCCTCTCGCATCACATATTTATTTCAAGTTCTTCCTTCTCTACAATTTTCAAAAGCATCTTTGATGTCCAAATCAGTAGGATATAATACTTTTATTGTTTCCAAACCAAAGATTTTATGATCAAGTTGGGACAGCATGGTATAATGCCTAGATAATGCGTCGGCAATGACATTTTCCTTCCCTTTCTTATGCTTAATGATGTATGGAAATGGCTCCACGAACTCAATCCATTTAGCATGTCATTTATTCAGATTGGTTTGACTCTTAAGATACTTCAATGATTCATGATCGGAATGTATGACAAACTCCTTAGACCAAAGATAATGTTGCCAAGTTTGTAATACTCACACTAAGGCATACAATTTCTTATCATAAGTGGAATAA
Source organism: Tuctoria greenei (assembly GCA_036927565.1). NCBI lineage: Eukaryota > Viridiplantae > Streptophyta > Magnoliopsida > Poales > Poaceae > Tuctoria > Tuctoria greenei. Next base: position 140,173,439 of record JAYESD010000001.1, on the reverse strand, counting down.
TTCAGAGAAGTACCATGAAGTTTTTCACTAAATAAAGCAACGGGTTTACCTCCTTGTATGATAACGCCTCCAATATCAATGTCGATTGCATCGTATTCTAGCTCAAAAGGTCTTGTCAAAATCAGGAAGTCGTAGCAATGGTGCTTGTGTAAGCTTCGATTTGATAGCATCAAAAGCTTGTTGCTGTTGTTCGCCCCATTGAAATGGCACTCCCTTCTTCGTTAGCTCATGTAGAGGTGCTGCAATGGTGCTGAAATCCCGAACAAAACGCCGATAAAAACCTGCAAGACCAAGAAAACTACGAACCTGCGTGACGGTTGTTGGGGCTGGCCAGCTGGTGATTGCTTCAATTTTTGCCTCATCCATCTCAATTCCCTGCGAGGAAACGACATAGCCAAGAAACGAGACTTGATTGGCGCAAAAGACGCACTTTTCGAGGTTACCAAACAAATGTGCATCTCTCAAAATAGTAAAAACAGCACGTAAATGATGAAGATGTTCATCATATGACTTGCTATAAATGAGGATATCATCGAAGTAAACCACCAAAAATTGTCCAATGAAAGCACGTAAAACCTCGTTCATTAAATGCATAAAAGTGTTTGGTGCATTAGTTAAACCAAAAGGCATGACTAACCACTCATAAAGTCCAAACATGGTTTTAAATGCAGTTTTCCATTCATCTCCTAGTGCCATTCTAATTTGGTGGTAACCACTATGCAAGTCAATTTTTGTGAAGATGATAGCACCAATCAATTCATCAAGCATGTCATCTAAGTGAGGAATAGGATAACAATACCGAATGGTGATGTTATTAATCGCTCGAGAATCAACACACATGCGCCAACTACCATCTTTCTTAGGAACCAAAAGAACAGGAACGGAACAAGGGCTAAGGCTTTCACGAATGTACCTACAGTCTAAAAGATGTTGGACTTGTCACTGAATTTCCTTAGTTTCCTCTGGATTCGCCCTGTATGCTACACGATTTGGCAAACTTGCTTCTGGAATCAAATCGATCTTGTGTTCAATGCCTCTCATCGTTGGTAAACCAGAGGGTATCTCGGAGGGAAACACATCCTCGAACTCCTGCAAAAGGTTAGCAACAGCAGGGGCAATGCGACAGATAATTCATAAAGTGAAAACATGGCTTCTTTGCATACTAAAGCATAGCACATCCACTTAGCATCGAATAAATCATCAAGGTCAAATTTAGTTGCGAGCAACGATGGTGATTTTAACTTAATGACTTGCTGTTTTTCAGATTCTAGTTTTGTTGCATTGCCATCACAAATTTTACTCTTCTCAAAATGCACAATTTTCAGCAGGAGTCATGGGGAGCAAAGTGATTTTCTTTCCCTTATGCATGAGAGTATATTTATTGGTTCTACCATGACGAATAGCATCTGTATCAAATTCCCAAGGACGACCCAATAAAAGAGAACAAGCATCCATAGGAACGACATCAAAATCAGCAAAATCATGGTAAGAACCAATTGAAAAATGTATTCTCACTGTTTGTGTTACCCGAACCTTACCGCTGTTGTTGATCCATTGAATGTGGTATGGATGAGGGTCCGCTCTTGTTGTCAAACCAAGTTTCTTGACGACGTCCGTGTTCACCAAGTTATTGCAGCTACCTCCATCAATTATAGTGTGTACATGACAGTCCTTGACGACAAGAAACATGTGGAAGAGGTTGGGTCATTGTAGCTTGTCGTCGGTCTCCACTTTGGAGCTCAAGGCACGCTGCAAAATGATGCTCCTATTGTTCTTTGTCGCCATTGTACGATGTAATTCTTCTTTGGTGTGTTCGTCATTTGGATCAGTAAAGTTAGTAGCAAGAGAATATTCATCTTCAACATCCGAAGTACTATCATACCCGCCATCGTTGTGTGCTATGTATGCTTGTTTGCTCAAGCAATCTCTCATCATATGACCAAGTCCCTAGCAGCCGTGACACTTAATGTCGGAAGTACGACCCGTAGAAGGAGTGGAGGACGAAGGCTTGAATGATGTCGTCTTGCTGCCTTCTGGCACACGAGAAGGTGGAGCAGCAAGTATAGTTTGTTGGCCGCAATTGGATGGTATAGTCGCTGCACGGGAGGTCGAAGATGGTGCTGTTTTGGATGGTGTAGATGTTGAATGCGGCGTGAAGTTGCTCCTCGTGCATTGTTGCTGTTGTTGTCGGCCCTGCAATTCTTTTTCTGCCAACATAGCAAGCTGAAAAAATCTGTTAATAGTATCACATTCCTTGTAATCAACAATGTCCTGAATTTCACGCCTCAACCCCCCCCCCCATAAAAACGAGCTATTTTATCATCCATGTCCTCTACTACCCCACAACACAGCACACCCTTTTGTAACTCTTGATAATACTCCTCTACGGACATGTTACCTTGGTCTAAGCGCTGCATTTTTTTACAAAGGTCCCGCTGAAAAGATGGAGGAACAAATCGAACATGCATAGCTTCTTTTAATGTATCCCATGTTGGAGGATCAGTTCTAGTTTTAACAAGTTCATTCCAACATATGATAGCAAAGGCCTTAAACTCACTTGTGCCTTGACGAACTCTACGTTGTTCAGAAACAAGATGAGCATTAATTTTTTGCTCTACTGTCATCTCCCAATCAAGACAAGCCTCAGCATCATAAGCACCAGAAAATGGGGGTATAGCAAATTTCACTTTATCAAAAGGATCATCAGGAGGACGATTATAATTTTTATGATGATTATTGCCTCCTATACCTCGACGATACAGTGATATTCTTGGCTGATTGTTGTGATCTTCCATATCATCATAAGCATTGTCTTCATGTCTTCTAGCAAGAGGCAACCGAGCCTCAAAAGTATTCATCCAAAGAGCAAGGTCATCAAGTTGGCGAGTCAAGTTCGCCAATGACTCCCCCGTTTCTGCGTTGTATTTGGTGAACATATCTGTCATGGTTTTCATCATATCACGTAACTCAACATGTTGAACACATTCATCATCATTGTCTTTTCCTGCCATTGTTACTAGGAAAAAAAACAACAAAAATATGGTATCCCTATCTACAGTGACAATGTGAAAGGTGGAAGAAAAACAATCTCTCTCGCTCAAGTGTCTTACCACGCTCTTACAAGTGTTCTTACCGACACAGCAGGTTGGTGTGGACGGTGAGATGAACCAATGAAGCTTGAGATAATTGCAAAGGTACCTGCTATGCTCAAGAGAAAGGTGGAGCTTGGATGGCACAATATGGTGGCTAATAAGCAGAAAATCGTTAACAGGTAAACAAAGTTGAATAAGTATTCAATGTAGGAAGCTGTTGCTGGTCAACAAAGTGCTCTAGGGCTTAGCACAACACAAGGAAGTAGCAAGGCAAAAGAAAGACAGAATGATATAACCAACAATCACATCACAAGTAGTATAGGCCAATTGCTTTAATATGCGTGCTCTACACTATTTTTTTTCTTTTTTGTAATATTTTTTTGATATTTTTTCATTACTCAGGAGCACGAAGATATGAAGCACACAAATTTCAGCTCAATTGGATGTAATATGCGGCCTATAGAAAATCAAGAAGATTCTTTAAAATTCGTGCTGAAACTTTGGAGGTCGGATAGCCTATCTTCCGAGGGGAATTTAGGCAATATAATTTCGCCGAACACGGCAAAGTCACAGAAAATCAAATGCAAAATTTTGCGTAGATGAATTTGAAAAAAATCGCCCGATTTCGAGTTCGTACACGAAAGTTATGGCCGTTTTAATGTAGGTTGTCCGAGTTACGATTTTTTGATGTTGATTCCAACTCGGTTTGAGAACGGAACTCGCAATCAGATATGAAAATGATTGGGAATTTGCACAGCAACTAGTTCGGTGGTGTGTGATGATTCAAGGATGAGTGGCACAAAGGTTTGTCACCTAATGTAGGGTTGGCGATGCGGGAGTTCACGCAAGGAAGCTAGCTGGGGCAAACTGATGAACGTGGTGGATCGGTTTGTTATTTAGGGATTGTGGAATAGGTGTCGAACAGCAAGAAAACAAGGAAGAAACAAGATAACTAGGACCCAAAACACAAAGCTAAACCAGCAACAAGACTCAACCACACGAATGCAAACTCAACAATGCAAACTGAAAAACGAAACTGCAGGCACTATAGTCTAGGAAGTGGGAAAAACGATCTATTTTTTTGTGGCTTTTATGTAGACTCTAGGTACGAAACAAAATCGATCTAATGGAAGGAAAACAAATATACCTCATGGGCAACCTGGAAATCTGATAGCAATTGATGAGTAGGTTTAGGCCCGATCTTCCGAAAGGTAAGTTGATTGGGATGGACAACTCGACGTTGATGATCCACGGCACTTGAGCAGATCGAATACCCCTGCAATCACTACACCACTGCTCTGTTGGTTATCAACTGTGCAGCACACGCTTGACCTCGCCAAGAAGGCTAATCCCTGCAAGTGAGCCGAGAACACAAGCAAGAACGTAGAAGACACGATCTGAAATTGAGAAGTTGGGGTCTCACAAACCGTAGAACGGCGAAATTGTTATTCTAAGCAAAACCACCAAATATGAATGGCTGCTGCAGTATTTAAAGGCTAGGGTTTGGCCAAAACACGATTAGACGCATCCATAATGGACTCTTACGGAATACAAGACCCAAAGACCCAATTCGGTGGCACAACACCAGACACAAATCTGGACTCGACGTGTTTCAACGATTCCTAATGACTCCCGAGAAATTTTAGGTGGAACCAGAACCATTGGAATGTTTAACTTCTCCTTTTTCCGTGCATATGTAGAACGTCGAAAACGGAGTCCGTATGCCTCCTGGGCGTCCGTTTTAAGGTGGACTGCTCATGGACTCCAAGTTGAACTCGAGTCCGAGTTGTAAACTGTTTCCATCAACTTGTGGATGTCCCAGCTGGTTCTCCATGCTCCCAAGGCCTCTTTCCTTCACTTGTTGATCTTCTCCATTATTCCTAATAACAATTAATTCATCACGTAGCAATCTATTCTCAAACTCACATGCAAAAGAAGTTAGGAGCGAATTCACCTGCTGATTTATTAACCGTGCTCGTGCTCTTGTGATTGGTCCTTGCATTTCAATGTGTGTCTCCGCGGTTGTGATGTCCTCATCACTTTGTGACTACCACGAAGGATCCAACATGATCAAGGAGGTAAGGCAAGACATGTTCAAGAAAGAATACATGCGCTTCGAGATGCAACCCGTGAGTCCATTGATGATCTCTTTGCTCGCTTTAATAAAATTTTCAGCAACTTTCATAGCGTCAATGTTAATTTTTCAGATGCTGAGAATGCAAGGCAATTACTAAGTGCATTATACATGTCAATTTGGGAGATGAAGGTTACATCTATTTGTGAATCTACTGTCATGAGTACACTTACTTTAGATGTACTATATTCTAAATTGAAAACTCATGAAATTGACATAATCTCACGTAGGAACCCCAGTAAGTCTCTTGCATTTGTTTCTCAACATGATATGCCTAGCGCCGGCCAGTCTTCATCTTGTGGTACACTTGCTATGTTGTCCTCTCTAACCCTTGAATGGATTGAGGTGTTTCCAGAGGAGGAGCTAGTACTTCTCTCTACTAGGTTCTCGAAAGCATTGCAAAATGTGAGAACTAGAAGGAGAGGAAGCTCCGGACCTCAACGATGTTTTGAATGTGGTAAGACAAGACATTTTCGTTCGGATTGCCCTAGCCTTTCAGGTCCTACTTCCCAGGATGAAAAGCAAACAAGGACGAAGCACTCCTCTGCAAAAGATACGAAGAAAAAGAAGTATTTTACAGGACATCAATTGGTGAGCAGTTTTATCTCTGCACTTCAAGAACATGGCTCAAGCGATGTGGACATTGGAAGTGACGAAGATGAAGATGATTTGGCAAACTTGTGCTTCATGGCTGGCAAGTCAAGATCGAGTATGGAGGAGGCTGAACACAACAGCGACAATGAAGAGGTATGTCCTACTTGCGAAGAAATATGTGATGTTATTTCTCATGCCACTGTTATAGTTAAGAAAAAGACCAAAAAGCGTAGGGACAATGCTATTAAAATTGAGTCACTAGAATCTGAAATTAATCGTTTGAAATACTTTATTCCTAGTGATGATTCTTGTTCCTCATATGATTTAATATATGAACAATTGTCCTCATTAAGAAGTGTGCACACCTCTACACTTGATAAACTTGAGTTAGAAATTGAAAAGAACAGGGAGCTTGCTGCACTTAATGATAAAAACTTGAAAGATGCTAGCTTTTCTACAATTTATTTGCATTGTTCTACTTGTGATGATCTTGATAAGAAACTACAAGATGCTATGAATGAAATTTCTATATTGAACAATGCTTTACGTTCTCATGAAGTTAAATATTATTCCAATTGCAAATTAAAAGGAAAAACTTCATGTGAAAATTGCCATGATCTGTCCAATAAACTTGATGACATGCATCGGACATTAGATCGGTTTTGTAATGTGAATAAGAACCTAAACTTGCTGCTGAATTCTTCCAAGTCTTGCAATGATAAAACTGGTTTAGGTTTTGAATCTCATGCTCATGCTAAGGCACATCCACCTAAAATTGTAAAGTTATTAGGAAGTGGTTTGATTCAAACAGTTCCTAAACAAAAAGAAGTGGTTTTCAAATCTGCAGCAGTGTTGTCTCATTCGGTTTCAAATAAACATGTTGCTTGACTATCTAGACATGAACACAAATTTAAATTATATTGTACCTACTGTAGTAGAGATGGTCATGTCATAGATTTTTGTTATAGACTAGCTAAACAACAGAAAAAGGAAAGAATGATTGCTAGATCTCATAACTTACATGCAGAATTTGCTGCTCATGCTAAACCGAATGATAGAAACATGCAACCTGCTGTAATGAGTCAAAAACATGCAATGTTTGCTCCCAAACCTACTATTTTCCGTGCTACACATGTAACATCTTGTAAGACAGTAGTTGGGTACAAAAATCCTCGAGCTTTGTCTCATAAACCTGATGTTTTATCTCAGCTTTCGCGTGTTATTCCTGCTGGACGTCGTGTGACTCAGTACTGGATTCCTAAATGCCTTTTGACTAACCCCAGTATTGAGTCATCGACGTATTGTGCTTCTATGTAGGACACACGCTTGAGGAAGGAGAACATTTGGATTGTGGATTCAGGTTGCTCACGCCACATGACCGGTAACAAAGAATGGTTCTCCTCCCTCTCTTTTGTGTCACATGTAGAGAATGTTACTTTTGCCGATAATTCTTCAACTCCTATAATTGTTAAGGGTTCGGTTAGAGTAAATGATCACTAAACTTTGAAGTATGTGGCACTTGTTAAAATTTTGAAATACAACTTGCTTTCTGTTTCACAACTGCTAGATAAAAATCTAGAAATTATTTTCACTAAAAATTGCTACAAAGTTGTAAATTCAATCAGTGAGCTTAGTTTTAACATGTCACGGTTTGGAAGAGTTTTAAAGATAATTTTGATATGTCTTCCTCTAAGCATAGGTGTCTAGTTTCTAATGATTCAAATGACTTATATTTTTGGCATCGTAGACTTGGTCACGTAGGCTTTGATCATCTAACGCGTGTTAGTGCTCTTGATCGAATACATGGGCCGCCTAAGCTTAAAGGGGACAAAGAATTGTGTGCTCTTCTTGTAGACATGCTAAGATGGTTGTAGGTTCACATACTCCTCTCACAATGATCATGACAACTGAACCGGGTCAACTTTTGTACCTTGACACCGTAGGACCTTCACGTTTTCAATCCTTCGGAGGTAAATGGTATGTTCTTGTGATTGTTGATGATTATTCTAGATACTCTTGGGTTTACTTTATGGCATCTAAGAATGAAGCTTTTAGTCACTTTAGAACTTTATTTCTTAGATTAGCAATTGATCACCCAGATCTTTAAAAGCAATTAGAAGTGATAACGGAACCAAATTTAAAAATCAATCTTTTGATCACGTTTGTGCTGAAAATGGAATAGATCATCAATTTTATTTACCATATGTACCTCAACAAAACGGTGTTGTAGAAAGAAAGAACAGAACCTTTGTTGATATGGCTAGGACTATGCTTGATGAATATCGAACTCCTAGGAAATTTTGGGCTGATGCGATTGCAACCGCTTGTTATGTCTCAAATTGTGTTTTCTTGCGCGCTAAGCTAGGTAAAACACCGTATGAGCTCCGGTTTGAACATAGGCCTAGTGTTACACACTTTTGGGTCTTTGGTTGCAAATGCTTTGTTAAGAAACATGGTGATCTTGATAAGTTTGAACCTAGATCTATTGATGGCATGTTTCTTGGTTATCCATCTCATACTAGAGGCTACCGTGTGCTTTTACTTGACACTAACAAAATTGTGGAGACTTGTGAGGTGTCTTTTGATGAAGCTAGCCCAGGTACTAGCTCAAACATTGTAGGTCCGGATCCATATCCGCAGGGGTGAGCATTTTTGTTGAAGATGAGGAAGAGGTGGAGCTACTGCCTGAAAATTCAGCAGCTAATGACATTGTTCCAGTTCCTGATTTTGATTCACAGCCAGCACCGACGACCACCATTGCTGGTCCAGATCCTCCTCAAGTCACAAGATCATCGATTTGTGATTAACATGAAGAAGAAGAAGCTTGTGAAGTGTCCACTCCCCTCCGGGTTCTCAAAAGTCATCCTCCACAACAAATTATTGGAAGCTTGCACGGACGAGTCACTTGGTCCAGGTTTTGCAATAGAAACTCTCATGCTCATTCTGCTTTTGTTGCTTCTTTTGAACCCAAAGATATATCACACACACTCACTAATGAATCTTGGATTATTGCCATGCAAGAAGAGTTAGAAAATTTTGAAAGAAATAATGTTTGGAAACTTGTACCTCCACCTCAAGGTCAAACTTTAATTGGAACTAAATGGGTGTTTAGAATTAAACAAAGTGAGGATGGGGTTATGGTTAGGAATAAGGCTACGTTGGTTGCTCAAGGTTTCACACAAATTGAAGGTCTAGATTTTGATGAAACTTTTGCTCCTGTTGCTTGATTAGAAGCCATAAGAATTTTGTTAGCTATTGCTGCATCTAAAGGTTTCAAGTTATATCAAATGGATGTTAAAAGTGCTTTTCTTAATGGCTATATAGATGAAGAGGTTTATGTCAAGAAACCACTTTTGAAAATCCAGATTTTCCTAATCTTGTTCACAAACTGTCCAAAGCCTTGTACGGTCTCAAACAAGCCCCTAGAGCATGGTATGATAGGTTAAAAACATTCTTACAAGAAAAAGGGGTTTACCATGGGCAAGGTTGATAAAACTCTTTTTGTGTTTAAGCATGGCAATGACTCATTATTCGTTCAAGTGTATGTGGATGATATTATCTTTGGTTGTGCTTCTCATGATCCTGTGTCCAAGTTTTCAGCTATGATGAGTTCAGAATTTGAGATGGGTATGATGGGAGAACTCACATACTTTTTGGGGCTGCAAATCAAGCAAACCAAGGAGGGTACTTTTGTACATCAAATAAAGTATACAAAAGACCTCCTTAGGCGCTTCAACATGGACAAAAGCAAGCCTCTTCGGACACCAATGGGAACAACAGCAACACTTGAACTTGATGAAGATGGTGAACATGTGGATCAAAAAGAATATAGAAGCATAATCGGATCACTTTTGTACCTCACGGCATCAAGACCGGACATACAATTCAGAGTATGTCTTTGTGCACGGTTTCAGGCCTCCCCACGTGCTTCACATCGTCAAGCCCTCAAAAGGATTCTCAGGTACTTACATGGAACTCAAGAATTTGGCATTTTTCTTCCTTCTTCCTCAACCATTACATTGAAAGCTTTTTCCCATGCTGATTTTGGGGGTTGTAGGATTGATAGGAAAAGTACTTCCGGTGCTTGTCATTTTCTGGTAATATACTTGTTGCTTGGTCCTCTAGAAAACAAAACTCAGGGGCACAATCTACAGCCGAATCTGAATATGTAGCTGCTGCTAGTGCTTGTTCAGAAATTCCTTGGATTGTTCAAACACTTAAGGACTATGGGGTTGATCTAGATAGTGTTCCACTGTTTGTGACAACACTAGTGCTATTTGCATTGCTAAAAACCCCGTGCAACATTCAATAACAAAACACACTGACATTAGGTATCACTTTCTCCGTGATAATGTTGAAAAAAGGAAACATTGTGCTTCACCATGTAGATACCGAACAACAATTGGCTGACATTTTTACAAAATCTTTGGATTTCACTCGTTTTTGTTACATTCGTAGTGAAATAGGGGTTATGCATCCTCATGGCTTAAATTAAGGGGGAGCTTTCAAATTTGGGATCTGAATTTAAAAATAATATGAGCATAATTTTTCATACATATATGACTTTGTGATTCCTTTTACATGCTGAAAGTTCTTACTGCATTACTCATGTTATACATTTTGTAGTTTTTGCCATGGCTAGTAATTGGAATAATTACTTACACTAAATCTGGTCATGATCGAAATTTCTTGCTGTTTTGAACTTGTTGCATGATCACAAGTGCTTTCAATCTTAATGAATTAATTAAGTAATCAACTCACATGTTGAGTTTTATGAAGAAATGAGAAAAGATCAAGAGAATATGCATGCATCGCACTTCTTCTTTTGAGATGGCTTATCATTGCACTTAGATATGAACTTGGAAGAAGTTGTGTATGACTAAAATCATGTCCTTAAGCTTCTGATTGTCAAATGACATAGGCTTGGCTTGGTTGGTTAGAATTAGGCAGACGCGGCATATAATCTCTTACAAATATCATATGTTAAAAATTTGTGCTTAAAAAATTGCAGCAATAAGTGTCATGCTTTCAGGTTTTGAAATAGTTTGTGAGATCATGACTTGCTTAAATTGAAAATTACATTTGATCTCTAGCATGGATTACACTACTTTATGTATTTCATTGTTGTGATAGTGTAAGTTACTTGATAGTATGACTTGGATGATCTTTGTTTTATATGTATATGTTATAATATGCTCATAACAATTAAAATTTCTCGCTTGTACCTTGTTGAATACATTGTCAAAGGGGGATAAATTGATCACACATGCACATATTTACAAGTGTTTTCAGCACGATTCTTCTCAGGGGGAGAAGTATGGAAGGGGGAGAAATTTATTTCTATCTCATTTTATTTTCAAAAGAAGAGAAATTGTTTTCAAAACTTTTCATGTGGATAAGCCAAATATTTGGGATTTTAAATGGTGTTTCCAACGCATTCATCAAGGGGGAGATTGTGAGACCTATGTGTGCTGAATACATTGGCTGGTACTGAATACATTGGCTTTGATGATATAAGTTATAAAATTCTGCCAAAACACCCTTTCTAGCAAGGTCCGACTCTAGCTCCGAGCTTCTGCAAGGCCTGACAATAGGTCCGACTTGTTTTGTCGAGGTCCAAAATGCTTTTGGGTAGCTCCGGCGAGCTTTGTCTTTAGCTCTGACATGTCTTTGATAGCTCCGGCTTGTCTTTGTTAAGCTCCAATATATTTTAATAGGTCTGACTTATGTTGGTTAGCTCCGACATGTTTTTCTAGCTCTGGCTTTTGGGTTGACTAGTTCCGACAAGCTTTGGCAAGCTCCGGCGCTAGGTTGTACTAGCTTTGGTAAGCTCCGGTGCTATGTTCTACTAGTTTTGGTAAGCTCCGGCTCAAGCTCCGGTTAGCTTTGGCAAGGTTCGGAGCTTGATCGCAATGTTCCTTCTTTTACTGTGAAATGTTTCAAAATTGCTTTACATTGTTCGAAAGATTGCTTAGTATTCATTTGCTAAGTTTTTGGTACGTTTTGGTTGATATGGCTGATATCGTTTTACTGTGGTTTTGCAACATGCTTATGAGGTGCTCACGTAAGGTCCTGTGATTTCGGAATTAATGAGAGTCAAGTCGTGGACTTGTGCTCGGAAGTATTGGTTGTTTCATGTGCAGGTGTTGCTTGAGTTCAAGACAAGGTTGGTGACGGGATCCATTGAACTAGTCTTAGGGAGAAGATGAGGTTCAACAACCAAGTTCGGAAGGAATTGTGGTTGAGTTGATTGGGAGGTTGCGCAGCATGTTTGAATCAAGAACAATGCATATGAAGGTATTGCGGACATCATTGGAAGATGTTTGCACGTGTGCAAGGAGTGCAGGGACGTGGCTACATGGTTCCGGGTCATGATGAAGAGATGTGGACGTAAAGAATTGGTCGAAAGGTCCAACCGACTAGGTTATGGACTCAGGCTGCGGCTGAGTCGTGTTTGACTCAAATATGGAAAGTTTTGAGTTGGTTATGATAGGATTTCGTGTAGCTCACGAATTTGAGTTGTTTTAGGAATGTGGGATACGTTATTAATGTGTTTGTAAGTCTTATGATTGCTTCTATCTGCGTATAGAAGAGTCTTGAGCAGTTATGGAAAGTTTCGATTCATGAACTGAGTAGGATTAGAGTCCTAGTTAGGTTTGGGTTGGCATAAGGGCTGGTTATATAAGCAAGGGAGGCCAGAGCTCGTGGTGCACGACTTTTGGGTTGTTCCTCTTGTGTTCTATTGAATAAAGATCCTAGTTTAAAGGAACTTTTGTGCCTTGTTCGTGCGACTTGTTCCAGACAAGGTTTTCTCGTCGAGTTTTCTGCACAGCACTACCTTTCTTCGATGGTTTTACATAACTCGAGTTTTACAGATCCAATTGACGTGATTAGTTTTGGGTTGTCTTCACAACTTGATTATCTATCATCTGTCAAAATTTCACGGTCATTGGATTTGCGGTTTTTGATCTACACGAGTTTCTTTGCAGTATTGTAGATCTGTTTTAACTCGGTAGAACAGATTGACCTTTGTTCGATCTTTTGATCACAACATGAGTTTCTCTCGACGGATATGAGTGATTCTTGTTGTGTCTTGTTCGTGACTTGATTCTCTCTGATATATATTACTTTTGTCACGGTGAAACACGTTTATATTAGTCTCACATACAATTTCTTTAACAGATCATTTTTCTGCCAAGGGGTTTTCATTGTTTCCGCTGAAAAAGTTTTAAGCTACCATTCACCCCCCCCCCCCTCTGGTAGCTTTTCACATGCTTTTCGATCCTACACACATCCAAGTCCCTACCTCGATGCATCATAATAGATATCAAAACTTTTGCTTACATCCGGCAATATCAAGACTGGGGCTGTAGTTAACCTCTTCTTCAACTCCTCAAAGCTGTCTTGGCAAGCTTCAGTCCATCGGAAAGCTTTCCCCTTCATTAGCAATTCTGTCATTGGCTTGGCTATTTTGGAAAAGTACTTGATGAACCTAAGGTAATATCCAGTCATCCCAAGAAAACTCCTTGTTTCCTTTACATTCTGTGGGGGCTCCCATTTCAACACGTCCCTCACTTTTCCTAGGTCAACCGATACTCCTCCTACGGAGATGATATGCCCCAAAAATCACACCTTTTCAACCAAAACTGGCACTTGCTATACTTGGCATACAATTGATGCTCCCTCAATTTCTGCAAGGTAAGCCTCAAGTTTTCCTCATGCTCCTCTTCACTCTTCGAGTAGATCATAATATCCTCAATGAACACCACTACAAACTTATCCAAGTACTCTATGAAGACCTTATTCATGAGGTACATAAAATAGGAAGGTGCGTTTGTCAATCCAAAGGACATAACTGTATACTCATAAGATCCATATCGTGTCTGAAAAGCTGTCTTGGGTATGTCCGATGGTCTAATCTTCATTTGAAAGTATCCCGACCTCAATCAATCTTGGAGAAGACACAAGCAATCTTCATCTGATCAAACAAGTCTTCTATGCGTGGCAAGGTGTACTTGTTCTTGATGGTCACCTCATTGAGAGCTCGGTAATCCACACACATCCTTTGGGATCCATCCTTCTTGTCCATGAAAAGTAAGGGCGCTCCCCAAGGTGAAGATATTGGGCAAATAAAACCCTTCTGTAGTTGCTCTTGAATCTGCTTCTTGAGTTCCGCTAACTCCTTAGGAGGCATCCTATATGGCCTCTTAGCTATAGGTGCAGTTCTAGGTATTAAATCAATAACAAACTCAATGTCACGATCAGGTTGCATATCTGGCAACTCATCCGGAAACACATCCAAAAATTCGTACACCACTGGAATCTCCTTAATTGCGGCACATCCATGTGGTTCAGCTCCAATTACTTTGGTGCATGTTGAGATGCTTCAAATTCTATGGTGATCCCTTTATCATTGGTCAACTTCACCGTCTTTGTGGCACATTCAATGGCTCAATTGTGCTTCCTAAACCAGTCCATACCAAGTATAATGTCAAATCCTTGAGAATCCAAAACATGAGGTTGGCAAAGAAGTCTACCCACCTTATTCTAAGGATTACTTTTGGACATATTATATTTGTCCTCATTTCTCATGCAGGAGACTTAACTAATAGAGTATACTTCATATGAGAGATAGGCAAACTATACTTTGCAACATACATCGATGCAATGTATGAATGTGATGCTCCGGAATCAAATAACATAGTCGCTGGGTTGGAGTTTGCGAGAAACATACCAATAACCATGTCATCCGCTTGTTGAGCTTCCTCTGTAGAGACATGGTTCACGTTGCTACGAGCAAAATTCTGTTGTCCATGGTTCCCTTGCGGCTGTCCTCCATTGGGTCTTGGGTTTTGTCTTGGGGCATTGCTTCCTTGACCAAGGCCTAACTTAGGACATTGAATTGCAAAGTGTCCTGCTTCTCCAGATGTATAGCACTTCCTAACTACACCAGAATTATTGGGACAAACTTGATTCTGAACATTTGCACCAGGAAGGTTGGCACGAGGTGCAAAAGGCATTGGAGGCCTAGGTGCTTGCATGATAGCACGTTGCTGCACAAACTAAGTTGGGCGCAGTGCATAAACAGGGCGTTGTACCGGAGCAGAAGAGGGTGAGGGCGCACATTACTTCCTTGTTGTTGTCTTTGATATGGCACCTTCCTCTTTTTTTCTAGCTCCATCTCATGGACTTTATTCTCCACAACAATTGCTTTGTCCACTAGCTTCTGAAAGTTTGCATAATCATAGTTCAACAATTGTACCTAGATCTCATTGTTCAAGCCCCTCATGAACAAGTATTGTTCCGCTGTCCTGGCTCACATCCTCAGGTGCATACCTTGAGAGTTGGGTGAATTTACCAAGATATTCACTCATGCTTGATCTTCCTTGCCTCAAGTTCTCAAACTCTTGCCTCCTCAAGATCATAACACCTTCCAGCACATAATGAAAACGGAAGCTCTCCTTATATTCAGCCCAAGTAATCCTCTCTTGATTTTCATGGGCGTTGCACAAAGAGTCCCACCAATCGGCAGCTGCTCCAACATGTTGATGAGATGCAAATAGCACCTTCTCCTCGTCACCGTATGGACTATTACAAGTTTCTTCTCCACAGACTTGAGCTAATCATTGGTGTCCATAAGGTCAGCAACTTGAGCAAAGGTTGGTGGCCTAGTCCTCATGAACTCTCCCAACCGGTTATGAGGTGGTGGGGTGGCGGTGAAGGCATATGGGGCTGATTGTTGTTGTTGCCCTCCTACAGCTATCCCATAGTTTGTATCATGGTCTGCATGAGCTAGTTTTGCATAGCCAATAGCTACTCAAGATTGATATCTCCTTGGGCAGGTCCTTGTCCATTGTTGTTCTAAGGTGCTCCAATGTTCTCCTCCTCATCATTGCCATCCCTCTGGTTGCGAGTCCTCACCATCTGAAGAAAAGCAAGAGAGAAGAATTTAGAAAACATCCCCAACTATATGCATCAATGGATATGAAACTATGCAACTACCTATACTAGCCTATATGGATATGGCAATGCTAAAGCATCCGACAATCCTATACTAAGCACACAAGCAGCAATACATAGCAAACAGCACACCAAGCAAAAACAAATCGATTCATGAGTGTTCCAATGTGCTCTAAAGTGTCCATTCTAACTAGGCTGCGTCCTACAGTCAACCTGTGGTTCTGATACCACTTTGTGACACCCGGTTCCGAAAATGAACCAAGTGAACACATATGTGTGCCCCAGGATGTTCAACACACATACACGAGTGCATTCACAAAAGATAACCAGATAATTACAACAGAAAAAGATTAATTAAGCACATTTATTACAAAGTTCATAATATCCTCAAATTACATCTCTAATGATTATTAATAATGAAACCCCTAATACTGCAGCGGAAATAACTAAATATGAGCTAAACGAAATAAACAAGCTAAGCAAATAGTGTTGCGCGGCTCCAAGCAACACCACAGGCAAGCTGACGGCAACACACAACCTAGAACTCCTCATTAACGTTGTTATACTCCCAAATCTGACCTGCAACTATTGGTGGGGAAATAGCAAGGATGAGTACATGTCGTACTCAGCAAGTGTGGGAAAGTATGACATGTAGCTAATACAAATGACAAATATAATAATGGCTAAGTGCTGAAAAGTACATTAAAACATTTGAAAAAGCAATATATTGCATGTATATGAAGTAAATCCATCATAAACCATGTAGTTATCATAATACCATTCCATATTTCATTACCATCATCCATATACCAGATTTCTCATTACCATTAACCATATCCATTGCCATAAACCATAATACCATCCCATAACCAATACCAAACCATCCCAATCCAAAACCCCTCTAATCATGTAGGTCATCTAGGTGCTGTTAACCGGGAGCACGGCTATCATGATAGTTTTAATACTCTGCAGATTTTTTACCACTTTACCCACGTGTTTGTGATTTTATCACCCGTCGGCGACTAAAGAACCTCCCTTATGCCAATTACACTTCCTTTGGTGTATGGCCAAGAGGTCACAAAATAGCCTTTACGAAGGGACTACTAGCATGTACGGACCCACAAAGGTTTCACAGGTGGCGATGCCTCCAACTGAGCACATCTTCAACCAAGGGACCCCTCTTGTGCCATTCGGATCCCAAGGAGTCCCGCCATAATTCCAAACCCAATCTGACTCCCCTTCCCGGGTGCACCAAATGATCTGCGCAATACTAGCAATATCCTAATTAATCAGCTACGCCACACCCATACTTGGCCTCGTGGTGGCACTGTTGTCCTGGCATATTCTCGCATGAACCGGTCCTCAGATCTAAAGTAAGCAACCACCATGTCTTCCAACCCATCCACATAACATGCTAGCTTAGATCACCAATTACCATATAATATTAACCAGTTCATAATAACCATAATCTAATTAATGCATAATTAAATATTATAGTTGTTTTTCCATCCCAATTAATTAAGCGAAGCAAAGGTAAAAATCCATTCCCGACTCTCTACCATGTATTCCAGGTGACAAGGGTGCTTAAACAAAGCTAGTAAACTTCCTATCATAGGAATCCCATCAATTTAACACAATCGTGCAGTTTTCAAAACAAAACATTTATTGTTAAAACAGGATCAATATGTTCAAGGACACTTGCCTTGCTCTTGGGCTTGGTTTGGGTCAAAGTCTTCAATTTCCTGGTGCTGGAGGTCCTCCGCAGCACTCTCTAGCGCAAATCTGTCTAAACCGTGCAATAAACATACAAGACAAGAATTACAATCAATAAGTGTACATATATTACTAAATATGTCATGACATGCATGATGAATGCAAATGCGAAGCAAAACTAGTTAATAAGTTACTATAAATGTTAACTAATCATTTACAATGGTTATTAACAAGTTTACACAGGTTAATGTTGATATTACATCAAATTGGAATTCATTCATTATTAAACAAATCTGGAGACCGGACAAGTTCGCTGCTGGTCGGACTAGTCCGCCCTACACAGAACCAACGAGCTAGGGTTTTTCTAGATCGACGTGAATTTGGAGAAACGGGGTTGAATTCACGTGAGAAAGAGGAAGTAGAAGGTATACCATGTGTTTAGAACTCCAATGAATCAAGGGTTCTGGAGGCAGCACTTGGATCTTGACGATCTAGGGTTGATGAAGGAAACTTGATGGTGAATTGTTGATGAAGAACGCAAGGTTGGTGGAGATCCTGGCCTCTTGATCTTCATTCATTTCCTCCTCTTCTTCTCCTTGCTTTGGATCTCTTTCTCCCTCCTTGGTGGCGGCTATCCACAAGCTAGGGTTTGGCTGTGATTCAAAAGTGACAAAGACATGTAAAGTTAAGGGGTGGGGTAGTTTATATAGGGGTGGTGGGTTAGGGTTTTAATGGAGGTCGGTTTTAGAGAGGGTGGAGGCTGGTGTGGGGTCCCACATGGGCTACAAAAAAATTATATGCGACGTCCTTAGTCCCACTTAAGGTGAAACCCAAAAGTACGTCGTAGAACAAAAGATCAACTCGGAATCGCGATCACCGGACAAGTCCGCGCAAGGTCGGACTAGTCCAAAATTAGTCAGAGAAAAATTGGATAAGTTCGTACCAAATCGGACAAGTTCGAACTTAGTCAGAGTGGAAAACGGACAAGTCCGCTAGATGTCGGACAAGTCTGGACAAGTCTAGGGACTTGGCGAACTTTCAAGGAATTGATACCAGACTAGTCCGCAATGGAACGGACAAGTCCAAAAATGGTACAGAGATGAAACCGGACTAGTCCACAGCAAACACAGACATGTCCGAAGGGGGTCAGAGAGAAATCGGACTAGTCCGCACCAAAAACATATTAGTTTGCACTTCTCTAAACTTTTGTGTGCGATTTTGCTTTAAATTCATTGTAAACTCATTCCTTGTTATGTGTATTAATGTTAAACATGTATATGAACTTATGCAATACATGATTCATGAAAATGAGGGTGTTACACTCCTCCTCCTTGCTCCTCCTCACTCTCCTTCTACTTGGCTGGCCACTTAGGTAGCTTTAAACCTTATGAGTGGACTACTATTCTCAAACTTGTGGTGTGTGTAGAAGTGAGGGAGCGAGGGGGTATTTATACACGAGTTCAGTCGGTTTGGCGCCACAATTACCTTGTGAATCAGTCTTTACCGCAATCAGGGAGCCACAGGAGGCCAACACGTGGAGGCTGACAGAGTTTGGTTCCAGTGCCAAGTCAGCCAATGAGGGGGGTCGGCCGACCAGGTCCTACCCCCTGGGTGTGCTTTCTCGGGGTGACTTCTAGGCAGACCCTGACCCCCTTTCGGTTGAAATGTCGTTAGATCTTCTCAGATACACCTGGGAATGAGCCAGGATCCATGTGATGCCATGTGTCGTCACCTGATTCATCGAATGGTAACTTTTTGGATTACTCCCTGCATGCTTGGGTATTTTTATGGTTTAATTCACCTGCATCCAAATAGACACTAACACTTGTGAAATTTATTTGTTTTAACTCCTACCACTATGTTGTGTTTTCCATTTTACAGTTTTTTATGCAGTGAATTGACGGTCATATTTAGCATTTAAGGACCGTCAACAAACTCCCCCACACTTAGTCCTTTGCTCGTCCTCGATTGAAGGCAAGAAGAACTAAGTGCTAATATAAATGTTGTTGTGAATATGTAAGGAGTATACAAAGTATTTTAACTCATACCTTTGCTTTTGAACCCTTTTTGTGGTGTCGCTACCACATCATCTTGGGAATTTGAGAGATGGAACGATTGAGTGCATCTCACCCGGACTTCCTCCTACTGAAATAACTTCAAAAATTGTTATATCTCAAATATCAAAAGTATAATGCCTTTTCCTCCTCTTATTGGATTCTCTTGAATCACTCAAAGTGTTGGAATCCTCAGCTTGGCACAATTTTGCCACTTTAGTCTCTACAACTAAGTATGGCTTTTTGTGGAGCTTAGTAGGGATAAATAGCAGCACACTTGCAATTCATATATTACCAAGTCAAAAACAAGATATGTATGAGAAGACCATACAATAAAATCAATTCATAAGGAAATTCTTGTGCACATATTATCGAGGGATGGTGGATGATGAATACTTATGATAACTCCCATTTGATCACTCTCTTTTTGTGTAAGGATGAAGCATAGCTACTTATTGGGTCTTTTTTTGAATTCATTTGAGAGCTCTTATACCCATGCCTTCTACTCCTTTTTATGCATCTTTTTAATGAGGGAGGATTTTTCAATAATTCTCATGGAGTATCTTTTGATGGTGAATTGATGAAAATGTTGGAATATGGTGGAGTACACAAGAAATTTCATAATCAAAAGATTTCATACAAGTCACTCAACAGGGTCTTGAGTTTGACAAAGTTCAATGAAAATGCTAAGTGGCATATGCATGTGGTTTTAAATATTCATATCATATGGCCTTGGTGGGTATTTAATTTCCAATGAGAGAGGAAGGCAAACCTTAATACTTCAAAATTGTGCAAAATTCAAAATCAATTTCAAGCAAGGATTGGTTTGTCCATGGGCTCAATTTACTCACCATATCACACCAATCAAAAACTGAGATGACATGTTGTCCTTCTTAATTATATGGGTCCAAAAAAATGGTAGTGAAGTCAAAATACAAGTCAACTAATCTCATATTTAAGAAATTTGCAATGTTTATTTTGATTGAGTTGATTTTAATTTGAATTTTCATGAATGCGTCAAAATTTTTATCTCAAATTGCAGTGAATCACCAAGAGCAGGGGATAAGAGATTCAAACCGATGTTGTGCAGGGAACGGACCCGAGAGGGGCCATCCACAGGTCAGCCGAGCCAAGGGGTCGGCCGACCTCTGGCTGACTCCCCTGGTGCTCCGCTTTGTCATGTCGTCTCGCTTGTATGTTTCTGACGTGTCCTTGGGTGAGACGCGTGATCTTAATGTTGCAAAATCACAGAGGGACTCCTCTCCCACACTTGTTCCTGGGAACTTTATTTGACACAGGTACTATGATAGAACAAAGGGAACTTTATCGGTGTTAGCTGAACCATTAAGTCCTGTTTTATTGAACTCAAAATGACGGTGCTTGAATGAAAATTGAATTTGGAAAACAGAATAAACTAGCACCCTAAAATTTTTTGAATATGGGAGGGGCAAGGTGGAATTTAGAAATATGTGGTAGCATCAAGGGATTGGTTGGGATTTCGTGGGCAGAAAGCATCAGTTTTGTAGGGGGGGCTTGTGCTGCACTTCAAGGAATTACGTGGAATTTGGATGAACGGCGTGGAAATCGATTAAATTTACCACCTCGACTTCTTTTTACAAATCCTCTTGAGAGTCTAGGAAGATTTTTAGGCGGTGCCCATTTAACTTAAATAGATGGCCTTTCATCATCCTGGAGCATGATGGCCCCATGAGATGAAGTTCCTATTATGGTAAATGGTCCTTCCCATTTACTTCGTAACTTCCCATGTCCAAAGAGTTTTACCCTGGAGTTAAATAGAAGGACTTCATCTCCATGTTAAAACTCTTTTGGCGTAATTCATTTATCATGCCACCTTTTGGTTCTTTCTTTATAGATCTTGGCACTATGGTACGCCTTGTCCCTCCATTCCTCAAGTTCGGAGATTTACCTCAAACGGTGCTTTCCAGCCTTATCAAGATCCATGTTCCACCGTTTTATGGCCCAACAAGCTCTATGTTCCAATTCTACAGGAAGATGGCAAGTCTTCACACAATCAAGTTGGAATGTAGACATGTCAACGGGTGTCATGTAGGCAGTTCGATATGCCCACAATGTGTCGGGTAGTTTCTACTTCCACCCCGTTCTCATTTCCAAGACAGTGTTTTGCAGAATATTCTTGATCTACTGGTTAGATGTTCCCGCTCCAAGCTCCCTTACAAAGCTCCTAAAGGTCTTGTCAATAAAATGAGACCCTCCATCACTTATGACCATTCGGGGAGTGCCAAATCGTTGGAAAATGATCTCATGGAACATTTTCCTAGCGTGTCTGGAGTTGGCATTACTGCAAGGCAATGCCTCTACCAATTTTTACACATAATCAACGGCCACTAGAGTATACTCGCACTCATGGGACTTTGGAAAAGGTCCCATGAAGTCAATACCCCACACATCGAATAATTCGACTTGGAGATTATATGTGAGGAGCATGCCATTACGAGCAGTGATTCCTCCTTGCTTTTGGCATTTCCAACATCATCAAATGAATTCTTTAGCATCTTCATACATTGAAGGCCAATAGAATCACTTTGCCAAAGTACGGTAAACACCATAGTGGCCTCCATAGGGGCCCGCATGGCATTTTTCAATGATTTTGGTGCCTTCAATTGTGGGGATACACCTTCGAAGAAGGCCATCGGCACATACTCAATAGAGATATGGGTCTTCCCACAGGTGTCTATTACTCTAATAAATAAGATTCTTTTTGTTTTCCCCTGGCGGCATGTACTCTGTGACCATGAAGTTTACGATCTCTGCATACCACGGGTAAGAGTCCATCACCTTAAGCAACATGTCATCACGTAGGAAGTCAATGATGGGTACATACACATGTTGCATGACTTCCATAAAAGAGAGATGACCCCCAACGGAATTCTCCACTCCTTCCTTATCCTTAATCTCCAAATCAAATTCTTAGAGCAGGAGAATCCATCGGATTAGCCTTAGCTTAGCATCCATTTTGGTGAACAAAAATTTAAAGGCGGCATGGTCTGTGTAGATAATGACCTTAGCTCCAACCAAACAGGACGTAAACTTATCGATAGCAAATATACTGCCAGAAGCTTTTTTTCATAGTGGCATAATTGAGTTTTGCTCCTGTTAGAGTCTTGCTAGTGTAGGCTATGGCATGATGCTTCTTACCTTTGGTTTGGCCGAAGACCGCACCAATAGCAAAATGACTGGCATCACACATGATTTCGAATGGTAGCGTCCAATCAGGGGGTTCGACGATTGAAGCCGAGACAAGTGTCTTTTTAAGTGTATCAAAGGATTTAAGGCACTCCTCATCAAACTCAAAGGGTGCCTCCTTAGCTAATAGGTTTGTGAGGGGTCTAGCGAATTTAGAGAAATCCTTGATAAATCGTCCGTAGAAGCCCGCATGACCTAAAAATTTGCGGATTCCCTTAATGTTAACTGGAGGTGGAAGTTGTTCAATAACTTAAATTTTTGCTTTGTTCACCTCTATCCCCCTCTCGTACACTAAGTGTCCAAGAACGATGCCTTCACAGACCATAAAGTGGCACTTTTCCCAATTAAGTAGCAGGTCCTTCTCTTGGCATCTTTGTAAGACCTTGTCTAAATTTTCCAAGGAGTGATCGAAAGTTTTTTCATAGACGGAGAAATCGCCCATGAAAACTTCCATGATTTCCTCAATCGTGATGGAAAAAGATACCTCATGCACCTTTGGAAAGAGGCACGTGCATTACACAGTCCAAAAGACATTTGCCGGTAGGCGTACGTCCCATATGGACATGTTAATGTGGTCTTACTTGGATCATCGCGATGGATGGGAATTTGATGATAGCCCGAGTACCCATCATGGAAACAAGAGAAGGTGTGTTTTGCCAACCGTTCCAACATCTCATCGATGAAGGGCAGTGGAAAATGATCCTTCCTAGTCACCATGTTGAGTTTTCGGTAATCAATGCACATCCTACATCCCGTGATGGTTCATTGAGGAATTAAATCATTTTTCAAATTTGGAACGACCGTCATTCCTCCCTTCTTTGGCACTACTTGGACCGGGCTAACCCACTAACTATGAGGCACAAGATAAATAATCCTCGGATGAAGGAGTTTCATGACCTCCTTCTTGACAACCTTATGCATCGCATTATTCAACCACTGTTGAGGTTCCCATGAGGGGGTACTTTCGGGGTCAATGGGATTGCGATGGGTGCAAAGAGCAGGGCTGATGCCCTTGAGGTCTTGACGTGAGTAGCCAAAAAATAGTCCTATGCTTTTCCAATAGGGCCTAGAGTTTGAGTGTTTCATTATATGAAATATTGTCACTAATGATGATAGAGGCTTCCAAATATCCATTCAGAAAAGCATAGCATAGGCCTGGTGGCAAGATTTTTAGCTCAATACGAGGTTTAGGTGTGGGATCTTCTTTTGGAAATTCAAAAGTATCATGAAGCTCATCCTCTTCTTAGATGAAATCTTCTTCTCCTTCTACTTCAGGAGGTTCCAAATATTTAAGAGTCCTAACCCCAATCAATACGTTGAAGTATCGAACTTCGAACACATGAAAATCAAAGAGAACCTCAAAATTTTTGTGTCTTACTGACACTTCTTGTAAAATCCCATATCCTTCAAGAATATTTCCACATGTATCTTGGAAGGATTCTTGCATTGGTGCCACGATGGCGCATCTCCCAAAATGGCGAGAGCACAAGTATCAGAAATCATATTTGCTCCAATGTAGGGATTATAAAGGACTCGCATTGTTTCTCCTCTAATTTGACATAAAATGGTGGCCAAGGGTGAGATCATTTGAAGGATATCGGGTGAGTTCTCAACCTCTGTCGTCTATTCCCAACCCAAAGTAGAGGTCAACTCCTTGACCGTCTCTTGGAGGTATACTCCATCAGGCAGGTCAAGTGGAGTTTGATGCAACAATGGCTTTCTTTGATAACAACACTTTGAGGTGCTTCCACAATCTTTAAAAAGCTCTTCCTCAAAGTAGAATGGGAATTCCAAAGGTTGAATTGCTTCATCCTTCGATCATTTAGGATCGGGAGAGGATTCTACAGGCAAGGCAGCTGATGGGCATGGTTCTGGCTCTTCCTTGGCTGTAGGAGTGTCCTCAATACTCGACGTGGCTTCCTTGTGTGGAGGTTCATTAAGACCCGTAATGAAGGAGGCATTTTCTAGAGTTTGATCTAGAAGTTCCTATCCTTCTTTCAGCATCTTATGGAGGAAAGATCCTCAAGCTGTAATGTCAAGATATAGGGCAGACTCTTTGTTAAGTCCCATGAAAAAGTGTTGCAATAACAACGAATATGGGATTAACAAATCTTGGCTGGAATTTTGCAAACGCGAAAACCTATCCCATGTTGCACCTGTTGATTCCTTCTCCATCTGTTCAAACTCTAGTACTTCCATTTGTAAGGAAACAATTCAGGATATTGGAAAGAAAGCAAGACAAAATTGGTCCCGTAATTCTTTCCAATCTCCGTTTGTTTTCCCAACATTATGGGTGTACCATTGTTCCACTTTCTTTTGAGAGAAAAAAAAAGGAAACAACTTCCATTAAAGAGTTTCTTGTGTCATGCCTTTAATCAAAAGGCAAGAACACAATTGTTCAAACTCTCGTAGATTGTCGTAAAGATTTTTGCAATCCATTCCTGAGAAGGATTGTTCCCGAACCATGGCTATAAAGCCAGGGTAGAGTTCATAGTTGGTTGAGCAAATAGGCCGCTGATGGCAGTGGCTCACAGAACTTGCCCTTTGGGGCAAAATATGAAAGAATGGTGGGTGCTCCATGGTAATGGTGAAAAGATAAGGAGTAAAGAAATGAAATTAGATACGAGGGTGAGCAAGGTTTGAAGATCAACAACAAGCATTATCAGGCAACGTCGCAAGAAATGCTTGTTGGTATTTGTCAATGGTTTGGAACCGGCAGATCTCCCAACACTACTAAAGTGTTAGAGGAGTTTGATGTTCGGTGTGGGCGCGCGGAGATTCAATAAGGTGAATTACAAATGACGCAGGAGACACAAGAGTTTATGTGGTTCAGGTTGCCTGAGTGTAATACCCTACTCCACGGGTGTGTTGGTGTTGTATTAGCAATATGAGCTTGTACTGAGCGTCTAGGGAGCGTCTGTAGAGCGCGTGTGTAAACGTCGTCGGCCTGTCCTTTTATAGTACAAAGGCAGGCCGTTACAAATTAGCCTGGCTCTACATGTGGCCCCGGTGGTTACTAGTATTGGTACTTATTCAACACGTTTAATTGCCCTTAATGACCGGGTAATGGGCTTTGACAGCACCGTTACTAGTAATTAAGGCCGTCCGATCATGTGTCATTAATATGGTATTAATGACACTTAATCGGGTCTTGAAGTCCTTGATTCTCCTTTGAAGATTCGGAGCCGTTGAGGAGCCTTCCGGAGGTCAGAGGCTGAAGATCTGACGGTTGGACACGTGGCAGCACCGGAGCACACTGTGGAGAACAGATGGTTCCGGTGTTAGTCGACACGTGTCAGCACCGGAGCTTCCCTCGGTCTAGAGTTAGGTTCGGGGGTGCCACTTCGGTATATAGCCCGGAGCTTCCCCCTTTGTGGGTGGTAGCTCCGGTTTGATAGTACACGTGGCGTCCCTGGGGCTAACCATGTTGGAGAAGCGGGTCCGGACATGTCTGACATGTGGGCCTCCAAAGGTCTTCAAATCAAGTAGATGACTTTCCCTTGAGATATTTGCAATCCCAAGGGGTATATGGTACCCAGGGTACCGATAGTGGCCCCCTGGGCCCACCTCCGGGGAAGACCCATTGGATGAAGTCATTCCGCCGGAGGTGGGTACATCCTTTGACTTTTGAACTGAGTCTTCAAAGGTCTTCGGATGTGCCATTGGCGATGGTTTGGAGTTAAATACTCGCCGCGTGGCGTATCCCTTGTGCGGAAGGTGAGATCTTTGGCGTGTGGATCTCACGCAATTGAAGGTCGCCGGTTCCCAATACGAAAATCGTATCGCTTCCGCGCGCCTTGTCAGGCCGCCGCCTTCGGGCTTCCCGCCTCATGATGGCAACCGTTCGCCTGGGTAAGAACCTCGACTTGATCGTAGGGGTAGTCTCGGGCCCTCTTATCATCGGCTGGGTGGAATTTTTGAGTGGTATCTTCGACTTCCTTGCGGTTTCCATCCAAGCGTCGCAAGGGCTTACTTAAGAAGGAAAGTGCGCATCGTTTGGGGTTCTTTACGCCTCTCATGTGATCTTGCACTCAAACTCCCAACTTGTGCTTCGCTTTTCTTCTCTTGCCTAGTCGTGCCGTAATGGAGTTGGGTCTCTGCGAGAGTCGTTTGAAGACCGACAGCGACCTGAAGAAGGTTCGGGCCCTCATGGGATGGTCCTCGGACTTCTTCAACCGCTCGGTCCGCGCCGGTGGAGAGCTCCCGTTTGAGAAGGAGCACGCCGGCGAAATGGTGTACTTCTCCTCGTACGCCATGGTGGGGTTGATCCCACCTTTTTCCTCCTTTTTCTTGATGCTGCTAGACTTCTATGGTCTGCAGCTGTATCACCTTGGCCCTCACTCCATTCTTCTTGTGTCCATCTTCGTCCACTTCTGTGAGATGTGGGTGGGCATCCCCCCTGCATTGAACTCTTCCGGACCTTCTTCACCGTCCATACCACCGGCAGGAGCAATGAGTACCTTGGCTTCTACTACTTCGTGAAGCGCAAGAAGTGCCCATTCAAGTACCTCCGGTCGTTTCCCTCTGGGAAGTGGGATGACTGGAAGAAGGACTGGATAGTCATCCGGGTGGAGGAGCACGAGAAGCTGGAGCTGCCCGAAGGCCTCCCCAGCATCCACACGACAATCTGGAGTGAAGCTCCGGTGCTGGCGGAAGCCTTCAACCCTGCTTTGACCAAGATCCGCCAATGCGTGGAGGGAGGATTGACTCCTCAGGCGGTGTTTTGCAACTTCCTGGTCAATAGGTGGGCACCGCTGAAGAGGAGAGAGAAACTCGCATGGGCCCTCAACAGCGTGATGGACGACGACCGGGTCGAGATCGGGCTGAAGTCCAACATGGTGGGGAAAACCTTGGAGTTCCACCTCAAGAAGTTCCAGCATGGCATCGACCTCGATGGTGATGACTTGACTCCGCCATCAGCTTTTCTCCCTCTGAACGTGGAAGTGGAGTTCAGCAGGGAGCTCCGGCAGAAGATGCCCGTGCTTGACGACCTTGGTGTCGTCGAGAGAAGATCAACCACCAGGGTGGCGATCCCTGGAATGCCCGAGGATGGCTCCGACCCTGCCCCGATGCCGAGGGTCGAGGTCGTCGGCAAGGGCAAGGAGCTGGCGGATGAACCCGTGAGCCGGAAGAGGAAGCTGCAGTACTCCGACAGAAGGTCCGTCAGGCCCGCTACCTCTGCGTCGGCTCCTTCTCCCTGGAGGGGGAGGTCTTCTACAACTGCGGCGACTGTTCCCGCAGTGGGGTCCTCCCAGGGTGCTAGCTCTGGGCATGCGACTCCAGCACCGGGGCCAGTGGAGGCCTCTAGGTCTGGAGGTCCTTCCCGATCGAGGGGGGCCTCGACTAGGGAAACACCCGTGGCCGCAACGAGTTCTGGGGGGCCTTCCAGAGCTTCCACGCCAGCTATGACCAGCCCAGAACACCCGGGAAAAAGGTTCCGCGCAAGCTGGTGTGGAAGCCTCCCAAGGTAATTCTTAATCTTTACCTTGAATAGTTGTTTAATTGTAGTAACTATTTTTTAAGTTTCTTCGTTCATCATCTGCAGCGTCCCCAAGAAGGGGAGTGAGGCTCCACCCTCAGCCACAGCAGCTGAAGCCGTGAGGGTGGAAGCTTTTGCTCCTGTCCTGGTGCCGCCCCAAGTGGTGGCTGAAGCTGCGACAGCTCCGGCGCCGGCTGTCGTGGTCATGGACCTCGACTCATCCCTAGAGGCTCCCGTGGTAGCGCCGGACCGCGGGAGTGAAGATGCGCTAGCGGCACCTGTCCCGGAGGTTGAAGCTCCGGGTCCTGGTGCTGAGATGATGGAAGCTCCGGCCGTTGAGCCGGAGGAAGCTGTAATTCTGGCCCCAGAGCCAGAA
Source organism: Tuctoria greenei (assembly GCA_036927565.1). Classification (NCBI taxonomy): domain Eukaryota; kingdom Viridiplantae; phylum Streptophyta; class Magnoliopsida; order Poales; family Poaceae; genus Tuctoria; species Tuctoria greenei. Next base: position 140,144,812 of record JAYESD010000001.1, on the reverse strand, counting down.
ATTGTCGAAGCTCTGGCGGTCGAGCCGGAGGTGATTGAAGTCCCGGCGTGTGTGTCGGATGTTGATGAAGTCCCGGCAGTTGGGCCGGCTACCTCAGAAGCACCGGCTGCAGAGCCGGTTGTTGATGGAGCTCTGACCGCAGGGCCGATTGAGGATGAAGATCTTCTGGCTCCCGAGTCGGTTGATGCAGAGGCGTTGGAGCTTGAGCCCCCATCGGAGGAGGTGCCAAGGCTGGAGCCAGAAGCGGCCCCTGCTCCGAAAGTGACAATGTCGGAGGTACCCGTGGCTGAGCCGGAGTGCCCTGGTGCAGTCACTGGCCCCCTGTCTGAGGGGGTGAATAAAGACCTGGCGGCGGGGCCTTCCTCAATGGCGACTGAGGCCATCCAGGAGGACGACCCTAGTGCCATGGAGACCCAGGGGACCACTCTTGTGGAGTGGGACCCAATTTTTGTTTCTGAAAACCCGCTGGAACCAGCAGAGGAGACTCCAGCAGGTCCGAAACCTATCCCGTTGTCACTGTCTATTGACAGCGCATGTTCTGGTCTGCGTCAAGTTCAACTGGCCTTCTTCCACGACAGCAAGGCTCTTGAAGAGGAGATCCAAACCCTTAGGAGGTGGCGTAACCGGCTCTACTTCGAGACCAAGCTGGCGCAGTCGAGGCTAGCGGATGACAAGGAGTGGATCAAGCGGGAGAAGGTCCACCTGGAGTATTGGGGTAAATTATTGGATGACAGGGAGAGTATGACTCGCGCCCTCGACGCTCAATCCCGGGAGATCTACGAGCAAGCCAAAGCAGCTAATAGTGCGGCCGATGAACACTATGAGAGGCTTGAGGCCATTAACACTACACTCATCAAGCACCGAGAGGCACTTGAAGAGAGGGAGAAATGGCTCAAAGATGAAGAGTAGAAACTCCTAGAGTTGCGGGATGAAGTCTTGAGGAGGGAAGAGGAGCTCTCCGAGAAGGTGGCTCTGGCTGACAAGGGCCTTGAGGAGCGCGCCAAGAAATTGGAAGAGCGCTGCGTAGAGGAGGAGAAGAAGGCCTGGGTGCGAGGGCAGGAGCTCCATGAATGGGAGTGTGCCCTTGTTGCCAGGGAAAAGAAAGTGAGGGGCAGGGAGAAGGACCTGGTTGACCGCCGGAACAAGATCCACCTCTGAGAGGAGCAGCTCGGAAAAATCGAGAAGCGAGTTGCCGAGAAGATTCAGCAAAACGCCAAAGAAGTTGAGCGCCTCGCCCGTGAGAATTCCGAACTGGTGGCGGCCAGAAGATCCTTGGAAGAATTGAAGGGCTTGATGACTGCGGACTCCCTACAAATTCGGGAGTTCCTGGGCAAGGCCAACGACGCGCTGACACTGATGGGCTTCAGTCCCGTGCGCCCGGATGATCCGGAGCCGGAGCTGGACCTAGCGTTGCAGGCGTTGAGCTCGGCGGGTAGCAAGCTCTCCAAGGTGGGCGATGTCATCGCGGAACAATTGGAGGTTGAGGGGCAATCCCTGGAGAAGAACGTCGCAGAGTATGTGCTGACGTGCTACACCAGCCAGAACTCCAAATTTCCTCTGGACCCGGTGCTTGAAGGTCCCGTTGAAGGAGAAGGGGAAGCTGCCCGAGCCAACGTGTTGGAGGTTGCCCAGAAGGTCGGTCAATTCTTCCATAGGGTCTTGGACCATCTCTGTAGTTCCCACTTGTATCCTTTCTTCTTCTTCCTCAATTTTGTAATCCCTTGTCTCCAAATGAATGAAATCCCCAAATTTTTTTGAATTTCACTTTTTGTCTTCAACACTTTTGTCTTCACTTGGCCCCCTGGTAGATGTACACAATTTGATTGTGAACATGCACCAAGAGGATATTATGTTTTGTTGAAGACTCATTTGCTTCGAACTTGTAGAGTGTAGGTCCGAAGTCTTCGATAGTGAAGGCCCCCTGAGGTCAAACTGACTACCGTCGGAGCTTAGTAGCTCCGGTAATAGTCCCTATCAACGCATAGAGCATCGATAGTTAGCCCTCCGGGGTGTCAGAGCTTAGTAGCTCCGGCACTGACCTTTGCCAACACGTAGCTTGTCGGTAGCAGACTCCATTTGTGGGGTCTTCTTTCCATCTTTTACGTCGACGGCTGGCCCCTCTAGCTTTACCGGAGCTTGGTTGCTCCGGTGATGCTCGTTTTCAATGCTTAACATCGCTTACAAGCCATCTAGAGGAGTCGGAGCCTTGTTAGCTCCAGCTTTTCTCCATCAACGTGTATTTTATTTTTCCTGCACACTGAAGTCAAGAAAAATAGTAAAATTCATTTCTTGCCTATAACTTCGTAGCGTCTTACGATTCTCGAGAAAATTTTAGGTCAAACGCGATTCTAAACACAACCGAATGCGTTGCCTTTTCTTCCAGATTCAATTGTACTTGGACTCGCCTTACTTCGGCCTGCCGGGGTGTAGGTAGAGTGGCGTACTTAGGGTGCTTGACCAGGCTAAGTCGATAGAACACCCCGGCCCTTGATTGGCTTGGCGGCATTCAGGCGAGTGGGCCATGAACAATATTTGAATCCAAAAGAATCGACAATACAACTCGAATCGTATATGAACCGGTCGAACTAAAATTTTTAAGAATTGCACGTCTTTGTTATAGACAAGAAAGAGAAAAATAAAAATGTTGAGCCTGTACAAAATGAATGCACGTGGAGTCTGTTTCACCTGAAGATGTCTTTCATTATAGGTTCGGGGTACAGGGGAAACAAGTACACTCTTAGGGTACGGAACCAGGCTAAGCGTGTTTAATTTCTCGTTTGTCCCAGGGTAGCTAGCCACACTTTTAGTTCTGAAACTGTGACAAGTGTTGCATGAACTTTGCGGACCTTTCGGGGAAGGTCCGGCTGTTCTACTGGAGGAACTACCCGACTCTGTACAATGACTCTATAACATACACCTCAAATTACTACAGACTCACCTCCGTGATATTAAGTGTAGAACTTACGAAGGTGCTCGATGTTCCATGGATTTGGGAGAGGTGTCCCATCCTTGGTAGCCAAGCGAACGCTTCCGGGACGGGATACTTTAATCACTCGGAAGGGTCCCTCCCAGCTGGGGGAGAGTTTGTTTAACCCTTCTCTGGATTGTATTCTTCGTAGCACCAGATCGCCTTCCTCGAGCTGTGGGTTGTGTACATGCCGCTAATGATAGCGCCGAAGGTCTTGGCGGTATCGAGCATTCCGAATAGCTTCTTGGCACCTTCCCTCCTCAAGGAGGTCTAGGTCTTCACGTCGGAGCTGGTCCTGCGCGGTTTCGTCGAAGGTCCGGACCCGGAGTGAACCCAAGGTGATTTCTGGAGGAAGGATTGCTTCAGCTCCGTACACCAGGAAGAAGGGTGTCTCTCCAGTTGACCGGTTTGGAGATGTCCTGTTGGCCCATAAAGTGGGCGGAAGTTCTTCAATCTAGTTGGCTCCATGTTTTTTCAAGCGCTCATAAGTGCGTTTTGAGCCTTTAAGGATTTCAGCATTTGCTCTCTCGGCTTGGCCATTGCTTGCTGGGTGAGCTACGGAGGCGTAGCAAACTTGTATTCCGAGGTCTTTGCAATATCCTTGGAATGCGGAGCTTGTGAATTGGGTCCCATTATCAGTGATGATTTTGTTTGGGACTCCAAATCTGCAAACAATGGACTGCAAAAAGTTGATAGCAGATTGCTTGTTGATTGTCACAACTGGAGTTGCCTCCGACCACTTGGTGAACTTGTCAATGGCGACGTACAGGAACTTGTAACCTCTGACGGCTCTTGGGAAAGGTCCCAAGATGTTCATACCCCACACAGCGAAGGGCCATGTAGGAAGTATCATTTGTAGGGGCTGAGCCGGTGTGTGAATTTGCTTTGCATGAAATTGACATGATTTGCATTTCTTCACCAGCTCAGTTGCATCCTGGAGTGCTGTAGGCCAGTAAAAGCCATGCTGAAAGGCTTTGCCAACCAGCGTGCGGGAAGACGCGTGGTTCCCACACTCGCCTCCATGGATTTCTGCGAGGAGTTCGCAGCCTTCTTCCCTTGTGATGCACTGCTTTAGGATGCCATTGGCACCACGCCGGTAGAGATCCCCTTCTACCAACATGTATCTTTTAGCCAATCTGACTATTCGGTCAGCGGATACATCATCGTCAGGAAGGATGTTGTCTTTCAAGTAGCTCCGGATCTCCGAGATCCATGCATCGGAACTAGCTTGAGCTTTTGAGTCTTGCGTGCTGGGTTGCTCAGAGCTTCCGGCAGCACCTACGACCCTTGATGGCTGCCATGGTAACAGGGCCACTGGGACCATCAGCTTCGGGATGCTGATCTCGCCCCCTTCGCCCAGTTCGGCAGGCTGAGCTGTTGGTTTTGACAACCTCCGGACAAAAGTTCTGTCAGGAGCCGGAGCTCCGGTTGACGCTTTCGTCGAGAGTTCATCAGCTTCAGTGTTATGGGCACGCTGAACATGGTGGAGATCTAGGACTTTGAAGTCCTTCTAAAGTCTCTGGACTTCAAGGAGGTAAGCAGCTAGCTGGAGATTGTTGCAGGAACATTCACCCTTCACTTGCTTAATGATGACCTGCGAATCTCTCTTGACCAGCAGTTGCTTGACACCATATGACAGTGCAACCTTTAGTCCGTAGATGAGCGCTTCATACTCTGCTATGTTGTTGGTCGCCTTGAAGTCAAGGTGTACCATATATTTCACCTTCTCCCCGGTCGGTGCAAGGAGAAGGATTCCAGCTCCGCCCCCCTGCTTTTGCATGGAGCCGTCGAAGTAGAGGGTCCAGTGAGGCTCGGTGAAGGCTGGAGCTTGACGTTCCGGTTTCTGCTCACTGGGGCCCCAGGGTTTGATGGAGAGGGAGTCCATTCCGCCATGAAGTCTGCCAATGCTTGACTCTTGACTACTTGTCTTGAAATGAATTCAAGATCAAATTCGGCCAATTCCGCTGCCCACTTTGCAATATTCCCAGTTGAATTGGGATTGTGCAAGATTGCTCGATGTGGGTAAGAGGTCACCACTGAGACTTTGTGAGCTTGGAAGTAATGGCGGAGCTTCCTGGAGGCAATAAGAACTGCATAGAGCAGCTTATGCACCTCTAGGTATCGAGTCTTGGCATCATGTAGTACTTCACTGATGAAGTACACCGGGCGCTGAATGGTCCGGGCCTTCCCGGAGGGGCCCGGAGCTTCCTCTCCACTCACCCGGATCCTCCCGGAGGGATCCAGATTTTCTTTGAGGACCTCCGGGTCCTGGCCGGAGGAACCCGGAGCTTCTTCAGAAGCGACCTTGACCCTCCCGGAGGGGTCTGGGTCTTCTGAAGTGACTTCTTGTGGATTTAAGTCTGGGAGCTGGGACCCAGACTTGCTTTCAGGGACCTCCAGACCCTCCCGAAGGGGTCTGGATTCCTGAGTATGAGGTAGTTCTGGTCTCTCTGCAACCAGAACCATACTGACGACTTCGTCTGTTGCTGAAATGTAAAGCAACAAAGGCTCACCAGGGTTCGGAGCTACCAGAATTGGTAGGGTGGTGAGGAACTGTTTCAGCTCCTGGAATGCCTTCTCTGCTTCTTCAGACCATTGGAATGGTCCGGACTTCCTCAATAACTTCAAGAAGGGGAGTGCCCGTTCCACCAGTCTTGAAATGAACCGGCTGAGGGCCGCTAGACATCCAGTTAGCTTTTGGACATCCTTGATGCGGGTTGGTGGCCGCATGTCTTCAATGGCCTTGATCTTCGCCGGATTAGCTTCTATGCCCCGGTGACTTACCAGGAAACCAAGAAGTTTTCTGGAGCTAACCCCGAAGACACACTTGTCTGGGTTTAGCTTTGTGCGGGTGGCCCGCAGCTTGTCGAAGACAACATGCAAGGAGTCAAGGAGTGACTCCTTGTTCCTGACCTTGACCACGATGTCATCTACGTACACTTCCACTATGTCTCTAATGAGTTCTTCAAAAGTTTTGTACATAGCTCGTACAAAGGTTGAAGCTGCATTCTTGAGACCAAATGGCATGGCTGTATAACAGTACAATCCATCTACTGTGATGAATGAGGTATGCTCTTCATCTTCCCTAGACATCCTGATTTGATGATACCCAGAATATGCGTCTAGGAAACACAGTAACTCACACCCGGAGGTGGAATCCACTATCTGATCTATTCTAGGTAGTGGGAATGGATCTTTTGGACATGCCTTATTTAGTGTGGTGTAGTCGATACACATCTGAAGCTTCCCCCCGGCCTTGGGTACAACGACTGGGTTTGCCAGCCATTTTGGATGGAAGACTTCTCGGATGAATCCAGCTTCGAGCAACTTCTTCACCTCTTGTCGGGTGAAGTTCTGTCGCTCTACGGATTGCTTCCGAGGCTTCTGATGCACAGGCCGGGCGTCGGGGTAGATCTTCAGATTGTGCTCAATCACTTCCCTGGGGATCCTAGGCATTTGTGACGGTTCCCAGGCAAACACGTCAACGTTAGCCCGGAGGAAAGTGATGAGCACGAGTTCCTATTTGTCGTTCAATCCCCCCGATGTACGGGTGGTCTCAGCGGCATCGGAACCAATTTGGACGACTTTGACGGGAATGTCGGTGTCGCCGCTTGGCTGCACACGAGGTGCAGAAGTCGAGCCTCGTTGACGAATGCTCGGGGGTTTTGGAGCTTGCTCCTACCTGGAGTCCTCCTCTTGCGCCGTGGTAAGTGCATGGAGTTCTTCCAGTGTAGTTACTCCGGCAGTACGATCTCTGCGGATCCGGAGAACGCCTACTGGTGTTGGCATCTTTAACACCAGGTAGCCATAATGAGCAGCTGCCATGAAATTGTACAGGGCAGGCCTACCCAAGATGGCGTTGAAGGGTAAGTTGATCTGAGCGACGTCGAAGACCAACTTCTCGGTGCGGTACTTCTCCCGTGTTCCGAAGGTAACGGGGAGAGTAATAGCTCCGAGTGGGGTAATGGCCCCCGGACCTACTCCTGTGAAAGGTCAGGAGGGGTGGAGATCCGAAGGTCGGAGCTGAAGCTTGGTAAAAGCTTCAAAGCTTATGAGGTTAAGCCCCGAACCTCCGTCTACCATGACGTGGTGGAGCTGGATGTTATTGATGGTAGGAGATACCATCAAAGGTAACTGACCTGCTCCAACCATGCTCCGAGGGCAGTCCGAAGCATCAAAAGTGATGGATGTGTCCATCCACTCCCGATGAGGTTCCGGCCTGACTGTAGGAGCTACAGCAGCCATATCCCGACGCATAGTCTTGATGACGCGGCGGGAGGTGATGTCCCATGATCCACCAAAAATGGTGTTCATGGTATTCCGACGCTCGTTGTCAGAGACGTCAGAATCGTCGTCGACGGAGGTGTAGACGGCCTTCAGGACCTTTTTGGGATCATGAAAACCTAACTCCTCTTCAGCCGGAGCTTCATCGACTTTTTGCTTTCCTTCCCTCTGTCAGAAAGGAGATTCTTCCCGACGCTTGTTGTAGCGCTCGGCAAGGTTTTGGACCTCCCGGCAGTCTTCCAAACTGTGGCTGCCCGTTTTGTGAATTGGGCACCACACCTTGGGCTTGCCACCATCTTCAGAAGACGGTCGAGGCTGCTTCTCGGGGCGTGGCCCCCGGCCACTCGGAGCTGCAGCAGCTGCAACATTGGATGTACCGGCCGACGGCTTCTTTTTGCCATTGGTCTTTTTCTTCTTTTTGCCGTTCCCGGAGGTAGCGGCTTCTTTTTTGGAGGATTTCTTGTGACCCTCCGGAGTTGGTTTGGAGTGCATCTCACGGCCCTCCGCAGCTCTGGCACATTTGTCGGCCAAACTGAAGAGTTTCGTGACACTGGTGATCTCCTTGATCGCCAGTTTCTCCAGCATCTTCTTGTCCCGTACACCCTGTCTGAATGCCACAATGACAGAGGCGCTAGAGATAGAAGGGATAGTGTTTTGTACCTGAGAGAACCTCTGGATGAATGATCGCAGGGATTCTCCCCCTTTTTGCACGACTGCAAAAAGGTCCAGTTCAGTGCCTGGTCGGGTGTATGAACTCCCGAAGTTGGCGGTGAACTACCAGCACAGCTCCTCCCAACTGTTGATGGAGTTGGGTGGAAGGCCCATAAACCAGGACCTAGCGGTCCCAGTTTAAGCCACTGGAAAATAATTGGCCATTACGGCCTCATTCCATCTGGCTGCCAGGATTGCAGTGGAGTAGATTTGAAGAAATTCGGCAGGATTGACAGTCCCGTCGAACTTTTCCGGCAGGTGAGGCTGGAACTTCTGTGGCCACCTGACCATACGCAGATGCATGGCCAGGGCTGAACAGCCTCCTCCTACTCCTTCAGGAGCAGAAAGGTCCTGAGCTTCTCGTCTTTCACGAGCATGCTCAATATGGACTCGGCCGTCCTGTTGGCGGTATCGGCGATCCAGCTCCGCCCGGAGGTCGTGAGTTGAAAGCCTGGATACCGTGTGTGTGCGTCGTGCCCCGGAGGGCAATGACGTCACTTGCTGTGATACAGCACGTCTCCTGTTGTTGGAAACATGCGGACCAAGTCTGTCAAACAAGGTCCGCCGCTGCGATGGGGCCCATCCTAAAGGAGGAGGACCCTGGTTGCTGATGCGTTCAGCTGCTGCTGCAACCAAATGTTCCACATCGGGCCTCCACTGCTCTAGTGCATCCCGGATTGCATCCGGAGGTGGTGGGCGTTGGAGAAGAGCATGCGCTGCATGGAGTGCATGTTCCGGGTTGTCATGATTTGCCGACGCAGTGATTGACGCCGGTGCACCATCGCGTTGCCCAGCTTGATTTGCTGGTGGAGGCGGTGGTGGTGGGAGTGTGACTCCTGCTGGTGCTGAGGCTCCTGCTGGTGGCTGCATATTGGAGGGATTGCCCCCAACAGCTTGAGCAGCAGGCTGATCGTTGGATGATCAAGCAACTGAGTTCACCATTCTCGAAGTCTCAGGTGCCCCTACCTGGCGCACCAACTGTCGGTGGTTTGGAACCGGCAGATCTCCCGACACTACTAAAGTGTTAGAGGAGTTTGATGTTCGGTGTGGGCGCGCGGAGATTCAAGAAGGTGAATTACAAATGACGCAGGAGACACAAGAGTTTATGTGGTTCGGGCCGCCTTAGCGTAATACCCTACTCCACGGGTGTGTTGGTGTTGTATTAGCAATATGAGCTTGTACTGAGCGTCTAGGGAGCGTCTGTAGAGCGCGTGTGCAAACATCGTCGGCCTGTCCTTTTATAGTACAAGGGCAGGCCGTTACAAATTAGCCTAGCCCGACATGTGGCCCCGGCGGTTACTAGTATTGGTACTTATTCAACACGTTTATCTGCCCTTAATGACCGGGTAATGGGCTTTGACAGCACTGTTACTAGTAATTAAGGTCGTCCGATCATGTGTCATTAATATGGTATTAATGACACTTAATAGGGTCTTGAAGTCCTTGATTCTCCTTTGAAGATCCGGAGCCGTTGAGGAGCCTTTCGGAGGTCAGAGGCTGAAGATCCGACGGTTGGACACGTGGCAGCACCGGAGCACACTATGGAGAACAGATGGTTCCGGTGTTAGCCGACACGTGTCAGCACCGGAGCTTCCCTCGGTCTGGGGTTAGGTTCGGGGGTGCCACTTCGGTACATAGCCCGGAGCTTCCCCCTTTGCGGGTGGTAGCTCCGGTTTGATAGTACACGTGGCGTCCCTGGGGCTAACCATGTTGGAGAAGCGGGTCCGGACATGTCTGACATGTGGGCCTCCGAAGGTCTTCAAATCAAGTAGATGACTTTCCCTTGAGATCTTTGCAATCCCAAGGGGTATATGGTACTCAGGGTACCGACAGTATTTCTTACAAAAACAGAATAATCTGCAAGCACACGGACCATTGTAGCACTTCCCCTGAGAGAGTATTCGCAAGGGTATCGAATCCAATGAACGTCTGAGTGATCTTCTAGCTTGTTCTCCCAAGGACACTAAGTTCGTTTGGTAGGAAAGCATTTGATAGGAATTCAATGGTTTGAAATCTAGGCCATATACTATACTGCAGCTGCTTGCTTCGGGAACGGGTTTATCCTTAGCAACACCAACACGATTTCCGCCACGAAGCTATTGTCTATCTCTTCAATCCGTGGGTCTATGAGATATCCACTGATGAGTTATATTCTAAGACCCACACTTAAGTCCTAATTCACAACTCTAATCATTTTGAATGCAAAGCTAGAGCCTCTAATAAATTAAAGTTGTAAACCCACAAGCGGTTACGTAAGCAAACTACTATGGAATAGAAATCAAACTAGTATTGAATTCATTGAAATTTCTTACTCGGTTCCAGTAGAATTTCTGTAGACATACAAGTGTGGAAAAGGAACTTGACATGCCCAAGCCTCCTCCTCCTAGCTCCTCCTCACTCTCCTTCTACTTGGCTAGCCACTTAGGCAGCTCTAAACCTTATGAGTGGAGTACTGTTCTCAAACTTGTGGTGTGTGTAGGAGTGAGGGAGTGGGGTGGTATTTATACATGAGTTCAGTCGGTTTGGCGCCACAATTAGCACGTGAAACAGTCGTTACAGACATCAGGGAGCCACAGGAGGCCAACACGTTGAGGCTGATCAAGTTTCGCGCCAGGGCCAAGTTGGCCGACTAGGGGGGTCGGCCGACTTGGTCCTGGCCCCACCTCGGGTGTGCTTTTTCGTGGTGACTTCCATGTGGCCCTGACCCCCTTCCCGAGTGAAACACCACTGGATCTCCTCGGATACGCCTGGGAATGAATCATGGATCCCGTGATGCCACGTGATGTCACCAGTTTCGTCGAATAGTAACTTTTTGGATTACTCCCTGCAAGCTTGGGTATTTTAGGTGTTTAATTCACCTGCATCCAAATAGACACTAACACTTGTGGAATTTGTTAGTTTTAACTCCTACCACTATGTTGTGTTCTCCATTTTACAATTTTTTATGCAGTGAATTGACGGTCATATTTAGCATTTAAGCATCGTCAACACACCCCTGTGGCGGGTGCGGCGACGAACACCTGTGGTGGCCTCGAAGGAGGATCCGAAGGTGCCACGGACGACTTGGCTGCAAGGAATCAGCGTAGGGATACAGAGTCTTGGGCCATGAGCTCACCAGCCACTGGCCCAGCGAAGAACACCGAGAACGGTGCTGGCGAAGGTGCAGCAAAAGTCTAGGCCCATTGGAACTTCTGGGGCCCTCTGTAAGGTGCACTCACCAAGGCTTTAGATTGTTGTTTTCATCGTTTCTCTTATCTGATCAGTTCTGGCTTCTGCTCCATAGGATATCGTGACAGATTTGACCCCCTTGCCATATGGAGCAGCTGGGAGGAGCGTCCCATTCTCCGGGAGCACGAAAGGCGCGACAACGCAGTGGGCCCCTGAGTTAGTCCGGGAGATCGTCCCTCCGACACTAGCTTCTAGGACGATAGAGGGGGTGCCTGCTTCTGGTGGCGATGTTACTCCCACGAGTGGCGGACAAGCACCAGGGTCGGTGGAGACGCTGAGTGTTGCCCCATTGTTGAGGCCCATCACCATGCCTGCTCACGAACACCCCATCAGTGTCAAGGATTCTATGCCGGAGGCCACATCCTCGGAGTTGGGCCAGAGCTAGTGCATAGTGTCGAGGTCCCAGCCCCCGAAGTCGGCGCTTCAGTGGACGGTGTTGCACCAGGTCATGGTGCAGCTGCACTAGGTGGGCGATCGCCAGCAGTCACAACTTCAAGGCTGGCGCCACAGCCAATGCTAGGCACTGAGGCCCCGACCCCCAAGACTAGCACTCCAGCCAATGGAGTCGCGCGAGACGTCAGTGCCACCACTCCATACGGTGTTGCAACCTTTTCCTGTCCCTTGCCGATGAGGTCCCAGGCATTGGCGATGATGTCGACCTCATTGGTGGACGAACAGGAGCTCAAGAAGTTCACTGGGCGGCCCTCTATAGCATCGACTGAGCCGATCCCCCTCCTTGATACCATCGACTTGGAGCAGTCTAGCCTCCGTCAGGCGCAGCTCGCTCTCGACATAGAATGGGAGAAGCTGTGGACAGAGATCGATCATCTTCGAGCCTGGGATGATCTGCTGGACTTCAAGATCGCCGAGGCCAAAAAGAAGATCTAGAAGGAGGAGGATAGGGTGAAGGAGGAAGAGGAGGCATTGGAGAAGGAGTATCACTTGGTCAGGGCACTGGACGCCAGGTCCAGGGAGACCAAGGCGGCCCACCAAGCCACCAATGATCGCCTTAGCTCCCTCGAGGAGCTCCAGCAATCACTCCAATGCCACGAGGCCGCCATCGTCAAGTGGGAGAAGAAGGCCCGGGAGATGGAGTAGCGGGCAGAGGAGGCCTCCCACAAGCTATAGCGAGATCGGGATGAGCTGCAATCCCACGTCGAGGATCTTGAGCTCCATGAGACCGATGCAGCGCAAGACTGGGAGCTCCACATGAAGGAGCATCAAGCCCTACTAGAGTGCGAGCTCAACATCGATGTATGGGAGAAGGTCGTCGACAGACGTGCCCATGAGCTCAACGACTGGGAGAAGACGTTGGCCGCTAGGGAGAAGAAGTTCTCTGAAGGCACACCGGGAGCCCTGAAGGCGACAAGGCAGGAGATAAAGGGCCTCCAGTCCTCCCACACAACTAAGGAGCAGGGGGTCTGGGATTTCCTGGGCAGCACCGAGGCAGTGCTGGAACCTTTTGGCCTCAGTCCCGTGCAGAGTGGGGAGCAGTGCGGGAGGTGAGTCAGGTGCACCACGCACTTGACTTCATATGCTTGGAGATGAAGGCGGTGGGCGCGCTCATCAACGACTGACTGGAAACCGAGGGAAAGGCCCTGGCAAAGGTGCTGACGCCCATGTGATGGTGTGCCTCCATAGCTGGGACCCCGATGTCACGCTGGAGCCGATGGTCCAGGGCCTTATCAAGGAGAGGGAAGAAGCGGTGAGGTTCGTTGTTGAGGAGATCGTCGCACTTGCCGTCTCGCGGTTCCAACGTGAAGCCAACGAGCCCTAGGCGCAGCACCCTTGTATCTTCTTTTTGTAAAGAACATTGATGAATTTAAATTCATGTTGTGATTTTTCCTTGACTTTTTTTGTGTTTTTCAACTTGTTTACATGGGTCCTTAGTAGCGCAAGGGTCTGGAAAATTTTCTGAACTCATTAGCTTATGCACGGCCACTTCCTTCGGGGCCTTGGCAGCACAAGGCACCAAAAGAATTTCACCAACGATTGCACACTTCACGTAGTCTTGTACCACTGTTTGTTACATGTTGAGGAAACTTCGACATCCTTCCTATGGAACCCCATGGCAACACCCTGGTAGGTGTGTCCAATAGGTTGGGCACACCTACCATGTTGTTGCAGGACATTGAAGGCGGCCCCCTGGCGAGGCATGGGATCTTGAGAGATGACACCAGCGGGCCCACTCGGGAGCGTCGGGCTTCAGGAGTTGGTGCTGGTTGTTGACGGTCATTACATACTAAATATGACCATTAATTCACCGTATAAAAATTGTAAACTGAAGAACAAACCATAGTGGTAGGAGTTAAAACTAACAAATTCCGCAAGTGTAAGTTTTTATTTGTATGCAGGTGAATTAAACCCCAAAAATACCTAAGCATGCAGGGAGTAACCCAAAAAGTTACCATCCGACAAAACAAGCAACGAAACATGGCATCACATGGATCCATGAGTCATTCCCAGGTGTATCCGAGGAGATTCAACGGTGTTGCACCCGAGAAGGGAGTCAGGACCCACCTCGAAGTCACCCCGAGAAAGCATAGCCTAGGACGAGGCCAGGACAAAATCGGCCGACCCCCCTAGTCGGCTGACTTGGCCTTGGCGCCAAACTCGGTCACCTTCCATGTTTTGGCTTCCAGTGGCTCCCTGATGGCAATAATAACTAATTCGTGCGTTAATTATGGTGCCAAACTGACTGAACTCGTGTATAAATACCCTCTCACTCCCTCACTTCCACACACACCATAAGTTTTAGAATAGCACTCCACTCATAAGGTTTAGAGCTTCCCAAGTGGCCAGCCCAGTAGAAGGAGAGTGAGGAGGAGCTATAAGGAGGAGGCTTGGGCTGGTCAAGTCCCTCTTCCACACTTGTACCTCTATGGAAGTTCTGCTGGAATCTAGTATGAAATTTCTGTGAATTCAATACAAGTTTGATTTCTATTTCATAGTAGTTTGCTTATGTAACTACTTGTGGTTCACTTCTTTATTTCATTAGAGGCTCTACTTGTAGCTTTGCATTCAAACGATTAGAGTTGTGAATTAGAACTTAAGCATGGTGCCTAGGTTAGAATTCATCAGTGGATATCTTGTAGACCCACGGATTGAAGAGGTAAACAGTAGGTGGTGATAGCCCTATCTGTTCATAGTAATTCTCCACGTTCGACTATGTCATAGGCTCGCGGCGGGAATCATTTTGGTATTACCAATGGTAAACCCATGCCCGAAGTAAGCAGCTATCGTAAACTATTGTGGCCTAGATTTCAAACTATTGAATTCCTCTCAAATCATTGCCTACCAAACAAATTGTCTGTCCTTGGGAGAACAAGATAGAAGGTCTCACACACGTCCCTTGGATTCGATACCCTTGAGAATACTCTCTAAGGAGAAGTGTTACAGCGGTATTTCCATGCGCTTGCGGATTATTCTGTTTTCGTAAGAAATACCAACAAGCATTTCTGGCGCCATCGTTATGGATATACCTCAAAGTACTATTATCAAAGGAAGCCATCGTTGCCTCCAACTCCACCTAACCTGCCTGATGGAGTATACTTCCAAGAGACAATCAAGGAGTTGACCTCTATTTTGCGTTCAAAATGGACAGCAGAGGTTGATAACTCACCCGATATCCTTCGGATGATCTCATTCTTAGCCACCATTATATGCCATATTAGAGGAGCAGTAATGCGAGTCCTTTATAATCCCTACGTTGGAGCAAATATCATTTATAATACTTGTGCTCTTGCCATTTTGGGCGATGTGATAGTTGCACCAACACAAAAGTCCTTCTGAGATACATTTGGAAATATTTTTAAAGGATATGGGATTTTGCAAGAAGTGTCAGTAGGACAAAAACATGTTGAGGTTCTCCTTGATTTTCATGTGCTCGAAGTTCGAGACTTCGACGTAATGATTGGGGTATCCATTGAGAAATTTCTCATGGAATTACCCTCTGAAGGAAACCTCAACATAAATATTGGAGGCAACAAAATTTCCATTCCCATTATGCGTTCCAAGAACACATATGCGGAACCATCGCACCAAGATGGGCCAATTGAGAAGGAAATGACTCTTAAATATTTGGAACCTTATGAAGCAGAAGGAGAAAAAGATTTCATCCAAGAAGCGGATGAGATTCAAGAGACTTTTGAATCCAAAAGAAGAGCCCACACCCAAACCTCCTATTGAGCTAAAAACCTTGCCACCAGGCCAACGCTATGTTTTTTTAAATGGATATTTGGAAGCCCTTGTCATCATAAGTGACAAGCTTTCAGATGATGAAACACTCAAACTCATAGCCCTGTTAGAAAAGCATAGCACTGTTTTGGCTACTCACTCCAAGACCTCAAGGGCATCAGACCTGCTCTTTGCACCCATCGCATTCCCACTGACCTCGAGAGTACCCCCTCACGGTAGCCTCAACGGCGGTTGAATAATGCGATGCGTGAGGTTGTGAAGAAGGAGGTCTCGAAACTCCTTCATGCCGGAATTATTTATCATGTACCTCATAGTGAGTGGGTTAGCCCGGTCCAAGTACTGCCACAGAAGGAAGGAATGACGGTCGTTCAAAATGAGAAGAATAAATTAATTCCTCAATGAACCGTCATGGGGTGGAGGATGTGCATTGATTACCAAAAACTCAACAAGGAAACTAGGAAGGATCTCCACTGCCCTTCATCGATGAGATGTTGGAACGGTTGGCAAAACATTCCTTCTTCTATTTCCTTGATGGATATTCGGGCTATCATCAAATTCCCATCCATCCTGATGATCAAAGTAACACCACATTCACATTTCCATATGGAGCGTACGCCTACCGACGAATGTCTTTTGGACTGTGTAATGTGTCTGCCTCTTTTCAAAGGTGCATGATGTCTATCTTTTCCGACATGATTGAGGAAATCATGTAAGATTTCATGGACAATTTCTCCATCTATGGAAAAACATAGAATCATTGTCTAGAAAATGTAGACAAGGTCTTACAAAGATGTCAAGAGAAAGACCTGGTGCTTAATTGGGAGAAGTGCCACTTTATGGTCTATGAAGGCATCATTCTTGGACACTTAGTGTCCAAGAGGAGGATAGAGGTGGACAAAGAAAATTTGAAGTTATTGAGAAACTTCCACCTCCAGTCAACATAAGGGTAATCCGCAGCTTTTTAGGTCATGCGGAGTTATATCGACGATTTATCAAGAATTTCTCCAAAATTGCTTGACCCCTTACAAAGCTATTATCTAAGGATGCTCCCTTTGATTTCGATAAGGAGTGCCTTAAATCCTTTGATACACTCAAAAAAGCACTTGTCTCGGCTCCAATCATCCAACCCCATAATTGGACGCTTCCATTCGAAATCATGTGTAATGTCAGCGACTTTGCTGTTGGTGCAGTCTTAGGCCAAACTAAAGATAAAAAGCATCACACCATAGCCTACACTAGCAAGACTCTAACAGGAGCACAACTGATTTATGCCACTACAGAAAAAGAGCTCTCGGCAGTAGTCTTTGTTGTCGATAAGTTTAAGTCTTATTTGGTTCGAGCCAAGGTCATTGTCTACACAAACCATGCAGCCTTGAAATTTTTCGTCACCAAAAAGGACGCTAAACCAAGGCTAATCCGATGGATTCTCCTACTCCAAGAATTTTATTTGGATATTACGGATAAGAAAGGAGTGGAGAATTCTGTTGCAGATCATCTCTCACGTATTAATGTCACACAACACATGGATGTACCCACCAATGACTTCCTACGGGATGACATGTTGCTTAAGGTGACCAACTCTCACCCTTGGTACGCAGACATCCTGAACTTCATGTTCACGGGGTATGTAGCGCTAGGGGAAAACAAGAAGAAACTCATTTATGAGAGTTGTAGACACCTGTGGGACGACCCATATCTCTGTCGAGTATGCACTGATGGCCTTCTTAGAAGTTGTGTCCCCACAATCGAAGCCACCAAAATCATTGAAAATACCATGTGGGCCCCTATGTGGTCATTACAGTGTTTACCGTACTCAAGGCAAAGATCTGGCAAAGTGGATTCTTTCGGCCTCCAATTTATGAAAATACCAAAGAATTCATTTGCTGATGTTGGAAATGCCAAAGGCATGGAGGAATCACTGCTCGTAATGCCATGCCCCTCACATATAATCTCCAAGTCGAATTATTTTGTGTGTTGGATATTGACTTCATGGGACCTTTTCCAAAGTCCCATGAGTGCGAGTATATTCTGGCGGTCGTCGATTATGTGTCAAAATGGGTAGAGGCATTGCCTTGTAGAAATGTTGACTCCAGGCATGCAAGGAAATTGTTCCATGAGATCATTTTTCCACGCTTTGGCACTCCTCGAATGGTCATAAGTGATGGAGGGTCTCATTTCATTGATAAGACCTTCTGGAGCTTTCAAAGGGAGCTTGTAATTCAGCATAATATTGCTACTCCATACCACCCACAAGCAAGCCGTCAAGCAAAAACAAGTAACAAGCAGATCAAAAATATTCTGCAAAGGACCGTCTTCAAAATGTGAATGGGATGGAAGAAGATGCTACCCGACACATTGTGGGCATATTGAATTGCCTACAAGACACCCATTGGCATGTCTCCGTTCCAACTTGTCTATAAGAAGACTTGCCATCTTCCTGTAGAATTGGAACATAGAGCACATTGGGCCATAAAACGGAGGACATGGATGTTGATAAGGTTGGAAAGCACCATTTGAGACAGATCTCCGAACTTGAGCAATGGAGGGATGAGGCGTACCATAGTGCCAAGATCTATAAGAAAAGAACCAAGAGATGGCACGATAAGTGTATTACGCCAAAGGAGTTTAAGCCTAGAGATAATGTCCTTCTCTTTAACTCCAGGGTAATACTCTTTGGACATGGGAAGTTGCGAAATAAATGGGAAGGAAAATTTACCGTAATACAAACTTCATCTCATGGGGCCATCTATTTAAAGTAAATTGGCGCCATCTCAAAATCTTCCTAGATGCCCAGGCGGATTTGGAAAAGGTAGTCAATGTGGTAAATTTAATCAATTTCCACGCCGATCTTCCAAATTCTAGATAATTCCTCCAAGTCCAACAAGCGGGCCCATTATAAATATGATCATTATGGCCCACAGAGATAACCCACAAAACAGCAGCCCATGCGAGGCCAACCAAAGGTCGGCTGACCCCCCTGGTCGGCCGACTCCTGGTTGGCGCCGCCAGGGTTCTATTTTCGCAAGTTAACTCTCTCGTATTATCCAAAAAGAACCCTCGGTGTGATAGATTCTATCTCCACCTAGAAAATATTAAAAAGCCACAAACAGAGAGGGAACTTGCACTGTTCCAGAAAAGAAACATCCTCCCCCATCTTCCACCTCGTCCCATCCACCATGGTCGGCAAAGGCAAAGGCATCATTCCCCATGCGCCCTCCAGCTCCATTTTCAACCTCAACGGGGAACCTACACTGGCCAACAACGGCACCACCATGGCCATTGAGGCCATGATGACATTGATGTGGCACCTCTTGCCACGATACTGCCTCTTGGGGAATCTCTGTGGACGTAGCCTTGCTCGTCGTAGCGTGGTGCAGTCGCTTTCCCCGTGTAAAGCACCCATGAAGTCACATACTCCGACGCACGACTAACAACGTCAACTCTAAAGCCCATCGCGACTCGTCCTTTCCATGGAAAAGATGAAATCCGTCCCACACTCCAGCCTGGCAGGAAGTACACGGGCACCCTCAAAACAAAGAATGGCGATGTAGTGAGCCACCACTATGAGTTGCCAAATCATACCTCGCTGGAGCCTGCAAACTACCGTTTCATAATCCAAGGTGTGAGAACGTTGACGGGTTACAGAAAAGGTATCTACAAGCGTGTGGACAAATTATCCTTGGAGGAATCTACGAGTTCGTCTCCCTCAAGGGTGAGGGGTCACCTCTCACCACCTACTATAAAATGGCCTCCAGGCCAATATGAAAGTAGTGATGAGAAATCTCCCCGTGCCGATGATGCGCGGCTAG
The DNA here is from genome assembly GCA_036927565.1 of Tuctoria greenei. Lineage (NCBI taxonomy): Eukaryota > Viridiplantae > Streptophyta > Magnoliopsida > Poales > Poaceae > Tuctoria > Tuctoria greenei. The sequence continues at coordinate 140,125,615 of JAYESD010000001.1, read as the reverse complement.
CTAAGGAAATTGCAAATCTCTAATTGGAGAATGAAAAGCTAGCTCACACGGTGGCTGAAGCAAGCTTCGAGAGGGCAGAATTAAAGGACGAGATTGATGCCCTTAAGGAGGAGATAGATGGTGTACGTTGTGGCATGAGCGCTAAAATCAAGCGCTTGTGCGAGGCTATAGGGATGTCCAACATTTACAAGGCACCATGAGTAGATGTCCCTTTAGTCCATTGGGTGCTTACCCCTTAGTTTGCTTATTTTGTTTTATTCCAATATTTTGTAATTTAATAATGTAAGCACCCCCAATTTTCTATTCAATAAAGCAAACTTACGGGGTAATCTAACACCAGTAAAGATCCCCTTTTAGTTTATTTCATGTCAAATAAAGTTTCCAAGAACAAATGTGGGCGGAGGAGTCCTGCTGCGATGTTGCGATGTTTATATCACGCTTTTCCCTCAAGGACACGTCGCAAACATACACACGATACAACACAACAAAGTGAAGCACCAGGGGAGCCAGCCAAAGGTCGGTCGACTCCCTGGCTCAGCCGGCCTGTAGGTGGCCCCTCTCGGGTCTGTTTTGCTACACAAGTCGATTCGAATATCTTGTCCCCTGCTCTTGGTGATTCATTGCAATTTGAGTTGAAATTTTGCCGCATTCATGAAAATTCAAATTAAAATCAACTCAATCAAAAAAACATTACAAATTGCTTAAATATGATATTAGTATACCCTGTATTTTGATTTCACTACCATGTTTCTGGACCCATATAGTTAATCAGGACAACCTGTCATCTAAGTTATTGATTGGTGTGATATGGTGAGAAAAATAAACCCATGGACAAACCCTTGCTTGAAATTGATTTTGAATTTTGCACATTTTGCAGTCTTAAGGTTTGTCTTCCTCTCTCATTGGAAATTAAATACCCACAAGGCCATATGATATGAATATTGAAAACCACATGCATATGCCACTTGCATTTTCATTGAACTTTAAACTCTTGACCCTGTTGAGTCACTTGCATGAAATCTTTTGATTAGGAAATTTCTTGTGCACTCCACCAAATTCTATCATTTTCATCCATCCACCATCAAAGATACTCCATGAGAATTATTGCAAAATCCTCTCTTATTAAAAAGATTCATAACAAGGAGTAGAAGGCATGGCTATAAAAGCTTTTAAAAGAATTCAAAAAATTGAAGAGAGAGAGTCAATTAGTAGTCATGCTTCATCCTTGCACAAAAAGAGAGTAATCAAATGGGAGGCATCAATCAATATTCATCAACCACCATCCAGCCATAATATTTGCACAAAAATTTCCCTAGTCATTGATTTTATTGCATTGTCCTCTAATATGGATCTTGTTTTTTACTTAATAATATATGAATTGCAAGTGTGCTGCTATTTATCCCTACCAAACTCCACAAAAAGCCATACTTAGTTGTAGGGACAAAAGTGGAAAAACTATGCGAAGGTGAAGAATCAACCCTTTGAGTGACTCGAGAGAATCCAATAAGAGGAAAAGGTTTTCTTCTTTTGATACTCAAGATATAGCAATTTTCGAAGTTATTTCAGCACGAGAAAGTCCGTGTGAGATACACTCAACCTTCCACCTCTCAAACGCCCAATATGATGTGGTAGCCACACCACAAAAAGGGTTCAAAAGCGAAGGTATGAGTTAAAATACTTTGTATACTCCTTTCATATTCACAGCAACATTTATCTTAGCACTTGGTTCTACTTGCGTTCACTCGAGGACGAGCAAAGGACTAAGTGTGTGTGTGTTGGGGCGGGGATTGTTGGTGGTCCCTACATGCTAAATATGACTGTGAAATGAAGAACACAACATAGTGGTAGGGGTTAAAAACTAACAAATTCCACAAGTGTGAGTGTCTTTTTTTATGCAGGTGAATTAAACCCCAAAAATACCCAAGCATGCAGGAAGTAATCCAAAAATTTACTATTAGATGAATCAGGCGATGACACGTGGTATCACATAGATCCATGACTCATTCCCAGATGTATCCGAGGAGATCCAATGGTGTTGCACCTGGGAAGGGGGTCAGGGCCCACCTGGAAGTCACCCCGAGAAAGTACAGCCGAGTTGGCCCTGGCGCCAAACTCGATCAGCTTCCACGTGTTGGCTTCCTCTCACTCCATGATGACGGTAACGACTGATTCAGGTTAATTGTGGCGCCAAACTGACTGAACTTATTTATAAATACCCCGTCACTCCCTCACTTCAACGCACACCACAAGTTTGAGAATAGATACTCCACTCATAAGGTTTAGAGCTGCTCAAGTGGCCAGCCAAGTAGAAGGAGAGTGAGGAGGAGCTAGGAGGAAGAGGATTGCGCTTGTCAAGTCTTTCTTCCACACTTGTACCTCTACGGAAGTTTTGCTGGAATCTAGTAAGAAATTTTCGTGATTTCAATACAAGTTTGACTTCTGTTTCATAGTTGTTTGCTTACGTAACTGCTTGTGGGTTCACTGCTTTAATTTATTAGATACTCTAGTAGTATCTTTGCATTCAAAACGGGTAGAGTTGTGAATTAGAACTTAAGCATGATGCTTAGGTTAGAATTCATCAGTGGATATCTCGTAGACCCACAGATTGAAGAGGTAGATAGTTGATTATGATAGCCCTATCTATCCTTAGTAATTCTCCACGTTCAGCTATGTCATAGGCTCGTGGCAGGAATCTTCTTGGTATTACCAAGGGTAAACTCGTGTTCGAAGCAAGCAATTGTTGTAGACTACTGTGGCCTAGATTTCAAATAATTGAATTCCTCTCAAATCCTTGCCTACCAAACAAATTGTGTCCTTGGATTAACAAGCTAGAAGATCTCACACGCGTTCCTTGATTTGATACCGTTGGGAATACTCATTAAGGGAAGAGCTACAGCGGTATTCCTGTGCGCTTGCAAATTATTCTATTTTCATAAGAAATACCAACATTGGCGGGCCCACTAGGGAGCGTTGGGCTTTAGGAGTTGACACGGGCGGGCCCCCTTGAAAGTGCATCTAGGAATCCCTTGTGGGTTTTGAATGATTATGACAAGCAAATGAGATCCTAACCTCTTTGTTGAGATGAGCACAGGTTTTTAATAGCAAAATAAGCAAAGTGCCAAAAAGAAGGGAGAATGAGGAGCAAAGTAGAAATGAGCTCAAGGAAGAAGAATAGTAGATCATTGTTGTCGGTGGTTGAATCCGGCAGATCTCCTGACACTACTATAAGTAGTCTATGGAGTTTATAGTTCGGTAATGGGAGCGTAGAGATTCAAGAGATGGTGGCAAATGTACACAGAGGTTTACGTGGTTCGGGCCGCATGAGCGTAATACCCTACTCCACGGGGTGTGTTGATGTTGTATTGAGCGAGTGAGTATGTGTGTGAGAGCGTAAGTGTCTCGAGAGCTCAGAGAGAGGTCGAGCCTCCCCTGTGTATTATCGACTGGTCCTTTTATAGTACAAGGACCAGTCGTTACACAGTTAGCCTGGCCCGACATGTGGCCCCAGCGGTTACCAATGTTTGATACACAATTAATGGAGTTAGTTACCCTTAATAACGTGGTAACGGGCCTTAATAGTGCCGTTACTGGTATTAAGGGCCTTCCGATCGTGTGTCATTAATATGGTATTAATGACACTTAATCGGGTCTTGAAGTCCTTGATTGCTCCTTGAAGGTCCGAGCCGTTGGGGGTCCACCAGACTGATTGTTGAGGTTGAAGGTCCGGTGTCCGAACACGTGGCAGCTCTGGATCTTACCGTCGTGGACGGGTAGGTCCGGTGATGTTTGACATGTGTCGGTACCGGAGCTTCCCTCTGTCTGGGGTTAGGTCTGGGGGTGCCATACTGGTATCCAGTCCGGAGCTTTCCCATGTGTGGGCGATAGCTCCGGTCTTGTGATACACGTGGCGGCCCTGGGATTAACCATGTCGGGGAAGCAGGTCCAGTTACGGCTGACATGTGGGGCCTCTGGAGGTCTTCAAATCTGGTATATGGAGTTTCCTTGTGATCTTTGTAATCCCAAGGGGTATCTGGTACGCAGGGTACCGACAATTGTGTATGGAGTGTGTTAAGGAAACACACCCTAAGAGCTCAATCACAATTAAACACACACATTGCACAAATTTAATCAGGACCGGACTAGTGCGAATGTCAACGGACTAGTCCGATATCCCCTCTGTACAAGATCAGACAAGTCCGATATCAATCGGACTAGTCCGATATCTCTCTGACTAGAAGCGGACTAGTCCTCCCCAGTGCGGACTAGTCCTCAAAACACTTCACAAGTCACACAAAATCGGACAAGTCCGATCACCACCGGACTAGTCCGATATTCATTCTGATCTAAATCGGACAAGTCCGATATTAGCACGGACTAGTCCAAAAAACTCTCTGACCTAAATCGGACAAGTCCTCCAAGTGCGGACTTGTCCTCATAACCACATAGGGTTTCACTGTGCGGACAAGTCCGATGTCCATCGGACTAGTTCGAAGATTTCCAAAAGCGAAATCGGACAAGTCCGCTCCTAGCCAGACTAGTCCGATATCTTGGGACACTTAGGGTTTGCTACACACAGCACAACGGACTAGTCCGGTGTCCACCACGGACTAGTCCGATCTTTCTAAACCCTAACGGTCACTTTTAGAAACCCCATATAAATAGAGGTGCACGGCCCAACTTTAAACTCTCTCGAACCCTAGCGCCGTCATACCTCCCAAGAGCCTCAAAAACACATCTATCCACAAAATTAAGTGCAACAAAGATCAATCCTTTGAGGATACACTCTATATCATTGGAGAGACACGTTCAACACTCATTGAGCTCTTGGTTTGATTCTCTAACACACTCCTGTGATTTCATTGTAATCTTTTGAGTGTGTTCTTGGTGATATTTCGTGTTGTAATCTAGGGGAGCCCTCAACGTGTGAGAAGGCCCCTTTGAATTCGGTTATTCACCCCTTTGTGATAAGTGAAAGAGGATTGGCCTCGATAGAGATCCGACGAGGGTAGGGTTGGAGAAGACCCAGTCCTTTTGAGGACTCCTCAACGTGGATGTAGGTTGCCTCTGTGGGAACCGAACCACGGGATAAATCTCTTGTGTTTTTGCTTTGTGTTCATCGTTCTTTACATCATATCAATCTAGGGTTTCAATTAATCTTGCTCACATTATGTTGAAATATCAAATTTAAGATTGACTCGTGATATACCCTAGTACATAATCTTGCAACACATAAATTACAAGTATATTTCCGCTGCTACACCCTAGAATCAAATTTAATAAATCAAACTTGATCAACCTAGTCCGTACACACCAGACTGGTCCGCACTTTACCGGACTAGTCCGATATCTCAAGTTTTGATCTGGTGATTAAGTGTTGCAGGTTCCGACAAATTTCAAAAAGGCCTATTCATCCCCCTCTAGGCCACATTCAATTGGTATCAGAGCAGGTTCTTCAAGAAAGAGACTATTCGCTCGAAGAAGATCATGTCGGACATGAAGGACATCCACAAGAGCAACAACCAAGAAAAGGTTGATGATGACAATAACCTAAAGGTGGAGAAGCTCCTCGAAGCCATTCAGGAGACGGTAGAACTAAAGGCGCTCCTAAGAAAGAAGACACTTTCCAAAGGGAAAGTGAAGATCGAAGAAAATAAGAAGGGGAGTAGTCACACCGACTACTCCCGATATCCTTTAAACTATGATCGTCTCAATTCCAACAATAATCATTATTTGTCTATCCCGCTTGGAAAAGCTCCACACCTTAACGGAAGTGATTACTCAATGTGGAGGCAAAATATGAAAATGCATCTAATCTCTCTCAATCCAAGTCTATGGCATATTGTGTGCACAGGAATAGATATCTCGGACGACGACGAAGAACTCACACCAAGCCAAGAGCAGGCAATTCATCGAAATGCTCAAGCCGCGGCCGTAATTACCTCTTCGCTCAGTCGGGACGAGTTCACCAAGGTGGATGGACTCGAGATTGCTAAGGAGATATGGGCACACTGCAAACTGCACATGAAGGTGACCGACATGTGCGTGAAGCAAAGATCAAAATGATCGAAGGCGAATTAGGAAGATTCGCAATTGAAGAAGACGAGTCACCTCAAGATATGTACAATCGGTTAAAGACGCTCGTCAACAAGGTTCGATCATATGGAAGCAAGAAGTGGAATGACCACGAGGTGGTTAAGCTCATCCTTAGAGTGTTCATGCCTCGCAACGTCACCCTATGTCAATGATTAGAGAAAGCTCTGGATACAAGAAAATGACTTCGGATGAATTACTTGGAAAAATCATTAATTTTGAGATGATGGAAAAACAAGCAAAGCATGTCAAGGAAATTGCCGACCTCACCTCGCCAAAGAAGAAAGGGGTTGCTTTGAAGTCCACCCTCAAGCCCCTATCTAAAGAAGCTTGAGAAGCTTAGCTAGAAGAAGACAGTGATGATGAGAGCAGTGAATTAGATGAAGAAGACATGATATTGTTCATGAAGAAATTCAAGAGAATAATGAACAAAAGACAAGGCACTAAATCAAGCGAAGGGAAGTACAAGGAAATAACAAAGTCAAAGTTGAGGCGGGCATGCTATAATTGTGGTGATTATAGCCACTTTATAGTTGATTGCCCATATAAAGAAAACAATAAGAAGACCAAAGAAACGAAGCCTCAACCCAAGAAATTCTTCAAGAAGAAGAAACAAGCCGAACAAGCGCACATAGGGAAAGAGTGGGACTCAAATTATGAGTCCCCATCATCCGAAGAAGAAGAGATGGCTAGCATAGCCATCGAGAAGACATCCAAGAAGTCTACACTCTTCCCTAAACTCGGCGCATGGAAGGGAGATGGCACTTGCCTTATGGCAAAGGAAGGTAAACGCAAGGTAACCATTAAACCCCCTTCCGTGCATTCCTATTCTAGTGATGATGAAATCAATAGTGATAATGAGGATATGCTTGTTGGACTAGATAGGAAAACTACCACAAAAATGAAATTTTTACTTGATCAACTTGTTGAGAAGGAGAGGTTGATACATCGTCAAGAGGACATGATCATCTCCCAAAAGGAGGAATATGTCAAACTTGACAAGCTTCTAGAACTTGAAAAGGAACGAAGCAATTCACTAGAGCTTGAGTTAGATTCAAGCAACGAAACATGCTTGGAGTTAACCGACTCAACTGCTGCAATCAAGAACCAACTTGCTGACCTGATCAAGGTTAACAAGATCCTTGAAGTGCATGTTGAGTCACTCAAGCAAGGTGAATCTTCATCCTCTTCAAGTTCACCTTCTCAACCCACTAAAACTAAGGTTGCTTATACTTGTACATGTAATAAACTTGACACCAGTTTGAAAGACAAGCCAACCTCTACAAAAGATAAGCATCCTGCCCAAAGTGGCATATTTGACAAGGATAAGATCAAATATGCACGTAGTGCATACTTGGTCACAAGACCTCCCAATGTCAAATATGGCATTGGTTACTCTCATGGTGAAAAGCAACAAGCTAGAAGCCATAAGAATAACAGGGATAGCAATGTCTTTGTAAAGGGAGGAGCCTTCCAAGCTAGAAAATCAAAAATTAATAAGTACAAAATGCATGACCACCGGACTAGTCCGGTGGGGGTCCGGACAAGTTCGGCCTCCCAGACTAGTCCTGCGTATAAACAACAAAAGTTACTTTTCAATACTTTTGATGCCTCGTATGTCTTAATGAGAAATAATTATGGAAAGGTTTATGCTCATTATGTTGGGCCACGCCATGGGAACACCAAGTCTCATGTGTGGGTGCCCAAATCTCTTGTGACTAACCTCCGAGGACCCAAGCACGCTTGGGTACCTAAAACCAAGGAATAAATTGTTTTTGCAGGCCTATTCCTCTGGTGGATCTAAATGGGTGTTAGACAGTGGCTGCACCAACCATATGACCGGAGAAAGAAGAATGTTTGTTGAATATGAAGAGAATGAGGATCCAAATGAGGGCATTTATTTTGGAGATAATATTCAAGGGAAGGTGCTCGGTACCGGTAAAGTTGCCGTATCATCTAAGCACACACTTTCTCATGCATTACATGTTGATTCCTTGGATTATAACCTGCTGTCCATATCTCAATTATGTGACAAGGGTTATAATTGCTTGTTCACTAACGAGGGTGTGACCGTTTCTAGGAGGAGTGATGGTTCCATTGCATTCAAGGGTATGTTAAAGGGAAAGCTCTATCTTGTTGACTTCAACAAGGATAAAGCTGAACTTGACACATGCTTGATTGCAAAAACCAACATGAGTTGGCTGTGGCGTGGACGGCTAGCGCATGTTGGTATGAGGAACCTTCAAAAACTCCTCAAGGGCGATCACATCCGAGGTTTAAAGGATGTTGTGTTTGAGAAAGACAGGCCTTGTAGCGCGTGCCAAGCCGGGAAGCAAGTTGGAGCACCTCACCCCGCCAAGAACATGATGACTACAACAAGACCGCTCGAGCTACTTCACATGGACTTATTTTGTCCAATTGCCTACATAAACAACGGCGGTAACAAATATGGTTTAGTAGTTGTTGATGATTTTTCTTGCTTCACTTGGGTTTTCTTTTTGCATGATAAGTCAGAAACACAAGGAATACTCAAGAAGTTCTTCAAGCGAGCTCAAAACGAATTCTGATTGACAAGCAAGAACATTCGAAGCAGCAATGGCACGGAGTTCAAGAACACACAAGTGGAGGAGTACCTTCATGAAGAAGGCATAAAGCACGAGTTTTCAGCTCCGTACTCCCCTCAACAAAACGGAGTTGCCGAAAGAAAGAACCGAACTCTCATAGAGATGGCAAGAACAATGCTCGATGAGTACAAGACCTTGGATTGATTTTGGGCGGAAGCTATTAACACCGCTTGCCACGCCGTAAATTGACTTTATCTTAATCGACTACTCAAGAAGACATCCTATGAGCTACGTACGGGTAACAAGCCTAATATTTCATATTTTCGAGTTTTCGGTTCTCCATGTAGTATTTTAAACAAGAAGCCCAGGACATCAAAGTTTGATTCGAAGTCCGATGAAGGTTTCTTGCTTGGTTATGATTTGAACACTTACACCTATCGTGTTTTCAACAAGACCTCCGGACTTGTTGAAGTAGCACGTGACGTAGTGTTTGATGAAACTAATGGCTCCCAAAAGGAGCAAGTTGATCCATGTGTACTAGGTAAAGAAGAAGCTCCTTGTCAAGCATTTAAAAGAATGGCCTTAGGTGAAGTTCGACCACAAGAGTCACCTCTACACGTGTATGAGGAAGTTGAACCACAAGAGGAGGTCAACGATCAAGGGGGAGCTTCCACACAAGATCAACCACAAGAATACGAAGATAATCAACAAGTCAACAAAGGCAAACATTTAGGGGGAGAAGAAGATGATCATGAAGATACAACGCCTCAAGTGCCACACCCAAGAGTACACCAATGCGTCCAAAGGTATCACCCAATTGATAATATCATCGGTGACATCCAAAAGGGAGTAACCACTATATCTCGCATAGCTAAATTTTGTGAGCACTATTCGGTTGTATCCTTTTTGGAACCATGCAGGGTTGAGGATGCATTGAATGATCCGGACTGGGTGGTGGTAATGCAAGAAGAATTGAACAACTTCAAGCGGAATGAGGTGTGGGAACTAGTGGCAAGACCCAATGCGAACATTGTCGGCACCAAGTGGGTCTCCTGCAACAAACAAGATGAACACGGGGTGGTGACAAGGAACAAGGCACGACTTGTGGCCAAAGGGTATTCACAAGTCGAAGGTTTGGATTTCGATGAGACCTTTGCTCCCGTAGCTAGACTTGAATCCATTAGAATATTACTTGCATATGCTACTCACCATGATTTCAAGCTGTATCAAATGGATGTGAAAAGCGCCTTCCTCAATGGACCAATCAAGGAGGAGGTGTATGTGGAGCAACCCCCCGGGTTTGAAGACGAAGAGTTCCCCGACCACGTATTCAAATTGCGTAAGGCTCTCTACGGCCTCAAACAAGCTCCTAGAGCTTGGTATGAGTGTCTTAGAGATTTCTTAATTGAAAATGGCTTTAAGATTGGCAAAGTAGATTATACACTGTTTATAAAGAATTTTGACAATGATATTTTTGTCTGTCAAATCTATGTTGATGATATAATCTTTGGTTCAACTAACCCATCTTTTTGTGAGGAATTTAGTAAAATCATGACAGATTGGTTTGAAATGTCAATGATGGGAGAACTAAAGTACTTCTTGGGATTCCAAGTGCGGCAACAAAAGGAAGGGACGTTCATAAGCCAAACCAAGTACACTCAAGACATACTAAAGAAGTTTGGAATGGACAAGGTGAATCCTATAAAGACTCCCATGGCAACAAATGGCCACTTGTATGTCAATGAAGATGGACCTAGCGTCGACCAAAAGGTATATTGCTCCATGATTGGATCTCTACTCTATTTATGTGCATCTAGGCCATACATTATGTTGAGTGTAGGTTTGTGTGCAAGGTTTCAAGCCAATCCTAAGGAGTGTCACTTGACAGCCGTAAAAAGGATCTTGGGATATTTAGTTCATACACCCAACCATGGTATTTGGTACCCAAAAGGCTCAAAATTCAATCTCATTGGTTACTCCGATGCAGATTATGCCAGATGCAAAGTAGATAGAAAAAGTACCTCCGGTACATGCCAATTCCTAGGGAGACTTTAGTTTCTTGGTCCTCCAAGAAACAAAATTCCATTGCCTTATCCACAGCCGAAGCGGAGTATGTTGCAGCCGGGAGTTGTTGTGCACAACTCCTTTGGATGAGACAAACTCTAAGGGATTACGATTACAATATGAACCGTATTCGACTCCTTTGTGATAATGAGAGTGCCATTAAAATTGCCCATAATCCCGTTGAGCACTCTAGAACCAAGCACATAGACAAAAGGTATCACTTCTTGAGAGACCACTCCATGAAAGGAGATATAGCCATTTCCCATGTCAACACCCAAAAGCAATTGGCCGACATATTCACCAAGCCACTTGATGAAAATCGCTTTTGTGAACTCCGAAATGAGCTAAACATCCTTGATGCTTGGAGTGTGCCTTGAAATGTTGCATACCTGTATGAATTCTTCAAAATATGTTGATTGGATCGTGAAAATCATCCCTCTCAAGTTTCTTCCGAAAAGCTATGTTAATTATTAGATCTTGGTGAATTATGATCATTGCTTGATTGTTGTATGCTTACTGATCATATTCATCAAGATTATTTGATTTGATTTGCCTCCCTATTTTCTAAATATGTACCTTTAAATATATATGAATGGGCTAAGAAATTATTGCGTGGTGACCACGGACTAGTTCGCAGTGTGACGATTAGGCCGGACTAGTCCGGTAGACCATGGACTAGTCCGATATAGCCTCTGGAAAAGTTCGGACTAGCCCGGTCGTCTCCGGACTTGTCCGATTTTTCGTGTCCATAACCCTAGCTGCCGCCAAACCCTAATTTCTTCACCTCCACTCTTGCCTCACGTGTTCTCTCTCTTCGCGCTCGAGCTCCCAAGGCGATTTTGCATCCCCTTCACCAAAAAGCTTCGCATTTGGGTGGAAATCAAGCTTCCTCCCTCGAAGATTGAAGTTCTCGGACAAATCCGGACTTCAACACCTCCTTCTTTGAGAATCAAGCGAAATCCTTGGTAATTTTCACTCAAACCCTAGAAATCCCAAATTTCTTCATTGTTGATCGAATAGCCTAGCATATTTAACTATATACATGCCTCCTTGATGTATTACGTTTATGCTAAGCTAGTTGTGCATTAAGAATCACCATTTGTCTATGCGCTTAGGTTTTTGAGGATAAATATCGGACTAGTCTGGTCCATGCACAGACAAGTCCGGTCCCTCGGACTAGTCCGTGCCTGTACACCGGACAAGTCTGATTTTTCTGAACTCAAAACCTAACCTGTCAATTCCTCAATGCAATTCCTTGTTATTCTTTCTCACCCATGCATTGAATCATCAATTCTCATTCATGCCTTACACAATTCATCCTCAGGACATGCCGAGCACAAATGATCAGATTTCCGATTTCGAGGCCGAGATGGACCACGAGGTGGCACCTCGGCCCGCGACGAGCCTTGGCAAGAAACGCCAAGAGCGTCCTTCTGAGCCAGCTCTGTCTCCTCCACAGGCTTGGAGGAAAGTGCTAGCGAAGAAGCCGGCCTCCAAGGTGCCAGCTTCTAGGGATACCACCAGTGGTGGCCCTAGCTCAGCAAGTGCCTGCCTAGCCAAGGGCAAGGGCAAAGGAATAGCAACGGGTCCAGTTGGCCCGTTGAAGCTGCATGCTCCGAGGGAAGGGGTCCAGGACCCCACTAAAGAGAAGTTTAATGGAAAGGGCAGTGACTCAGCGGCCAAGTTCTGCGGTGTGGATTGCTACAGTCATCCGAAGCAAGCTGCAGATGGAAGATTCTGGAGCAATTTTCATGCTGACTATTACAGGGCTGTATACCTGCAGATGAAGACACCGGTGGTGCGTAGTCAGTGGATTGACTGGGCACATCTTTATAAGAAGAGATGCTCCGCATTTGATGAAGTGATTGCGGCAGCTGAAAGACATGGCTTGAAGGACCTCTTTGCCTTCAAGTACAATTGGAATGATGAAGTGGTGGCCCAGTTCTATGCCACTTGTCACTTTGCAAGCTATGAAGAAGAAAGGGTGACTTGTATGACTCATGGATCCAAGGACACTATCACATATGAGGAATTTGCAATGATGTTGCATCTTGACACCTCGAGCAATGACAATGTGGTCATTCACAATGTTGGTGTCATCGAGAAGGAAAGGATGAAATTCCTTTATGAGCCAAACTCAAAGTTCAACCCTCCCTCCACAAAGAACATGAAGCCCTTCTTTGTGGTCCTGAATAGAGTCTTGAGGAAGACGATTGCTCCCAAGGATGGAGATGCTGGGAGTGTGCAGGGTTATCTTCGGACCATGATGAGAGTGATAAGCAAGAATCGTCAGTTTGATGCGGCTGACTACATTTGGAACGATATGATCAATATCTTTAGTACTCCCAACCGATCATGTGGCTATGACCCTTATCTCATGTTCATGATTGATAAAGTCACAAGGATCGAGTTTGTCAAGGATGTGGAGCACACACCATTGAGGCCTCAGAAGCCTCAACAAGCAAATGTTCAGGCTGCTCCCTCGTCGGCCTCCAGTCCTGAGGCTTCGGCAAGAAGTGAAGATGCAAGAGCTGCCCCTGCCAGTAGAGCAGCCCCTCAAAGGGGATCTGCTAGTGGGATCATCAAGTACTTGGCTGCAATATTTGCTTCCTGGAAAAAGGCCAAAGTGAAGTCCCATAAGCTTAACAAGAGAAGAAAGGAAGACATGAAGTATGTGAAGGCCAATGTGAAGCAAATTTGCCAGAAGTTAGACATTGAGCCCATTGGATCATCCGTGATCTCTAATGATTCCGATTCAGACTTCACCGAGCTCAGGCCCTTGACCCCCCTCCGACCTTGCCTACTTTGGCATTGGGGGCTCGAGTGGCTCCGCTCCTCCTCCTCATCAGCCTGAAGACGACGATGAAGACGATGAGAGGACTGACAGCGAGGAGTGAAGACTTTAGGTCTCTCCTATCGTTATTTTTGGTGTCTTGATGCCAAAGGGGGAGAGATTGAGGGGGAGTCTTAGTCTTAGCTGTAGGATGTGAGGAGAGAGCTCTCTTTTATGCTTTTTGACTATTTTGCGGGTTGTAAAGCTTTAACTATGTTCTTAAGTTAATTATGGTCCTGTGATGCATTATTTTGATCTACTTGAGAAGTAATTGTTGAAAACTATGTTGTTGCTCCTAGAATGACATATATGCTTGGTTTTGGTTGATTAATGTCAATTATGTCATTCTCATTGTTACAACGTACTTAGTTATGCATCCCACCATAAAGAATGCACATATGGATTATGTTTTCATTGCGTGATGTATTTTAGACCCATATGTGCGTGCTTTATGAAAATCTCAATTTTTATCACATTTTGTGAAATTTCAATTGGTTGTCATCAATCACCAAAAAGGGGGAGATTGAAAGTGCATATAGGAATCTCTTGTGGGTTTTGGATGATTTATGACAAGCAAATGAGATCCTAACCTCTTTGTTGTGATGAGCACAGGTTTTTAATAGCAAAATAAGCAAAGTGCCAAAAAAGGAGAATGAGGAGCAAAGTGGAAATAAGCTCAAGGAAGAAGAATAGTAGATCATTGTGTATGGAGTGTGTTAAGGAAACACACCCCAAGAGCTCAATCACAATTAAACACACACATTGCACAAATTTATACAGGATCAGACTAGTCCGAATGTCACTGGACTAGTCCGATATCCCCTCTGCACAAGATCAGACAAGTCCGATATCCATCAAACTAGTCTGATATCTCTCTAACTAGAATCGGACTAGTCCTCCCCAGTGCGGACTAGTCCTCAAAACACTTCACAAGTCACACAAAATCGGACAAGTCCGATCACCACCGGACTAGTCTGATATTCATTCTGATCTAAATCGGACAAGTCCGATATTAGCACGGACTAGTCCGGAAAACTCTCTGACCTAAATCGGACAAGTCCTCCAAGTGCGTACTTGTCCTCATAACCACTTAGCGTTTCACTGTGTAGACAAGTCCGATGTCCATCGGACTAGTCCAAAGATTTCCAGAAGCGAAATCGGACAAGTCCGCTCCTAGCCGGACTAGTCTGACCTTTCGGGACACTTAAGGTTTGCTACACACAGCACACCAAACTAGTCCGGTGTCCACCACGAACTAGTCGGATCTTTCTAAACCCTAATGGTCACTTTTAGAAACCCCATATAAATAGAGGTGCACAGCCCAACTTTAAACTCTCTCAAACCCTAGCGCCGTCACACCTCCCAAGAGCCTCAAAAACACATCTCTCCACAAAATTAAGCGCAACAAAGATCAATACTTTGAGGATACACTCTAGATCATTGGAGAGACACGTTCAACACTCATTGAGCTCTTGGTTTGATTCTCTAACACACTCCTGTGATTTCATTGTAATCTTTTGAGTGTGTTCTTGGTGGTATTTTGTGTTGTAATCTAGGGGAGCCCTCAACGTGTGAGAAGGCCCCTTTGAATTCGGTTATTCACCCCTTTGTGATAAGTGGAAGAGGATTGGCCTTGGTGGCGATCCGACGAGGGTAGGGTTGGAGAAGACCTGGTCCTTTTGTGGACTCCTCAACGTGGATGTAGGTTGCCTCTGTGGGAACCGAACCACGGGATAAATCTCTTGTGTTTTTGCTTTGTGTTCATCGTTCTTTACAACATATCAATCTATGGTTTAAATTAATCTTGCTCACTTTACGTTGAAATATCAAATTTAAGATTGACTCGTGATATAACCTAGTACATAATCTTGCAACACATAAATTACATGTATATTTTCGCTGCTACACCCTAGAATCAAATTTAATAAATCAAACTTGATCAACCTAGTCCGTACACACCGGACTAGTCCGCACTTTATCAGACTAGTCCGATATCTCAAGTTTTGATCTGGTGATTAAGTGTTGCAGGTTCTGACAAATTTCAGAAAGGCCTATTCACCCCCCCCCCCTCTGGGCCACATTCACCCCTGGGTAGCGCTGAGCTTGAGAGATGATGCCAGCGGGCCCCCTGGGGGCACCGAGCTGGTCTTGGACTCCATGGGTGCCTTTCTTCAATGTAGAGTCGTCAATGGCAGGGCCCCTTGGGGATGCCAAAGTTGGAGGCCCGGCAGCACCCACTATCGATGGCGGGCTCCCTAGGTAACTGGAGGCCATAGAAAGCTTATTAATAACAAGAACCCAATGAGAGAGCATACTCACTCGACGCTCATTATCATCACATAGAACTTTGGCGGCAGGCCCTTGGGGGTGCCGGAGATGGAGGTCTGGCAACGCCCACCATCAACACGCAGAACATTGACGATAGGCCCCCTGGGAGGCACAAGAGCTGCTGGACTACAACATGATGGCTCTTGAACCAAACTCCCATGTATGGTCTGCACACATGACTGTTCATCTCTCCCTGCTCTTTAGTTTTTTACGCCTTATGATCCTGAGTTGGTGTGCAGGGCTTAGGTAATTCGGTGTGTTAGTATCCAGGGCCCCGTTCTCGCCTTACCCGGGGTGTGAGCCGTCTGGCCTACAGTAATTAGCCGTAGTGTTGGGAGGCAGGGTGCGCACGCTTATGGTACAGAACCAGGCTAAGCACGCTACCCACCTTGGACCTCCGGGTCGACATAAGCCTTTCATGGGGGAGATCGTCTTCCGCCACAGGACCCCAAGCAAGGGAGCGGTCGAGGGACCCCAAATATGTTGCAGATACCTCAAGCGGGCCCGCCTGCAGCAGGATTGCATAACTCTACTAGGTGCAAGAGAGAGAGAGAGAGAGAGAGAGAGAGAGAGATAGAGAATGACCGAGCATATGGCAGGCAACGTGCAAGAACGAGCATGATTTGATGATCATAAAATTAATGCGTAATTAAATGAACATGAACATGCACAGGGTAAGACAGAAATCTTTTCCAATCATGGCATTTCATAGGAGGAGGCAAGCTTTACAAGAAGGCAACGACCCATTCCGAATGACAAGGGAAGCAGAGTGTACATGCTTAGTGTACAGGACCAGGCTAAGCAAGATGTACCTTCTGGACCCCCCCCCCCTGGAGCTTGGTTGTTTCATGCGCTACTCGTAGATGCTATGGCACTAGTGACATTAAAAAGAAAAATTATCCTACCACTGTGCTAAGGGTAGAACTAATGGAGGTGCTCTATGTTTTAAGGATTGGGGAGTGGGTCCCCGTCCTCTATAGCTAGGTGGACACACCCGAGATGGCATACTTGTGTCACTCGGAAGGGATCCTCTTAGTTTCGGGAGAGTTTGTTTGCCCCTTCGCGAGAAAGTATGCACTGCAGCACCAGCTCACCCACCTTCAGCTCTCTGCCACACACGAACCATTCCTGGTAGCACCAGAGCACATGGCGATATCGTGCATTCTGAAGAGCTGCATGCCATCTTCCCTTGTCGATAAGGTCGATATCTTCGCGCTAGAGCTGGTCCTATGTGGCATCGTTAATGCCCAGACACGGGGAGAGCCCATAGTGATCTCTCGAGGGAGGACAGCCTCGGCCCCGTACATGAGGAGGAAGGGTGTTTCCCCCGTAGCCCGGTTGGGTGATGTCCGTCTAGCCCATAGTGCGCACAGAAGCTCGTCAACCACTTGGCACCATGCTTCTCCAAGCTTGCATAAGTGCGCGTCTTGAGTCCCTTGAGAATCTCAGTGTTGGCCCTCTCGACTTGTCCATTGCTCTTAGGATGAGCGACGGATGCATAGAACACTTTGACGCCAACGTCTTTGTAGTACTCTTGGAACGCTGCAATGGTGAATTAGGTCTCATTATCGGTGATGATTCTATTCTGGACCTCGAACCTGTAGACGACCAACTTTATGAATTTGACTGCAGACTCCTTGTGACACCCGGTTCCGAAAATGAACCAAGTGTAATGCATATGTGTGCCCAGGATGTTCATCACACATACACAAGTGATTCACAAATGATAGCAAGATTATAACCATATCTCGAATAATAACATCAATAATAGTACCTTATTATAAACCCAAATAGTCTTGAATACAAGCTCTAAAAGAGTGCAGCAGAAAACTCTAAACACTAATGACACCAACTCCACAGGCAAGCTTGACAGTAACACGAATGCCTAGAACTCCTCAAAGACCTACGGGTACTCCTCATTGTCGCCTGTGACTAAATTTGTTTCAGGGATAGCAAGGGTGAGCACATGTCGCACTCAGCAAGTGTGGGAAAGTATGACATGTAAATTAAACAAGGAATTACAATAAATAATGGCTATTTGCATAAAACTACTTTCAAAACAGTTGAAAATGCAATAACATGATCATTAAGTGAGGTCCATCCCTTAACAACCCATAAACAATTAATTTCATATCCAATAAAATAGTTCCAAAATAAATAACCAAAACCATCAATAATATGCCATATTCAACTCATAACTGTCCATTCGACTCAATATTTCCATATTCATATTTCAAACCCAATTACTGTAACAACACTGATTCCCAATTCAATTCTAGCCATTAAATCAATTCAAGGTCCATAACTCTAATCATGTGAGGGTCCAGGTTGCTCATAACCGGTAGCACGGATATCATGATAGTTTTTAACACTCTCTGCAGACGTTGTACCACTTTAGACACAAGTTCGTGATTTCATCACCTTTCAATGACTATGGAATCTCAATTATGTCGTCTCACACTTCCTTTGGTGTGTAGCCAAGAGATCACAAAATAGCCTATTCAAACCCCACCGAGGTTTCACCGGTGGTGATGTCTCCAACTGAGCTCATCCATCCAAGGACCCCCTCTTGCGCCATTCGGATCCCAGGGTAGTCCCACCATCACTATAAACCCATCCAACTACCGCTTCCCCGAGCATTCCAAATGGTCTGAACAGTAGTGGCAACACACTAATTTGTCAGCTAAGCCGCACCCGTACTTGGCCCTGTAGTGGCACTTTAAAACTTGGGTTGTCACTCCACGAACCGGTCTTTAGATCTAAAGTAAGCAAAACCACTAAAACAGTCCAACCCGTTCCACATAACCTACTTTCTTAGATCCCTAGGTACCATGTTGCTAAAGGGTCATTGTTATCAATTCTCATCATTCAGGTGTTCAATAGTTCATGATTAAGCAATATGATTATTTCCAAACCCAATTGAGTAATGTGAAGCAAAAGTGTAAAAGACCCTTCCCGGGGCTCTACATTGTTTCAAGCAACAAGGGTGGTCATACAAAACTAGTAAACTATTATAATTGGGTTTTCCCATCAATTTTACACAAGCATGAAATTTTTAAACAAAAAATTTAAAACCTGGATCAGAATGATCAAGGACACTTGCCTTTCTTTTGAGCTTGGTTTGGATCGAAAGCTTCAAAGTTCTAATTTGTAGGTCCTCAAAAGCACTCTCTACAGCGATACCTTCTATCTCGCGCGACAACATGCAAAACAAACATTGCAATCAAATATTGGTCAAATATTACTTAATATGCCATGAGATGCATGATCGATGCAATTGTGAGGTAAACATGTTAATAAGTTACTATTAATGTTTACTAACTAGTTCTAATGGATTTTAACACATTTGAACAGGAGTTGAATCATTTTAGATCAATTTGGAATTAATTCAGCCAAAACAGATTCAGAGACCGGACAAGTCCGCTTCCAGGGCTGGACTAGTCCACCCTGTCCAGAACTTTTGAGTTAGTGTTTTCTAGACGACAGGAATTGGGGTTATCACGTGGAAATTTGGATGTAGAGGGCATACCGTCAGTTTAGAGATCCAAGAATCAAGAATTAAGTACACCACTTGAATCTTCACGCTAAGGTTTGACAATGAGGTGTTGAGTATGATTCGATGATGAAGAACGTCGACGTCGAAAAGTTGATGAAGATCGCACTTGCTTGATCCTTCTCCTTCTTCTCCTCCTTATCGCTGCTGGATCTCCTCTTGATGGGGCACATGACCAAGGACGGTGGCAAGGGTTTTTCTCAAAGGGTTGGAGAGGTGAGGGTATTGGGTTTCTTATATAGGGTGGTGTGGTAGGGTTTTGGGGTGGATTTGGAGTAGAAATCGGTGGAGAACGAATAGGGTCCATGGTGGGGTCCACTTGGGCTCCTCTGGTGTTGGGCACGAAGTCCTTGGTCCCAATTAAGGCAATTACCCAATAACTTGACGTGGAAGAACAATAGAATCCGAGTTGGATTCTGAAGGTCGAACTAGTCCGCAAGGCAACCAGACAAGTCCATTTTGGAACAAAACCGATTTCGGGCAAGTCCTGTGTTGGAGGTCAGACAAGTTCGGTCTAGCAAGAAATTTGGTCAGGGCTGAAACAACGTCAGACTAGTCCGCTCAAAGTCGAACAAGTCTGGACCACATCAGAAACTACATTGGACTAGTTCGTGCGATGTGCCAAACAAGTCCGGAGTTCTGAAGACTGAATTTTCTGAAACAGCAAAGGGACACCGGACTAGTCTAGGTTGAAGGTCGGACAAGTCCGCTCCATGACATGATTAAGTTGTTGTTTAGCCCTAAATTCATTTTAATCAAGTTCCTTTTAAGGTTGCTTAATGTTAAACGTGTATGAGGATGCATGCAATGCATTATGCATGAAAATGAGGGTGTTACACTCCTTGTTGTTGGTGACCACCGGGGCTGCTTCTGGCCACTTGGTGAACTTGTCTATGGCGATGTAGAGGAACCGGTACCCTCCAACGGCCCTAGAGAAGGGCCCCAGGATATCCAGTCTTGAGACCGCGAACGGCCACGAGTTAGTATCATCCGCAGCGTCTGAGCCGGTGTGTGGATCTTCTTGGCGTGGAACTGGCAAGCCTTGCATCTTTTCACTAGCTTGGCGCCATCCAGGAGAGCTGTCGGCTAGTAAAAGCCATGCTGAAAGGCTTTATCGACAAGCGTGCGAGACGAAGCGTGATTCTCGCACTCACCTCCGTGGATCTCTACGAGCAAGTCGCTGCCCTCCTCCCGGGTTATGCATCACAATAGGATGTCGCTTGGCGCCACGCTGATAGAGAGCCCCCTCTACCTGTATCTCCTAGCCACCCTGACGGTTCGTTCAGCGGATGCATGTTCTTCGAGACAGATGTTTTCCTTCAAGTAGTCTCGAATCTCCATGATCCATGCATCGAGACTGACTTGAGATTCTGGATCCTGGGCTCCGGGTTGCACGGAGTCCCGGTGATGCATATGATCTTTGGCGGGCTCTATGGTTGCAAGGCCGCTGGGACCACCAACTTCGAGATGCTAGTCTTGCCCCCCTTCACCAGGTTCGACGGGCCTGGCTGTAGGTCGTAGCAACTTCTTTTGAAGACTCCCTCGGGCACCGGGGCCCCGGAGGGGGCCTTCATTGACAGGTCATCAACATTGGAGTTGTCGGCACGGGGAACATGAAACAGCTCCAGGGCTTCAAAGTCCTCCAGCTTTTGCACATGCAGGAGGTAAGCTGCAAATTGTGGATTGTTGCAGCAGCACTCGCCCCATACTTGCTTGATTATCAGCTGTGAGTCTCCTTTGACGAACATTTGGCGGACGCCGAGAGCCAGCATAGCCTTCATCACGTATATGAGGGCTTCATACTCCGCCATGTTGTTGGTTACCTTGGAGTTGAGGCGCACCATTGAACTGCTCCCCCGTCGGCGAGAGGAGCAGAAATCTGACTCTGGCCCCCTTGCTTTCGCTAGGATCCATCAAAGTAGAGCGTGAAGTGGGGCCCGGTGAGGACCAGGGCCTCGGGCTTAGTCTCACCGATGTCGGGGTTCCTTGGGTTGTTCAGGTAAGATGTCCACTCAGCCATGAAATCTGCCAGTGCTTGACTCCTTAACATGTGGCGCAGCAAGAAGTCAAGCTCGAACTGTGCCAGCGTCGAGGCCAACTTTGCAACGTTGCCAGTTGCATTGGGGCTGCAAAGCACAGTCCTCAACGGGAACAAGGTCACCACTGAGACCCTGTGTGCTTGGAACTAGTGGCACAACTTCCTCGAGGTGATGACCACTGCATACAACAGCTTATGTACCCCGAGGTATCTTGTCTTGGCGTCATGGAGGACTTCGCTGATGAAGTAGACCAGCGCTGAATTGTTCGGGCCCTTCCTAGGGGATTCGGTGCATCTTCTTCCATCGACTCCGAACCCTGGGGCTTCGGGCCCTTGGGATCTGGTTTGGCCTCCTGGGGCTGGGACTCAAAGGCATCATGATCATTGGGCCCCCCCCTGAGGGGGCCTCAGCATCCTCCAGAGGCTCGGACCCAGAGGCACCTTGGTTGTCTGGGCCCCCTGTAGGATCCGAGCCTGCAGATTAGAACCGGTGGCAGGGGCCTCGACTATCTCTTAAGGCAACTTAGGTCCTGACCGCTCCACGACCAGGACCATGCTCACCACTTCTGTTGTGGCGGTGATGTAGAGGAACAAAGGCTCACTTGGCTCCAAAGCCACCATGATGGGCAGCGATGTGAGGTGTTGCTTCAGCTCTTGGAACGCCTCCTCTCAATCTTCGATCGAGATGAAGGGACCGGACCATCGCGGGAGCTTGAAGAACAGGAGAGCCTGCTTAACCAGTTTAGAGATAAATTGAATAAGCACAACCAAGCAGCCTGTGAGTTTCTGCATGTCCTTGATGCGAGCCGAAGCCCGAATCACTCAATCGCCTTGATATTCTCTGGGTTAGCTTCGATTCCTCGGTGTGATCACAAGAAATCGAGGAGCTTCCTGGCAGAGACCCCAAACACGCACTTGTCGAGGTTGAGCTTCGTGCGTGTGAAGTGCATCCTGTCAAAGACTAGGATGAGGTTGTCTAGAAAGGATGTATGCATTTGGATTTTGACAATGATGTCATCGACACACACTTCTACCAGGTCCCGAATGAGGTCCCCAATGTTTCATGCATGGCACGTACAAAAGTAGGGAGAGCCTTCTTAAGACCGTAAGGCATGGATACATAACAATACAGGTCGTCTACTGTGACAAAAGCGGTATGTTCTACATCCTCTCTAGACATTGGTATTTCATGGAAACCAGACTAAGCATCTAGAAAGCACAGTAAATCGTAGTTTGATGTTGAGTCTACAATTTGATCTATTCTAGGGAGAGGGAATGAATCTTTAGGGCATGCCTTATTTAGATTGGTGTAGTTGATGCACATCGAAAGCTTTCCGCCGGCCTTGCAGACGACAACAGGATTGGCCAGCTAGCAGGGGTGGTGGACCTCTCGGATGAAGCCAGTATCGAGCAGCTTCTTGATTTCTTCACAGATGAAGTTCTGTCGCTCAATGGATTGCTTTCGAAGCCTCTATTGCACTGACTGAGCATCGAGGTAGATCTTTAGATGGTGCTCAATCACCTCCCTGGGGATCCCGGGCATCTATGATGGTTGCCAAGCAAACACGTCGACATTCGCCCCGAGTAAGGTGGCGAGTGCAATTCCCTATTTGTCGTCCAGACTCCTCGCTATGCGGGTGGTCTAGGCGACGTCGGAGCCAACTTGAATGACCTTGATGGGGATGTCGTCACTCTCGGAGTGCTGCACTCGGGGTGCAGCAGTCGAGCCGCGTTGGCGCGAGCTTGGAGGAGGTCAGCTTGGTCCAGCACAGTGTTGACGGTTGTTATATACACGAAGGAAATATCATTTCTTGCACACATCACCTTTCTATTTAACCTATTTTCACTTGTACTTGGAGAAATTGGTGCATGCAGGTATTTTATACAGAATTGAAGTCAAATGTAGCACCCTGATTTTCATGCATAATGCATTGTATACATCCTCATACATGTTTAACATTAAGTTAAGTAAAAGGAACAAGATTAAAATGAATTTAGGGCTAAACAGGAAATTTCAGTCTGTCAGGGTGTGGACTTGTCCGACCTCTGAACCGGACTAGTTCAGTATCCCTATCCTCTATTCAAAAAATTATGTGTTCTTCAGAAGTGCGGACTTGTCTGACCAGAACCCCAGACTAGTCTGGTGTTCCCATTTTCATTCAGAAAAATTCAATTCTTGAGAGTGTGGATTTGTCCACGACAATGTGCGGACTAGTCCGGTTGATCCTCTGATGTTCCCCGGACTTGTCCGGTCGAACTTTTTTGATTTTCCTCTCTATTGCCAAACGGACATGGCTGATCCCTACTGCGGACAAGACCTGCCTCCAGAAACAAACTCGGATTTCATTATTTCTCCACGATTGGTGTTTTGGTAATTGCCTTAATTGGGCCCAAGAACTTCATG
Source organism: Tuctoria greenei (assembly GCA_036927565.1). Lineage (NCBI taxonomy): Eukaryota > Viridiplantae > Streptophyta > Magnoliopsida > Poales > Poaceae > Tuctoria > Tuctoria greenei. The sequence continues at coordinate 140,101,741 of JAYESD010000001.1, read as the reverse complement.
TCGGACCTCAGAGGAGCCCAAGTATACACCACCATGGCCCCTACTTGTCCCCCACCGAATTCTACTTGGAATTCACCCCAAAACCCTAACTGTCCACCTCTATATAAACAACCCAATGCCCTCACCTCTCCACCCCAATTGAAAAACCCTTGCTGCCACTTTTGCTTGTTACTGATGTCAAGAAGGAGTCCAGGAGCAAGGAGGAAGAGAAACACGAAGAAGGGCCAATCAAGATCAATCTTCATTGATTCTTCAACAATTGACGTTCTTCATTCAAAATCTTCATCAACTCATCTTCATCAATCCCTTATCGCCAAGATTCAAGTCTCACTCCCAAATCTTGATCTTTGGATCTCTAAACACGTGGTGCACTCTCTACATTCAAGTGTTCATGCAAATTCAACCCCAATTCTCGCAGATCAAGAAAACCCTAAATTTCGGTTCTGATCAGGGCGGACTAGTCTGGCCCTCTGAGACCGGACTAGTCTGGTATCTGAATCTATTTGGTGCTGAATTAATTCCAATTTGACTCAATTCCAAACTTATTAAAAACTATTAGAACTAGTTAGTAAACATTAATAGCAACTCATTAACAAGTTTTACCTCACAATTGCATTAATCATGCATATCATGGCATATTGAGTACTATATGAGCATTATTTGATTGTAATGTGTGTTTTGCATGTATGTCGCTCGGAATAGAAGGTGTTGTCGTAGAGAGTGCTTTCGAGGACCTGCAGAACCATAGTTCTAAAGCGTTTGATCCAAATCAAGCTCAGGAGCAAAGCAAGTGTCCATGACCATATTGATCCTGTTTTAAAGGTTTTGTTTGCAAAATTGCATGCTTGTGTCGAAATCGATGGGAAAACCCAATCGTAGGAGTTTACTAGTTTTGTATGACCACCCTTGTCGCTTGAACACTATGTAGAGAGTCGGGAAGGGTATTTTGCACTTTTTGCTTCGCAATGCTCAATTGGGTTTGGGAAAAGATCATATGGCTTAATTATGAACTATTAAACACATGAATGATGAGAACTGATAATAATGACGCTTCATCAACATGGTGCCTAGGGATCTAAGCAAGACAGTTATGTGGACTGGGTTGGACTGTTTTGGTGGTTTTGCTTACTTTAGATCTAAGGACCGATTCGTGGAGCGACCATCCAGGAATTACAGTGCCACCACAGGTCCAAGTATGGGTGCGACTTAGCTAACTAACTATTGTATTGCAATTACTATTTGGACAATTAAGAAGGCTCAGGGAAGGGGTAGTCGGATGGGTTTATAGAGATTGGTAGGACTACCCTGGGATCCAAATGCCTCAAGTGGGGGCCCTTGGTTGGATGTGCTCAATTGGAGACATCACCACCAGTGAAACCTCAGTGGGTTCTAAATATGCTAGTAATCACTTTGTAAAGGCTATTTTGTAATCTCTTGGCCACACACCTAAGGAAGTGTGAGACGGCATAATAGAGATTCCATAATCATCGAAAGGTGATGAAATCACGAACTTGTAGATAAAGTGGTACAACCTCTCCATAGTGTGTTTAAAACTATCATGACAGCCGTGCTTCGGGTTATGAGCAACCTGGACCCTCACATGATTAGAGTTATGGACCTTGATCATGGATTAATGGCTGGAATTGAATTGCGAATTGGTATTGCTTTAATCAACTGGCTTTGGTATATGAAATTGATGACGATAAGATTTATGAGCAGTTATGAGATGGTTATGGATTAATATTGCTAGTATTGTTTATTTGAGTTGAAACTACTATTATTTGGGTTAATTTGGGAAGGACCTCACTTAATGGAAATATAATTGCATTTTCAACAGTTTGAATGTACTTTTATGCAGTTAGCCATTGTTTATTATCAATCCTTGCCTAAGCTACATGTCATAATTTAACACACTTGCAGAGTACGACATGTGCTCACCCTTGCTATTCCCCCACCAAATCCAGACGCAGGCGACCAAGTAGAGTACAAGGAGGTATTTGAGGAGTACTAGGCATGTTTTGCCGTCAAGCTTGCCTATGGAGTTTGGAGTATTTAGTGTGTAGTGTTTTCCACTGCAGTTGTTTAGAGATTGTATTCGAGACTATTTGGTTTGTAATAAGGTACTATTATTAGTGTTATTATTCGAGACATGGTTTTTATCTGTTTATCAATTGTGAATCACTTGTGTATGTGTGTTAAATATACTGGGCACACATATCCATTACGGTTGGTTCATTTTTGGAATCGAGTGTCACATGAAACAAGGGGATGGACCCTATAAAATATCATCTCAGCCAATCAAGCACCGACATGTGACACCACATGGATCAAATGGCCCAAAATAGAAGTATTCGAGGCCATACAACGGTGTAGCACCCATATCAAGGGATGGAACCCACCTCGCAGTGACTCGGAGAAAGCACACAAAATGGTGCAAAGACCAGGTCGGTCGACCCCCCTAGTCGGCCGACCTGGTCCTGGCGCCAAACTCGGTCAGCTTCCATGTGTTGGCTCCTCCCAGTTTGAAGAAGTCAGTGGTGACTGATTCGCGCGCTTTTGGTGGCGGCAACCGACCCTTCTCCACCTATAAATACGACCCCTCACTCCAACACACACCACTTGAGCATCATTCTATTGTATACACGAGTTCACTTAGTCCTTAGTGGAGTTAGGCTATAGAGAGGAGAGCCTCTTGTCCCAAGTCCAAGTTGGGAAAGGTATGGATCATGTATCTTTTTCTTATATTTGTGACTTTATGCATGATAAAGATATTATCTTTAGTCTTCTTTTATTCATATCCTTGGATGAAGCGCTTCTTGTTTGATTGTGGATTCTATGTATGTGGTAGGAGTAGTCTTTATGATTATGCTATATCACTCCTAATATATCATCATAAACACTACAAAACCCAACTATAGTCTAATTAGTTATGATATGATCATGCTAATACGAATAACTTATACTATGTCTCAACATTGGTTCACCGATATTTGAGTTAGTCATTACCTTAGAGAGGTACTTGTACTCGAGCCTCTAAGGTATTTACTTAGTATGCTAGCATGGTCATAGGATAGTAAGTAGCGTTGGACGTCTCATAGACCCACGGATTGAAGAGGTAGGCAGTAGGTGGTGACATCCCTATCTGTCCTATGTAATCCTCCACGTTCGGCTATACCACAGGCTCTTGGCGGGAGTTGTCCTAGTACTGTTACGGGTAAACCCATGCCCGATGTGTTGAACAACTTATCATAAGGATTCACCATTGACATGCTCATAATTATCTAACCTAGCTATGTATATGTATATTAGAAGCATTGTACGAGCAACTCTCCAACTCTTAGTCTAACTTCCATTAGGACTCATCTACCTTTAAGAATAGATTGCTTAGGTATGTGTCACACTACCCATATATTATCAACTTACCCCTGTCTTGATAATTGATTATTATCCCATAGATTGATCATAAGAGTAGTGTTTACTTTACTCCATTGCCTTCCTTTGGGATAAATATGATACCATTGGGAATACTCTTGGGTGAAATACTACACGAAAGTTTCCGTGTGCTTGCAGACCTCATCTCTTTCGAGAGATGATTTGTGACATAAGAAACTTAAACAAGCATTTCTGGCACCGTTGTCGGGGATGATTTGTAAATGTTTCTTAGTAGCTGTCAAGAAGCATTTTTGGCGCCGTTGTCGGGGAAGGCAAAGGAAGTGAAGGATAGCTATCACTTGCGATTAAGTTATAGGTACTAATAGTTATTAGACAAGATTACCCTTTTTTGTTTTCTCCTTTTGTGGTGAAAACGGGTGTGACACCCGGTTCCGAAAATGAACCAAGTGTGAAGCATATGTGTGCCAAGGATGTTTAGCACACATACACGAGTGCATCACAAACGATATACAGAAAAATTACCACAGCACTAATTTTTAAGTACTTCTATTACAATATTCAAATAATCCTTAAATTACAACTCTAATGATCATATTAATAATGAAACTAATGTTGCAGTGGAAAATAATCTAAACTAAGCAAATAGGGTAGTGCAGATCCAAGCATAACCACAGGCAAGTCGACGGCAGCACACACCCTAAGGATACTCCCAAACATCACCTGAAACTGTTGGTGGGGGAATTGCAAGAGTGAGTACATGTCATACTCAGCAAGTGTGGGAAAGTATGACATGTAGCTTAAACAAGGCATGATAATAAACAATGGCTAATTCCTGAAAAGTACATCTAAAAAGTGTAAAAAGCATCATAGTATGTCAATGTGAAGTAATCCCATCATATCCCACATAATTAACATAATATGAAACCATAATCAATTATCCATCCATATACTAGATTATGACCATAATCATCATCCATGTCCATTTATCATAACTCAATCTATAACCATAACCTTAACCAACCATCCGAAATCCCAAGTTCCCTTTAATCATGTAGGTCATCCACGTGCTCGTGATCGAGAGCACGGCTATCATGATAGTTTTTAACACTCTGCAGAGCTTCTACCACATTACCCACAAGCTCGTGGTTTTGTCACCCGTTGGCGACTAAAGGAATCTCCCTTATGCCAATTACACTTCCTTAGGTGTATGGCCAAGAGATCACAAAATAGCCTTTACAAAGGGACTACCAGCATATTCAGACCCATTAAGGTTTCACCAGTGGTGATGCCTCCAACTGAGCACATCCAACCAAGGGCCCCCTCTTGTACCGTTCGGATCCCAGGGCAGTCCTGCCACTATTGCAAACCCAACCGACTCTCATTCCCCGCTCCTCCAAATGATCCGAACAATTCTGGCAATACACCTAATTAATTGGCAAAGCCGCACCCATAATTGGTATTGTGGTGGCACTGTAGTCCTGGCTTATTCTCGCATGAACCGGTCCATAGATCCAAGGCAAGAAAAACACCATATCGTCCAACCCAATCAACAAACCATGCTTGCTTAGATCTCCCAAGTTCCATTTTGCCAATTAATCATGTTCACAAATTCACATCATCCATAAGTTCATTAATTCATATTTAAGCCATTTGGTTGTTTTCCATCCCAGTTAATTAGAGCGAAGCAAAAAGGTAAAAATATCCTTCTCGACTCTCTACAATACATTCCAAGCAACAAGGATGGTCAAACAAGTCTAGTAAACACCTATCATGTGTTTCTCATCAATTTGACACCAGCACTGCAGTTTCGCAAACAAAACATTTAAAAAAACTGGATCAAAATGATCAAGGACACTTGTCTTGCTCCAAAGGATAGGGTTGCTCAAGCGCTTTGAGGTCTTGGTTCTAAAAATCTTCGTACACAGTCTCTTGAGCACATTCCTCTACTCGCGATCACACACATACGAGAAAATACATACGAATCAATACAATGCACACATATTAATCAATATGCAATGAATACATGCAAAGCTTGGTAATTAATTGTTTACGGTTGTTTATCAATTAGATGCAACTAGTTCATATATGTTTCATGCGAGTTTACGGGGGGTTTTAGCGATAATTATGTTTGCTAAAATAAGATAGATGTAGGTGCAACTACGACTGAATTCCAGGTATTAGATCTATTACGTTGCTAATATTCGTCTCGGAAAATGGTATCCTACCGTATGTGCAGCGGCTTCAAGGATCGCGGGATGGAGGCGTAGTTTAGACGAAGTAGATGGCATAGCAATCCTCTGGCGGCACGACGACGGCGGCATCACGATCTCCGACAGATGGCGGCTCCTTCCTTCTCCTCCTCTTTTTCTTCTCTTTTCTCGTCTCCTTTTTTTCCTTGTTGCGGCCACCTTTTTCTACCCGGCGGCTAGGGTTTTTCTCTCCTGGCGCCGCTGGCTTGAGTCACGTATGCCAGGGAAAAATTTTATGTGGTTTGACAACTGAGGTAGCGGCGCTTTTTATCCGAAGGGCTTGGTACTCGGGGCTACGCTAGCATCCGGCTTGGCCACGAGTCGAGACAGAGTCCAGCTCAATTACCTTCCATGAGAAATAAGCTTTCCCACGAAACTTCCAAACTTTTCCCGGAAACTTCCAAACTTCCCCGGAAAGTTCCAGAAGGTTTCGGAAGGTTCCAAAACTTTTGGAAAATTCCAGAAACTTTTGGAAAGTTCCATTTATTATTATTATTATTATTATTATTATTATTATTATTATTATTGTTATTATTATTATTATTTTCTTTATAGGTTTTATAAATATTAGTTTTCTATTTTTTCATATATATTCTCCATTTGTTTATATTTAATTTTTTTATTATATATTTTATATTGTCATTCACTTTTCTTATTACCTACACATATTTATATGTATATATGTTTTATCTTTTATTTTTCTTCTCTTTTGTTCTACTAATGTTTTATGCATGAGGATGTATGCAATGCATGGTACTAAAAATGAGAGTGTTACAAACCTACCCCCCTTAAAATGAATCTTGCCCTCAAGATTCGATAGTGCGGAGAAGAGATGAGGAAATTCTGCCTTGAGGTCTTCTTCACGTTTCCACGTAGCTTCGACCTTTGTATGGTGGTTCCATTGTACTTTGCACCATTTGACTCTCTTATTCCTCGTGACTCTTTTCTTCATATCTAGGATTTTGATAGGTTGCTTAGCATAGGTCAAATCCTCCTGGAGTTCTAGCTCGTCCATCGGTACTTGCTCTTCGGGCACTCTCAGACACTTCTCGAGTTGAGACACGTAAAACACATCATGCACATCGAAGAGTTGTGCCGGCAGCTCGAGTCGATAAGCTACCTTCCCTCGCATGTCCGAAATCTTAAATGGCCCAATGTAATGAGGTGCTAGTTTTCCTTTAACATTAAACCGTCATTGACCTCTGATAGGTGACACTTTGAGGTATACGAAAGCTACACACTCAGTTATGTCCTTTTTCATGCTGGCCCACCAATTACATGTCTTCAAGTCTTTGTACATCTTTGTACAGTCGGGATGAATTGAGTAAGGTGAGTTGTGTGCCTCCTTCAATATTGTCTCTCGGAGATGCTTCACATTAGGCACAACAATCCATTTCCCAAGCCATAGAGTGTCTTGGTCATCCTCATCAAATCTGAATTCTCTCCCTTCATGGGTCCTTTCCTTGATTTCTTGAATTTCCTCATCCTTGGTCTGACCTTCTCGAATTTCTTGCTCCAATGTTGGATTTAACTCCATTATCCCCATCTCATTTACAAATCGGAGATTCAACTCTTCAAACTCCTTGCATAACTCCGATGGCAGCTCTCGAACTGTGAGTTGGTGGCTTACTCCTTTCCGACTCAAAGCATTGGCCACTACATTAGCCTTTCGTGGATGATAGTTGATTTTGACGTCATAATCCTTGATGAGCTACAACCATCTTCGTTGCCTCAAATTCAGGTCCGTTTGCGTGAATATGTACTTGAGACTCTTGTGGTCCATGTAAATCTCACACCTATGACCAAGAATGTAATGTCTCCAAATCTTCAAGGCATGCACTACAGTTGCAAGTTTGAGATCATGTTTAGGATAATTCTGCTCATGTTTCTTCAATTGCCTCGATACATAGGCTACCACTTGACCTTCTTGCATGAGCACACATCTAAGTCCTTGCCTTGATGCATCACAATAGATATGAAAGCTTTTGCTCACTTCTGGCAATACCAACACAAGTGTGGTGGTTAACCTCTTCTTTAGCTCCTCAAAACTATCCTGACAAGCTTGGGTCCGTTGAAATTCCTTCCCCTTCATTAATAATTCAGTCATTAGATTGGCTATTTTGGAGAAATCCTTGATGAACCGACAATAATATCCAACCATTCCAAAAAACTCCAAATTTACTTCACATTCTGCGGCGGTTCCCATTTCAACACATCCTCACTTTTCCTAGGTCAACCGATACTCCTCCTCCTGAGATGATATGTCCCAAAATGACACCTCCCTTAACATGTCCCAAAATGATACCTCCCTTAACCAAAACTGGCACTTGCTGAATTTGGCATACAACTGGTGTTCCCTCAATTTATGCAATGTGAGCCTTAAGTGCTCCTCGTGCTCCTCCTCACTTCTTGAGTGAATCATAATGTCATCAATGAAAACCACAACAAATTTATCCAAGTACTCCATGAAGACCTTATTCATGAGGTACATAAAGTATGTAGGTGCATTCGTCAATCCAAAAGACATAACGGTGTACTCATAAGACCCATATCGTATCCGAAAAGTTGTTTGGGGTATGTCCAACAGTCTAATCTTCATTTAGAAGTAACCTGACCTCAAATCAATCTTGAAGAAAACATAGACACCCTTCATTTGATCAAACAAATCCTCTATATGTGGCAACATATACTTGTTCTTAATTGTCACCTCGTAGAGCTTGGTAATCCACACACATCCTTTGAGATCTATCCTTCTTGTCAACGAAGAGCAATGGTGCTCCCCAAGGCAAAGAACTTGGGCGAATGAAACCCTTCTCTAGCTGCTCTTAAATCTGTTTCTTGAGCTCCGCTAACTCCATAGGAGACATCCTATAGGGCCTTTTAGCTATGGGTGTAGTTCTAGGTATTAATTCAATAACGAACTCTATGTCACGATTAGGTGGCATACCTGGCAACTCATCCGGAAACACATCTGAAAACTTGCACACCACTAGAATCTCCTCAATTTTGGCATCGTCCATTTGATTCAGCTCCACTTGCTTCGGTGCGTGTTGAGATGCTTCAAATTCTATGTTGACCCCTTCCTCATTTGTCAACTTCATCGTATTCAAGGCACATTGAATAATTCCATTGTGCTTCGTTAACCAGTCCATACCAATTATTATGTCCAATCCTTGAGAATCCAAAACAATAAGGTTGGCAATAAAGTATACCCCCTTATTCTAAGGCTTACTTTTGGACATACTATATTCGTCCTCATCTCCCCTCCAGGAGATTTAACCAACAAAGTATACTTCATATGAGATATAGGCAAACTATACATGGAAACATACTTTGATGCAATGAATGAATGTGATGCTCCGGAATCAAATAACATAGTCGCCAGGTTGGAGTTTGCGAGAAACATACAAATCACCACGTCATCCACTTGTTGCGCTTCCTCTGTAGAGACCTGGTTCACCTTGCCACGAAAAATATTATGCGGTCCACGTTGCCTTGTGGCGCTCCTCCATTCAGGATTGGGTTCTGTCTTGGAGCATTATTTCCCTCACCAAGGCCTGACTTAGGACATTGAGATGCAAAGTGTCCTACCTCACCACAAGTATAGCAAGACCTTGCTACACCAGAATTGTTTGGATGAGCTTGGTTTTGAGCATTTGCAGGAAAGTTGGCACAGGGCGCATGAGGCATTGGAGGGCGAGGTGCTTGCATAGCGGGCGTTGCTGCACAGGGCTGAGCTGGGCGCAGTGGAATTGCAGCGTGATATGCAGGAGCAGAGGGGTTGTAGTATGGCACATTTGGTGGTGCAAAGCGAGGTCGAACATTACTTCCTTGTGGTTGTCCTTGATATAGTGCCTTCCTCTTATTGTCTTGTTCCATCTCACGAACCTTGTTTTCAACCACAATGGCCTTGTCCACAAGCTTCTGGAAACTTGCATAATCACAATAAATCAACTAAACTTGAATCTCATTGTTTAAGCCTCTCATAAACAAGTACCACTTGCGGCTATCCCGGTTGACATACTCTGGGGCATACCATTATAGTTGAGTAAATTTATTGAGGTACTCACTCACGCTTGACTTTCCCTACCTTAAGTTCTCAAACTTCTGCCTCTTCAAGATTATAACACCTTCAGGAACAAACTGAGAGCGGAATCTCTCTTTGAATTCAGCCCAAGTGATCATCTCTTGATTTTCATAGGCGTTACATAGTAAATCCCACCAATCCGCAGCTGCTCCAACTAGTTGGTGGGACACAAAAAGAACCTTCTCCTGTCATTGCATTGGACAATAGAGAGCTTCTTCTCCATAGATTTCAGGCAATCATCAGCTCCATAGGATCAGTGGCTTGAACAAAGGTGGGTGGCCTAGTCCTCATAAACTCTCCCAATTTGTTATGAGGCGGCGAGGGTGGCGGTTGTGGAGGCATGTGGGGCTGATTCTAATTATTGGCCTGCAGTTGTCCTAAAGTCTGCATCAAGATCTACATAAGGTGATTCTGCATATCTAACAACTGCTGAAGGTTGACAGCCTCAGGTCTAGGTCCATTATTATTATGAGGTGCTCCATTGTTCTCATCATTCTCATTGGCATCCCTTTGGTTACGGGTCCTCGACATCTAAAGGAAAGAGCAAGAGATAGAAGGATTTAGAAAATATCCCCAACTATATGCATCAAGGGATATGAACTAAGCAACTACCTATACTAGCCTATATGGATGTGGCAAGTGCTAAAGTATCCCACAATCCTCTACTAAGCACACAAGCATACAAGCAACATTACATAGCAGTCAGCACACCAAAGATACCACATCACTTCCTGAGTGCTTCTATGTGCTCTAAAGTGTTCATTCTATCTAGGCTGCGTCCTACGGTCAACCTGTGGCTCTGATACCAATTTGTTACACTCGATTCCAAAAATGAACCAAGTGTGACACATATGTGTGCCCAGAATTTTGAACACACATGCACGAGTGCATCACAAACGATATACAGAAAATTACCACAACACTAATTAATTAAGTACTTTTATTACAATATTCCTTAAATTACAACTATAAAAATCATACTAATAATGAAACTTATGCTGCAGTGGAAAATAATCTAAACTAAGCAAATAGGGTAGCGCAGCTCCAAGCATAACACAGGCAAGTCGACGACAGCAGACATCTTAGTACTCCGCATTATCATTAGGATACTCCCAAACATCACCTGAAACTGTTGGTGAGGAGAATTGCAAGGGTGAATACATGTCGTACTCAGAAAGTGTGGGAAAGTATGACATGTAGCTTAAACAAAGCATGATAATAAACAATGTCTAATTTCTAAAAAGTACATTTAAAATGTATAAAAAGCATCATACTATGTCTATGTGAAGTAATCCAATCATATCCCACATAATTAACATAATACGAAACCATAATCAATTATTCCTCCATATACCAGATTATTACCATCATCACCATCCATGTCCATTTATCATAACTCAATACATAACCATAACCATAACCAACCATCCCAAATATCAAGTTCCCTCTAATCATGTAGGTCATCCAGGTACTCGTGGCCGGGAGCACAGCTATCATGATAGTTTTTAACACTCTGCAGAGGTTTTACCACTTTACCCACAAGTTCGTGATTTCATCACCCGTCGGCGACTAAAGGAACCTCCCTTATGCAAATTACACTTCCTTAGGTGTATGGCCAAGAGATCACAAAATAGCCATTACAAAGGGACTACCAGCATATTCAGACCCACTAAGGTTTCACCAGTGGTGATGCCTCCAACTGAGCACATCCAACCAAGGGCCCCCTCTTGTGCCATTCCAATCCCAGGGCAGTCCCGTCACTATTGCAAACCTAACTGACTCTCATTCCTCGCTCCTCAAAATGATCCGAACAATGTTGGCAATACACCTAATTAATTGGCTAAGCTGCACCCATACTTGGCCTTGTGGTGGCATTGTAGTCCTGGCTTATTCTCGCATGAACCGGTCCTTAGATCAAAGGCAAGCAAACAACCATATCGTCCAACCCAATCCATAAACCATGCTTGCTTAGATCTCCCAAGTCCCATGTTACCAATTAATCATGTTCACCAATTCACATCATCCATGAGTTCATTAATTCATAATTAATCCATTTGGTTGTTTTCCCATCCCAATTAATTAGAACGAAGCAAAAAGGTAAAAATACATTTCCCGACTCTCTACAATACATTCCAAGCAACAAGGATGGTAAACCAAGTCTAGTAAACACCTATCATGGGTTTCTCATCAATTTGACACCAGCATGCAGTTTTGCAAACAAAACATTTCAAAAAGTGAATCAAAATGATCAAGGACACTTGCCTTGCTCCAACGGATAGGGTTGCTCAAGCGCTTCGAGGTCTTGTTTCTGAAAATCTTCGTACACAGCCTCTTGAGCACGTCCCTCTACTCGTGATCACACACATACATGAAAAAACATATGAATCAATACAATGCACACATATTAATCAATATGCAATGAATGCATGCAAGGCTCGGTAATTAATTGTTTACAGTTGTTTGTTAATTAGATACAACTAGTTCATATATGTTCATGCGAGTTTACGGGGGGTTTTAGCGATAATTAGGGACGCTGAAATAAAATAGATGTAGGTGCAACTACGATTAAATTTTGGGTATTAGATCTATTACGTTGCTCATATTCGTCTCGGAAAAACGTATCCTACTATAGGTGCAGCGGCTTGAAGGATCGCAGAACAGAGGCGTAGTGTAGACGAAGTAGATAGCACAATGATCCTCTGACGGCACGACGATCTCCGGCGGACGGCGGCTCCTTCCTTCTCTTTCTTGTTTTCTTCTCTTTTCTCTTCTCCCTTTTTTTCCTTGTTGCGGCCCCCTTTTTCTACCCGGGACTAGGGTTTTTCTCTCCTAGCGCCGCTGGCTTGACTCACGTACGCTAGGGAAAAATTGTACTTAATTTGACAACCAAGGTAGGGGTGCTTTTTATAGCCGGGGGGCTCGGTACCTGGCGCTAAGCCAGAGTCCGACTTGGCCACGAGTCGGGACAGTCACACTCGGTTAAGTTTCAGGAGAAATAAGCTTTCCCGGGAAACTTCAAAGCTTCCCCGGAACTTTCCAAACTTTCCCCGAAAACTTTCAGAAGCTTCCCCCAGAAGGTTCCGGAAGATTACAAAACTTTCAAACAATTCCAGAAACTTTTGGGAAGTTCTAGAAACTTCAAGAAAGTTCCTTTATTATTATTATTATTATTATTATTATTATTATTATTATCATTATTATTATATTATTATTATTATAGGTTTTATATGCATTTGTTTTGTATTTTTTTCATATATATTCTTCATTTGTTTATATTTATTTTTTTATTGTATATTTTATATTCTCATTCACTTTTCTTATTACCTACACATATTTATGTATATATATATGTATATTATCTTTTATTTTTCTTCTCTTTTGTTCTACTAATGTCTTAGGCCCTGTTTGGCACAGCTGGAACTTGTTACAAAAGCAGCTTGTATGAAAAGCTGGTGGAAAGCAGCTTCTGCTTATGTCCTGCTTTTAGTTCATTCTGAGAAGCAGCTGAACTAAGAAGCTGTTACAGAAGTTTCCTATTTGGCACAGCTTCAGCTTATTTTTATGAAGAAGTTGCAGTAGAAGCTGTACCAAACAGGGCCTTATGCATGAGTATGTATGCAATGCATGTTACTAAAAATGAGAGTGTTACAACGGGGTAGTGTTGGCTAACCCATTCCATGGGATGGCCGACGAGGACGCCAGTACTCAACTACAAGATGATTCAAGGCGTACCTTAACAAATGTCTGCTAGGCAACACAATTACCTTTCGCGGAAGAATTTCATCTTCTAGTAGGAGCCAAAGTCATCCATCCCCAAGCTTGGGGGAGGCTCCAAGAGTTCTTCTTGATTTGCCTCTACCATAGGGTGGATAGTTGGCTCCTCATCCAACATTCATGTCATGGGTTGGTCCACCAATCCATGGCCACCTTTGTGTTGGAGCTGAAGGAGTCATATTCTCATTCATCATGGATGAGAATATGGTCTGTACTTAAGGGGTGGATTGAAGAGTGCTCTAGTTCCTTTAGCTTGGCATGCACACCACTTACAAGGTGGACATTCTAGCTAAGGAACTACACCTCCCATTGAAGTATCATGAAGCTCAAGCCAATGGAGAAGTGTTTGGATGATCCAAGTCATGGATATTCACATGATTTGTGAAAATCCATGTCAACATGGGCCACTTGGGGAATCATTTCCCAAAGACCCATGAGGATCATTTCCCAACAACAACTCCAGTGGCTATCAACAACAAGTAGGTCAAGGGTGAAATCAATATCACCCTTATAATCAAGGAGGCTATTAGGATTTCATGGGTTTTAAGTTCAACTAGCCTACCTTGAAGTATCTTGTACATGGCCAATCAAGAAATCAAGACAACATGAAGCTCTTGGCCAAGGAAAAGAAACTTAAGATCCAAGATATCCCACAATCACTTGTTGGGATTCCTACCATTCGACCAAGCTCATGCAACCTAGGGCAAGTAACATTGTAAATAAAGCATTTCTTGTTTGATTGTGGAGTCCACATGTCACCATACCCAAGGAAGCTTTTGATCTAAGATCAAAGTACGGGTTAACTCAAAAGAACATCAAGAAGGTCAAAGTGACACCCCTAAAGAAGAACAAGCCTCACCATGCTCACAAGAGAGTATCCTTAAGAGGGAAAAGCCGCAACTACATCAACAAGTCTTCATCAAAATAACGGAGAGGCTAGGGCCATCATGTGGTCCACATGTCAAACCGACATGCCAAGGGAGTTTTGACATGTCAATCAAGAGAAGTTGTCCACATATTCAACTTCGGGATTGGACAACAAATCATCGCACTAAATAGGACGGAGGTAAGTCTCACTCATCGGGCTTCAAAAATTCAGTGAGTCCTTGCCAATAGGTTAATTGGTAGCTATCTCATATTTGATTTCCCATTGCATATTTGAAATTCTCATCAATCTTTGCATTTACATTTAGCATGTTTGAATGTTCACACTTGCATATTAGAAAGTAAAATTTCCAACCATCATAAAACTAAAATTTTGAATTAGGAAATAAATTTGTTTGGACATGAACCTTGGGCGTAACCACTTGATTCATCTTCCTAATTCAAATGAAAAATATTTCCCTTAATAATTCAATGCATTTGCAAATTGTTTCAAGTTGAGAAAAACAATTTGACAAAGGGTACAACATGCTTTTTAGCTAACATAACCCGTTTTCGATTTGTTTTGTTTGTTCTTGATTATTAGTGTAGCCAGGAAAAAAATTGTGAAGAGGTTGGAATGCCCCATCAAGCGCATATCCCTCCATCGATCTCATTTTGAGTTCATGGTGGAGGAATGCTCAAGATGGTGGTCCAATGGAGGAACAGGATGAACCTCATTCAACTTCAACCTCAACTTGGCAAGAGACATTAAACATGAAGGCTACACCAAAATCCATGGTCGTGAGTTTCTCACGCAACGACCTTCAACCAAGACTGCTCTTCAAATTGAGGTACAAGTTTAAAATTTTCCATTGTTGGAATTACATTGGGATTGAATGATTTTTGCTTACATTGGTAAGGAAGGTTGACACCTTCTCATGATTAAATTCTTATGCATCCTCAAGAGAGTAAGCGTTGGCATTACTCTTTTTGATTCTTCAAAAAGAATGTCACCTTACTTGGGAATAAATTTAAACAAGTACCTAAAATTTCATGAGCATTGCTGAAATTGACTTAGACATTTTCTGCCTAGGTAATGCTTATGGAATAACTTAATGGTTGAATTGGTATGTAGCAACCTAGGAATAGTGATATCCATAATTTTGATTTGAAACTCATTCATGCATGGATCACAAAAATTCAAATTCCTAAGCAAGAAAATTAAAAATGATCAGGAGGATAAAATTGAGAATCTTGTTTGCCATGACCTAAATGATAAACATTGCTCTTGTGTAACAAGCTATGATGGTTAGAAAATTTACAAGATGAAGGGATCCATATAGTGTATTTATATCACTTGCATTGCTATGATTAGGAGCTTTAGAAAAATGTGCAAATTGATTTATCCATAAAGCCTCACTCCTATCAATGATTCATACATTGTTCATGAATACACTTGAAATTGGGCCCATTGCATCTTTGATTTTGTTCTTCCCTATATGTACAAATGAAGATTCAGTTACCTAACCCAGAAATTCATTTGTACAAGTATCGGGAGCTAACCATTCCTCTCTATTATAGAGAGGAAGTTTGCGGGAGTAAAATAACTATGCAGGCATTCAAAGATTCGATTGTTGGAAACCCTAAGAATATTCCATTTCAATATCTCTTGGCCAAGGAGTAGATTAGGATGGTTGCTACCTATCAGAAATTAAGCCCGAAGGTCAACCATAACTATACGAGGTCGGAGATTTGACATGGAAACCCTCCGTGAGCAACCAATGGGCTGCTACGGATATGTGAGAGCATTATGCTCTCAACTATTCTAAGCACTCATTCAAACCCAAGGGAATTGCCACCATCATTGGGTGTAAGTTATTCCTTTGTGGCTAAAAGGTATGATGAACCTTAAGCAAGGAATGACAAGATCACATCCAATGTATATTGGGTGCAAGTTGTTCCTATGTGGCTAGAAGGTATTTTATACCTTAGCCAAGGAACAATGGATCACCCTCAACCCATGTTGAGTGCACGTCATTTCTTTGTGGTTATAGGTATGATGTACCTTAGCCAAGGAATAACAGGATCGTACTCAAAACATTTCTTTATGGTAAGAAGGTATGATACAACTCAACCAAAGAATGACGGAACATACTCAACCATGTTGAGTGCACGTCATTCCTTTGTAGCTAAGGGTTATCAATACCTTAGCTATGGAATAACAAAATACATCCAACCTATGGGAACCTTAGGTGTGGATGAGCGACATTATCACCACTATCCTCGACCACACTCGTTGAACCCATGGAAGGCAACCCAACATCGACACTCAACCCTCCAATGTCAAAGCCATGCTGCAACAAGGTTAGGCCAACCTCGTGGCCTACATCCGTCGTTAGGGTTTTAGCCCCTAGCACGGACCTTGAACAAGAACAAACTTGAGGGAGGACCCCCACTTGACGTAACTTGTATCACACCCCTTGTATATTTATTTCCATTCACCCATCATCCACCTTGCATATAAAAAAAGAACAAAAAAAGTAGAGTAGATTTGCTTTCAAAATAAAATAAAAGATGTGCGGTAAGAATGATTTGGAATTCACATAGATGAAATGATGAATAGTTGCTCTGTTTTAATTTTCCTAAGTCCCTAGTTTACAACTTACTACTCTCCAAAATATTGCTTTCATTGGCTAGAATTGCTTTTGCCTTGATTTAGAAATTGTGGGTAGCAAAAGCTTAATCCGATTCTAAGTTGTTGTGAGGTATGATATAGTGATAGGGCTGCCATTCCCAGTTTAATAGTGAAACCTAGATTTCTGGAGAAATTCTAAAAAGATTTAAGTTATCCTCATTTGATTGGAAATACCTACCAAAGCCATATGATACATTACACTGGTAAACCTTATGCATATGCTATTTGTCTTCACATTGAGCTTTGTCAAACTAGTATAGACCTATGTGAGATTTCATTCATTACTTTTGAATTCAAGACTTCACTTGCACATGCTATAATTCTATATTAAAAGTAAGCAAATTCCCATCATACCACCATTCCACAATAAAAAGAGAAACTCCATACCCTTCATCATTAGTACTCTCTCAAACTTTCTTGCATAAAAAGCGAGTAGAAGACGTGACTACAAGAAAAAGAAAATGTGTGCTTACTTCAAAAGCATGAGAAAAGAAAAAGAAAAAAAATAGCCATGTTTCATCCCTGCAAAATAAGAGAGTCCACTCAAAAAGGAGTCATCTCAAATATCCACATCCACCTCCATTTCATCACACATGCACAAGTCTTGAATCATATATTTTTGAATTGATTTCTCCTAAGGCTTGCTTTTTTGACTTAGCAATGTTATGTGTTGCAAATATGCCTACTATATTTCCTACCAAGCTTCACATACAAGCCTTATTTAGAGGTAGGACGAAATTAGGCTAATGCCTTGGTGGGGACATATTTCCACTACACATAAAGGAGAGACTGGGAGAATCAAATTGAGATACTTAAAATCTAAATTGAACTCTCCGGAATTTGAGTGGAACTTGATTTCTAGGGTATGTGTGCTCCATTCACTACAGGAAACGCGACCATTTGCAATGGCCGGATCAATTTGCAACGGTCGGTCATCGCAAATAATGAAGGTCATCGCAAATAGGTGGCTAATTTGCGATGGACGACCTGGGAGCCATCACAAATAGGCCAGCCATCGCAAATAATGCTTATTTGCGACAGTCGGTTTCTTAAGCTGTCGTAAATATAGTTAATTCTGACGGCCAACCCTAGGGTCGTCGCAGTTAACCTGGCCGTCGCAGATTAAAGGCATATACCCTTCTCCCGACTCATTTCCAAACTGAGTATCCTGTCGTCGTCACATTCGCTCCACACGCTCGCCGCCGCTCGCAGCACCCACCGTCATTGATGCCGCCGCCGCCGCTCCACCACCTCAAGGTAAGCTCACCCTCCCCCTCCATGGTTGCCCCCCTCTTCCCCATCCATGTCCGCACCCCCCCCCCCCCCCACTTCCATGGACGCCCCCTCCTCCCCCCTCTTCCATATTGAAAGTGCATCTAGGCATCCCTTGTGGGTTTTGGTTGATTTATGACAAACAAATGAGATCCTAATCACACTATTGAGATGAGCGCAGGTTTTAATGAAAGAATGAAGAAAGTGCCAAAAAGAAAGGAGAATGAGGATCAATTCGGAAAAGAGCTCAAGAGCTGAACAGAATATATCATTGTGTTTGGAGTGTGTTGGTGTAACACATCCCAAGAGCTCAAGCACAAAAACAAAATCCTCACACACTTCACATTTCACAGGAAAAACGGACTAGTCCGATATACACCGGACTAGTCTGATATCCTCTCTAGATAGGTTCGGACAAGTCCTGCCAGTGCAGACTTGTCCACACTGGACTAGTCCGATAATGTTCAGACTAGTCCGGTAACTCCTCTGACTAAAAACGGACAAGTCCTATCTCTCGACGAACTAGTCCGAAAAACCCTCTGACTAAAATTGGACAAGTCCTCCAAATGCGGACTTGTCCTCTATTCACTAAGGGTATCACCATGCCGGACTAGTCCGATATCACCACGGACAAGTCCGAAAACCTTTCTGACTAAAATCAGACAAGTCTGCTCCTAGCCGGACAAGTCCGATATTCCTGGACACTTAGGGTTTCCTGCACGTCGCACACCGAACTAGTCTGGACTCCACCACGAACTAGTCCGGACCCTCGAAACCCTAACGGTAACTTTTGGAAACACCCTATAATTAGATGTGGACAGCCCTACCTTCAACTCTCTCGACCCCATGCATCGTCACACCCTCCAAGAGCTTAGAAAACACATCTCTCCACACAATCTAACGCAAGAAAGATCAAATCCTTGAGGATTCATCTTGGATCAAAGGAGAGACACGATTCACACATTTGAGCTCTTGGGTTTGATCTCTAACACACTCCTGTTGTTTCATTGTTGAACTTACGAGTGTGTTCTTGGTGGTGTTTGCTTTGTAATCTTGAGGAGCCCTCAACTTGTGAGAAGGCCCCTTGAACTTGGTGATTTGCCCCTTGTGATAGTGGAAGACAATTGGCCTTTATGGCGATTTGATGAGGTTAGGGTCAGTCAATACCTGGTCCTTTCGTGGGCTCCTCAACATGGATGTAGGTTGCCTCTATGGGAACCGAACCACGGGATAAACTCTTGTGTCAAAATTGTTCTTACTTTTCATATTACATTCTAGGGTTTTGTCAATCTTGCATAACCTACGTTAAAACTTTGAAACAAGAATTGATTTTCATTATGCTTGGCTTCATTGACTCAATACTTGCAAGTTACATACTATATTCCGCTGGGTACTGTGCTTGTATTGAAATCATTGATCAAACTTGATCAATCCAGTCCACACACACCGAACTAGTCTGCACTCTACCGGACTAGTCCGATATCTCGGGATTTGATCGGTTTGTTAAGTGTTCCAGGTTCCGACTAAATTTCAAAAGAGCCTATTCACCCCCCCCCCCCCTCTAGGCCACATTCAATTGGTATCAGAGCAGGACTCTTTGCAAGAGACTAATCACTCAAAGAGAACATGTCGGACATGAAGGAAGTGCACAAGAGTCTCAACCAAGAGAAGGCTGAATATGAAAAAGCTCAAAAATTGGATCCAGGACTTCGAGGATGACAATGAGGAGACGCTTGAAATCAAGGCGCTCCTAAGGAAGAAAGCCCTCTCGAAAGAGAAAGTGAAGGTTGAGGACGAGAAGAAGAAGAAGGGGAGTAGTCACACCGACTACTCCTTATATCGTTTTAACTATCATCTTCTTAATTCTAACAATTACCATTACTTATCTATTCCTCTAGGAAAAGCCCCACACTTTGACGGCAATGATTACTCAATGTGGAGGCAAAACATGAAAATGCACTTAATCTCACTCAATCCCAGTTTGTGGCATATTGTGTGTATAGGTATAGATATCCCAGACGACGATGAAGAGCTTACACCAAGTCAAGAGCAAGCAATACTTTGGAATGCTCAAGCTGCAGCAGTCATTACAGCCTCTCTAAGTCGGGATGAGTTCACCAAGGTGGATGGGCTTGAGATTGCGAAATAAATTTGGGATACATTGCAAACTGCACATGAAGGTGATCGTCATGTGCGAGAAGTGAAGATTGAAATGATCGAAGGCGAATTGGGAAGATTCGCCATAGAAGAAGATGAGTCGCCACAAGACATGTACAACCGGTTAAAGACGCTCATCAACAAGGTTCGAGCATACGAAAGCAAGAAGTGGAACGATCACGAGGTGGTGAAGCTCATCCTTAGAGCTTTCATGCCTCGTAACGTCACCTTGAGCTCGATGATTAGAGAAAGCCCCGGTACAAGAAAATGACCCCGGATGAGCTGCTTGGGAAAATCATCAATTTCGAGATGATGGAAAAATAAGCAAAGCATGTCAAGGAGATTGCCGACCTCACCTCGGCAAAGAAGAAAGGGGTTGATTTGAAGTCCACTTGAAAACCCTTGTCAAAAGAAGCTCGAGAAGCTCAACAAGAAGAGGATAGCGATGATGAGAGCAGTGACATAGATGAGGAAGACATGATCCTATTTATGAAGAAGTTCAAGAAAATGATGGAGAAAAGACTAGGGGGGAAATCAAGTGAAGGAAAATACAAAGAGAAGTCAACACCAATGTTGAGGCGGGCATGCTATAACTGTGGTGAATATGACCACTTTATAGTTGATTGCCCATACGAAGAAAACAAGAAGAAAACAAAGGAAACAAGACCTCAACCCAAGAAATTTTTCAAGAAGAAGAAGCAAGTTGGACAAGCGCATCTAGGAAAGGAGTGGGACTCAAACGATGAGTCCTCATCTGAAGAGGAAGAGGATATGGCTAGCATATCCATCGAGAAGGAAACTAAAAAGTTCACCCTCTTCCCAAATCTCGACGCATGGAAGGGCAACGACACTTGCCTCATGGCAAAGGAAGGTAAACGAAAGGTAACAACCAAATCCTCTTCCTTGCATTACTATTCTAGTGATAGTGAAGCTGCTAGTGATAATGAAGACATGCTCGTTGGCTTAGATAACAAAACAGCTGCAAAAATGAAATTTCTACTTGATAAGCTTGTTGAGAAGGAGAAGTTGATCAATTGTCAAGAAGATATAATTATCTCTCAAAAGGAGGAATATCTTGAACTTGGCAAGCTTCTCGAACTTGAAAAGGAGCGAGGCAAGTCACTGGAGCTTGAGTTAGCTTCAAGCATGGAAGCTTGCTTGAAGTTAAGCGACTCAAATACTACCATCAAGGATGAACTTGCTAATCTATCCAAGGTTAACAAGATCCTTGAGGTACAAGTTGAGTCACTCAAACAAAGTGACCCCTCATCCTCTTCAAGCTCACCTTCTCAACCCCTTAAAATTGAAGCCACTATTATTTGTTCATGTGCTAAAATTGACACTAGCTTGAAAGACAAGTCAACCTCTACCAAGGAAAAGCATCCTTCCCAAAGTGGCATATTTGACAAGAAGATCAAATATGCACGTAGTGCATACTTGGCCACAAGACCTCCTAATGTCAAATATGGCATTGGGTGTCCTTATGGTGAAAAGCAATATGCTAGAAACCATAAAAATAACAAGGAAAGCATTGCCTTTGTGAAGGGAAACTCCTCTCAAACTAGAAAGCCTAAAGTCAACACATATGAGCACCTAACTAGTTCGGTATCTGCACGGACAAGTCTGGTCCCCCAGACAAGTCGGTTTCCTGGACTAGTTCTGTTCATAAACAACAACAACTGTTATTCAGGACTTTTGATGCATCCTATGTTCTAATGAGAAGTAATTTTGGTAAAGTTTATGCTCATTATGTTGGGCCACGCCATGGGAACACCAAGTCTCATGTGTGGGTGCCCAAATCTCTTGTAACTAACCTCAAAGGACCCAAGCAATCTTGGGTACCTAAAACCAAGGCATGATTAGTTTTGCAGGCCTATTCCTCCGGTGGATCAAAATGGGTGCTAGATAGTGGTTGCACCAACCATATGACTGGGGAAAGAAGGATGTTCGTTGAGTATGAAGAAAATGAGGATCCAAGCGAGGGCATCTATTTTGGAGACAATAGTCAAGGAAAGGTGCTCGGTATCGGCAAAATTGTTATATTGTCTCAACATATTCTTTCTCATGTGTTACATGTCAATTCCTTAGATTATAACCTGTTGTCCATATCTCAGTTATGTGACAAAGGTTATAATTGCCTGTTCACTAATGAGGGTGTGACCGTCTCTAGAAGGGGTGATGGTTCCATTGCATTCAAGGGTGTCTTAAAGGGAAAGTTTTACCTTGTTAACTTCAACAAAGATAAAGCCAAACTTGACACATGCTTGATTGCAAAGACCAACATGGGTTGGTTGTGGCATAGACAGCTAGGGCGTGTTGGTATGAGGAATCTTCAAAAACTCCTCAAGGGCGATCACATCCGAGGTTTGAAGGATGTTGTTTTTGAGAAAGACAGGCCTTGTAGCGTGTGCCAAGCCGGGAAACAAGTTGGAGCACCTCATCCCGCAAAGAACGTCATGACTACAACAAGACCGCTCGAGCTACTTCACATGGACCTTTTCGGTCCAATTGCTTACATAAGCATCGGCGGTAACAAATATAGCTTAGTAACTGTTGATGACTTTTCGTGCTTCACTTCGGTTTTCTTTTTGCATGATAAGACAAAAACTCAAGGAACCCTCAATAAGTTTCTCAAGCATGCCCAAAATGAGTTCTCATTGAAGGTCAAGAACATACGAAGCGACAATGGCACGGAGTTCAAGAACACTCAAGTTGAGGAGTACCTAGATGAAGAAGGGATAAAGCGTGAGTTTTTAGCACCTTATTCCCCTCAACAAAACGGAGTTGCCGAAAGGAAGAACCAGACCCTCATAGAGATGGCGAGAACAATGCTCGATGAATACAAGACCTCGGATTGGTTTTGGGCGGAAGCGGTTAACACCACTTGCCACGCCATAAACCGACTCTATCTTTATCGACTACTAAAGAAGACATCCTATGTGCTACTCACTGGTAAAAATCCAAATATTTCTTATTTTCGAGTTTTCGGTTCTAAATTCTATATTTTGAACAAGAAGCTGAGGACTTCAAAGTTTGCCTCGAAGTTTGATGAAGGTTTCTTGCTTGGATATGATTCGAACTCCTACGCATATCGTGTCTTCAAAAAGACCTCTGGACTTGTTGAAGTAGCACGTGACGTAGTGTTCGATGAAACTAACGGCTCCCAAAAGGAGCAAGTTGATCCATGTGTGCTAGATAGAGAAGAAGCTCCTTGTCAAGCATTGAGAGAATGGCGTTGGGAGATGTTCGACCACAAGAGCCACCTCTACATGTGCATGAGGAAGATGAACCACAAGTGGAGGCCCATGATCAAGGGGGAGCTTCCATACAAGATCAACCTCAAGAAGACGAAGATGATCAACAAGTCAATGAGGGCAACCATCGGGGGGGGGGGGGGGGGGGGAGAAGAAGAAGATCATGAAGATATAAGACCGCACACCTATATCCAAAGAGATCACCAAAGAGATCACCCAATCGACAACATCATCGGTGACATCCAAAAGGTAGTAACAACTATATCCCGCATAGCTAACTTTTGTGAGCATTACTCTTTTGTGTCCTTTTTGGAACCACGCAGGATTGAGGATGCATTGAAAGATCCGGACTGGGTGGTGGCAATACAAGAAGAACTAAACAACTTCAAACAGAACGAGGTGTGGGAACTCATCGAAATACCTAAAACGAACGTCGTCGGCACCAAATGGGTCTTCCGCAACAAACAAGACGAACACGGGGTGGTGACAAGGAACAAGGCACGACTTGTGGCCAAAGGGTATTCACAAGTCAAAGGTTCGGATTTTGATGAAACCTTTGCTCCCGTAGCTAGAATATATTAGAATATTACTTGCATATGCTACTCACCATGATTTCAAGCTCTATCAAATGGATGTGAAAAGCGCCTTCCTCAACGGTCCAATCAAGGAGGAGGTGTAAGTGGAGCAACCTCCTGGATTTGAAGACAAAGAGTTCCCCGACCACGTCTTTAAGCTGCGTAAGGCTCTCTACGGCCTTGAACAAGCTCCTAGAGCTTGGTATGAGTGTCTTAGAGATTTCTTAATTGAACATGTCTTTAAGATTGGAAAAGCAGATTATACATTATTTACAAAACACTTCTACAATGATCTTTTTATCTGTCAAATCTATGTTGATGACATTATCTTTGGTTCAACCAACAAATCCTTTTGTGAAGAATTTAGTAAGATTATGACAGATAGGTTTGATATGTCTATGATGGGAGAGTTGAAGTACTTCTTGGGATTCCAAGTGAGACAACAAAAGGAAGGGACATTCATAAGCCAAACCAAGTACAGTCAAGACACACTCAAGAAGTTTGGGATGGACAAGGCGAAGCCTATCAAGACTCCCATGGCAACTAATGGACACTTGGATCTCAATGAAGATGGACCAAGCGTGGATCAAAAGATATATCGCTCCATGATTGGATCCTTACTCTACCTATGTGCATCTAGGCCTGGTATTATGTTGAGTGTATGTTTGTGTGCTAGATTTCAAGCCAATCCTAAGGAGTGTCACTTGACACCCGTTAAAAGGATCTTGAGATATTTGGTTCATACACCCAACCTAGGCCTTTGGTACCCCAAAGGTTCCAATTTTAATCTCATTGGATACTCCAATGCAGATTATGCTGGATGCAAAGTAGATAGAAAAAGTACCTCTGACACCTGCCAATTCCTAGGTAGATCCCTAGTTTCTTGGTCCTCCAAGAAACAAAATTCCATTGCCTTATCCACGGCCGAAACAGAGTATGTTGCAACCAGGAGTTGTTGTGCACAACTCCTTTGGATGCGACAAACTCTAAGGGATTATTGTTACAATATGAGTTGTATTCCACTCCTTTGAGATAATGAGAGTGCCATCAAAATTGCTCATAATCCAGCTGAACACTCTAGAACCAAACACATAGACATTCGGCATCACTTTTTGAGAGACCACTCAATGAAAGGAGACATAGCTATTTCCCATGTCAACACCGAAAAACAACTAGCCGATATATTTACCAAGCCACTTGATGAAATATGTTTTTGCAAGCTCCGAAATGATCTAAATATCCTTGATGCTCGGAATGTGGCTTGAAAACTTGCATACCTGTATGGACTCTTCAAAATATATTGTTTGAGTTGCGAAAATCATCTTTCTCAATTTTCTCCAAAAACTATTTCAACTACTTGATCTTGATGAATTATGGTCGTTGCTTGATTGTTGTATGCTTACTGATCATATTCATCAAGATTATTTGATTTGCTTTGCCCCCCTATTTTAATAATAAGTACCTTCGAATATATATGAATGGGCTAAGAATTTCTGTTCTGGTGACCACGGACTAGTCCGCCCCTGCAGACTAGTTTGCGGAGTGTCCGGTAGTCCGGACTAGCTCGGCAGACAACGGACTAGTCCGATTTAGGCTCTGGAAGAGTTTGGACTAGTCTGATTATTTTCAAACAAGTCTGATTTTTTGACTCCATAACCCTAGCCGCCGC
Source organism: Tuctoria greenei (assembly GCA_036927565.1). Classification (NCBI taxonomy): domain Eukaryota; kingdom Viridiplantae; phylum Streptophyta; class Magnoliopsida; order Poales; family Poaceae; genus Tuctoria; species Tuctoria greenei. The sequence continues at coordinate 140,075,752 of JAYESD010000001.1, read as the reverse complement.
CAAGACCTAATCTTCTTCATCTTCACAACTTGCCCCACACTCTCTCTCCTCGCACGAACTCCCCACGGCGATTTGGCGATTCCTCCATAAAACTCTTTGAGTTTGGGTGGAAATCGATCTCCATTGCATAGGGTTTGAATACCACAGACTTGTCTGCTCCTTCAACCCCTCCATCTCCAAGAATCGAGGAATTTCAGTAAAATTTCCTCCCAAACCCTAGAAATCTTGATTTCATTCGTTGTTGATCAAATAGCTTAGTTCCTTTCACCTAATACATGCTTCCTTGATGTATTACATTGATGTTGACCTATTTTTTCATTGAGCAACACCATTGATCGTCTAGCTAGGGTTTGACGTGATGAACACCGGACCAGTTCAGCCCATGTACGGACAAGTCCGGTCACCCGGACTAGTCCATACCTGTACACCGGACAAGTCTGATTTTTGACTGAACTGAACCCTATTTTCCCATTCCTCAATGCAATTCCTTGCCATAAATTCTCATCCATACCTTGTGTAATCCATTCTCAGGACAATGTCGAGCTCCAACGATGAGATCTCCGATTTCGAGGCCGAGATGGACCAAGAAGCCTTGCTTCGGCCCTCGACGGGCCAAGGCAAGAAGCACCAAGAGCGCCCATCCGAGCCGGCACCTTCTCCACCTCACGCTCGACACAAGGTTCTTGCTAAGAAGCCTGTCTCCAAGGCTTCAGCAGATGCTGGACCTAGCTCGGCGGCTACTCGCCAAGCTAAGGGCAAGGGCAAGGGGATTACCACGGGCCCAATCAGCCCTCTCAAGATGACAGATCCAAAGCAAGGGACTCGGGACCCCTCCGAGGAGAGGTTCAATGGCAGAGTAAGCGACACAGCTTCCAAATTCAGAAATGTGGACTGCTACAGCCGATCCAAGAAGGCAGGCGATGGAAGATTCTGGAGCAACTTCCATGTGGACTTCTATAAGTCCGTGTATCTCACAATGAAGACTCTAGTGGTGCGCAGCCAATGGATTGATTGGGCGCACTTTGAAAGGAAGAGCTGCTAAGCCTTTGATGGGGTAGTTCGGGTAGTGGAGAAGCATGGATTGAAGGATCTATTTGCCTTCAGGTGCAATTGGAACGATAAATTCATTGCTCAGTTCTATGCTACATGTTACTTTGAAAGTGATGAGGAAGAGCGGGTGACTTGGATGACTCGAGTTTGCAGGGCTGCTACATCTTGGGAGCTCCAGCAACGACAACTTGATCATTCAAAACATAGGTGTCCTTTAGAAGGACAAAATGAAGTTCCTTTATGACACCCGCTCAACTTTCAACCCTCCTTCCACCAAGAATATGAAGCCATTCTTTGTGGTTGTCAATAGGGTCCTGAGGAAGATTATTGCCCCGAAGGATGGGGATGCAGGGAGTGTCCAAGGCTATCTCAGGACACTGATGAAGGTGATAAGCAAAGACAGGAAGTTTGATGTCTTTGACTACATATGGAATGACATGGTCAACATCTCTTGCACTCCTAACAGATCCTGTGGCTACGCACCTTAATTAATGTTCATGATTGAGAAGGTCACAGGGATCGAGTTTGTGAAGGATGTGGAGCCCACTCCATTGAGGCCCTAGAAGCCTCCCCAAGTCTCTATCCAAGCTGCCCCTTCTCCTGCATCCAGTGAATAAGCTCCGAGGAGAGCTAAAGGATATGCAAGGGCTGATCCCTCCACTAGGGCCCCTCCCCAAAAAGGGTCTCCTAGTGGAATCCTGAAGTACTTGGCAACAATCTTTGCCTCATGCAAGAAGGCCGAAGTGAACACTAACAAGCTGAACAAGGTGAGGAAGGCTAATATGCGGTATGTCAAAGAAAATGTCAAACACATTTGCAAGAAGCTGGAGATCGAGCCTATTGGATCCCTAGTCATCTCTGACGACTTAGCCTCGAATTTCACCGAGCCCGGGCCCTTGACTCCCTCCGAGCTTGCCTACTTTGGCGTTGGGGGCACCTCGAGTGGATATGTTCCTCCTCCTCCTTCTCAGCCTGAGAATGAAGATGAAGATGATGAGAGTACCGACAGCGAGGATTGAAGATCTTAGATCCCTCTTCTCCTTCTTGTTGGTGTCTTGATGCCAAAGGGAGAGAGATTGAGGGGGAGTCACTAGGTCTTAGTTGTAGGTTGAGAGACGAGAGCTTCATTTATGCATCTTTTTGTCTCTTTTGGGTTGTAAGACTTCATATTATGCTATTTTGATACTTTTGGTCTTGTGATGCAATGCTATGAACTATCTATGCTCATATTTATGAAATCTGTTATTTTGCTCTGAAATTGACATATATGCTTGTTGTTGATATATTGATGTCAATTATTTCACTGTCATCATGATTACTGCTCACACTCACTTAGTTTTGCATCTCACCATAAAGAGTGCATATATGACCTATGTTTTCATTGATTAACTTGTACCTAACTCATATGTGCACACTTCATGAAAATTTTATATTTTTATCATATTTTGTGAAATCTCAATTGGTTGTATTCAATCACCAAAAAGGGGGAGATTGAAAGTGCATCTAGGCATCCCTTTTGGTTTTTGGTTGATTTATGACAAACAAATGAGATCCTAACCACACTATTGAGATGAGCGCAGGTTTTAATGAAAGAATGAAGAAAGCGCCAAAAAGAAAGGAGAATGAGGATCAATTCAGAAAAGATCTCAAGAGTTGAATAGAATATATCATTGTGTTTGGAGTGTGTATGTGCAACACATCCCAAGAGCTCAAGCACAAAAACAAAATCCTCACACACTTCACATTTCATAGGAGAAACGGACTAGTCTGATATACACCGGACTAGTCCGATATCCTCTCTGGATAGGTTCGGACAAATCCTACCAGTGCGGACTTGTCCGCACCGGATTAGTACGATAATGTCCGGACTAGTCCGATAATGCCTCTGACTAAAAACAGACAAGTCCGATCTCTCCACGGACTAGTCCGAAAAAACCTCTGACTAAAATCGGACAAGTCCTCCAAGTGCGGACTTGTCCTCTATTCACTAAGGATATCACCACACCGGACTAGTCTCATATCACCACGGACAAGTCCGAAAACCTTTCTGACTAAAATCAGACAAGTCCGCTCCTAGCCGGACAAGTATGATATTCCTGGACACTTAGGGTTTCCTGCACGCTGCACACCGGACTAGTCCGGACTCCACCACGGACTAGTCTAGACCCTCAAAACCCTAACAGTAACTTTTGGAAACACCCTATAAATAGATGTGGGCGGCCCTACCTTCAACTCTCTCGACCCCCTTGCACCGTCACACCCTCCAAGAGCCTAGAAAACACATCTCTCCACGCAATCCAACGCAAGAAATATCAAATCCTTGAGGATTCTTCTTGGATCAAAGGAGAGACACGATTCACACGTTTGAGCTCTTGGGTTTGATCTCTAACACACTCTTGTTGTTTCATTGTTGAACTTACGAGTGTGTTCTTGGTGGTGTTTGCTTTGTAATCTTGGGGAGCCCTCAACTTGTGAGAAGGCCCCTTGAACTTGGTGATTTGCCCCTTGTGATAGTGGAGGAGAATTGGCCTTCGTGGCGATTCGATGAGGTTAGGGTCAGTGAAGACCTGGTCCTTTCATGGGCTCCTCAATGTGGATGTAGGTTGCCTCTGTGGGAACTGAACCACGGGATAAACTCTTGTGTCAAAATTGTTCTTACTTTTCATATAACATTCTAGGGTTTTGTCAATCTTGCATAACCTACGTTAAGACTTTGAAACAAGAATTGGTTTGCATTATACTTGGCTTCATTGACTCAATACTTGCAAGTTACATACTATTCCGTTGCGTATTGTGCTTGTATTGAAAGCATTGATCGAACTTGATCAATCCAGCTGCATGCACTGGACTAGTCCGCACTCTACCGGACTATTCCGATATCTCGGGATTTGATCAGTTTGTTAAGTGTTGTAGGTTCCGACTAAATTTCAAAAAGGCCAATTCACCCCCCTCCCCCCCCCTCTAGGCCACATTCAGGCTGCCCCCCTCCCAGTCGACCCCCTACCTCCCCTCCTCCATGACCGCCCCTCCCCCACCCCCCTCCCCCCCCCTTCCATGGCCGCCTCCCCCTCCATGGCCGCCCCCCTCCCTCCCTCCCCTCCTCCACGGTTTAATGTGTTGAATTAGTGTTGAATTAATGTGTTGATTTTTTGCTTAATGTGTTGAATTATTTAGGTTAATTGGTGATTAGTTGATTAGAGGATAGAATTGTGTAATTTTGTGGTTAAATTGGTGATTAGTTGATTGAATGTGTAGTTTGTGGATTAAATTGTTGATTAGTGGAAGAATTGTTGTATTATGTTGATAATGCTTATGTATATGTTAATCATGTTATCTAAGTTTAGGTTTATTTATGTTTAGGTTTATTTATGTTTAGGTTTATTTATGCCTTGGTTCAATTTTTTGTTAATTGACATTAAGTTTGCTAAGCTAGGTTTAGGTCAATGCTTATGTCTATGTTTATGTTAAAATTGTTTATGTTTACGTTTATGTTTATTAATTGATAAGTTACAATTTAATAATTGTTATGTTTACGTTTAATTAAATTGCTTTGTTTTTATATTATGGTTATAATTTTTAATTTCATTGCTTGAGTGGTGCTATATGTAAAAAATGGGATTCGGGTCAGCTTGACCCGACACAACCCATTTAGGGCCCGATAAGGCCCATTTAGTTAGAAGTTAAAGTATTCATCTAAATGGACACGGAGACGAACGACGACAGTGCAGACAGCAAGCACCCGTGTGTGAGGATGGCGGACCTCGACGGACCCACTTCCCTGTCTCTCTCTCTCGTTCTTTCATCCTCTCTCGTCTTGAAGAGCTGCAACCCCCAGCGAGCGGTTGACATACGTATGACGGCTATAACCGTATAGCCGTCCCCCTTTTTACTTGAAGAACTGCACCGGTTCGGGGGCGTAGTGTTAAATAGGCGGTGTTATGCTGCCAAAATTTTAGGACCTATGGCCGTCGCAAATTAAATAACTGTCACAAATAGGAAGTTATTTGCGACGGCCTGAAAAAGAACTGTGCGTGAGGATGGCGGACCTCGACAGACCCACTTCATTGTCTCTCTCTCGTTCTTTCCTCCGCTCTCGTCTTGAAGGGTTGCAGCCCACGGCGAGCGGTTGACACGTATGACGGCTATAACCTTATAGATGTCCCCCTTTTTACTTTAAGAACTGCACCAGATAGGTGGGTGTAGTGTTAAATAGGCGGTGTTATGCTGTCGAAATTTTAGGACCTATCCAGCATACATTAGCGATAATTTCTTCCGCTTTAAACTGCAGAGTCAAACATGGGTGAAGACCACAATGGGATGTATACTAGCTGGAAGAGCAGAACTGGTGGTCACTCGGATGAGTAGTACATAAAGTTAGATAAATTTTTGGATCGAGCATTTTTGTTGTCAACTGATGGTAAGGTGCAGTGCCCATGTACGAAATGGCAGAACACCAAGTTTTTGAATAGAATGGAACTTTCATTTCACTTATGTCGAAACGGTTTCACGCCACATTATGAGGTGTGGACCTTCCACAGCGAGACTAAATCTCGAGTCGTAGAAGAAGTGGATGAGGATGATGATATAATAGGGGTTGATAGGATGGATGAGATGTTAGAAGCTCTGGAAGCAAAGGATCCTCTTACAAATGAGCCAGAGGAGTTCTTCGAGGAGCTCAAGAAATCACAACAGCCATTGCATGAACACACGACTGTGACCGTCCTTGCTTCCTTGACCAGATTTATGGAAATTAAGTCTAAGTACTTTTTTCCATCAACTGCTACATTGATCTCATGAAATTGATCTGTGATATCCTTCCACAACCTCACAAAGTGCCTAAAGATATGTATCAGTCAAAGATCAAGATATCTAGTCTCAGCATGAACTATGAGAAAATCGATGTGTGCCCAGACAACTACATGTTATTCTGGAAAAAGCATGCCAACGAGAAAATGTGCTTGAAATGTGGTAAACTGAGGTATGTCAAAGTTGTTAATGGTGATTGCGATAATGTGATGACAGATGTCGCACATAAGCAGCTTCGTTACTTGCCTGTGACACCTTGGTTGAAGTGGTTGTTTCTTTCAAAAAGAACCCAAGACACATGAGATGGCACAAATAATGTAAATAGGAGAACAAAGAATTCTTGACGCATCCGTGCGACGGTGATGCATGGAAGGCGCTAGACCGTTTCAATCCAGATTTTTCTCGTGATGCGAGAAATGTTCGGATCAGATTAGCGACAGACGGATTCTCACCGTTTAGTACAAACGCCACACCATACTCATGTTGGCCCGCCTTTGTCATTCCGTACAACCTGCTACCGGCTCTTTGTACAAAGAATGACATGTTTCTTAGCCTCATTGTACCTGGACCTGATCATCCCGGGTCACGTCTCAACATGATGTTGAAACCGCTGATCGAAGAATTGAAAGTGTTGTGGACAGGAGTCGAAGCGTACGATGGTTACAAGAAGCAGAAATTCAACCTTTGAGCTGCTTATTTGTAGTCCGTCCATGATTTGCCGGCATACAGCATGTTTTTTGGATGGAGCACTCACGGTCATCTGACGTGTCTGATATGTGCTTCGGACACGGATGGCTAACTAACTCATGGAGGCAAAATATCTTACTTCGATTGTCACAGACATTGGCTGCCTTCAAATCACATATTTAGGCAATAGAGGCATGTCTTTAGAAAGAACACTGTTGTCACTAAAGGACCACCAAAATGTCTCAACGGGTCAAAAATTTCTAATATGTTGGACAAGCTGGTCCCAGATGAAGGTCGTCCTAGATATTTCATAGATTATGGAGAGGAACACAATTGGACTCACATATGTGGACTTTGGGAGCTACCGTATGTGAAGTCATTGTTTCTAATTCACAAAATTGATGTCATGCATCAGGAGCATAACATGAGCGAAAGTATCATAAGCACTTGCATGGATATGTCTGGCAAAACGAAAGACAATATAAAAGCTAGACTAGATTGGCAAATATTTGTCACCATCCAACTCTTGAAATCTCTGAAAGTGGTGGTAAGCCACGTGCTTCTTTCTCTCTTTGATCTAAAGAAAAGACAGAAGTCATGAAATGGTTAAAAACTTTTAATTTCCCATATTGTTATGCAGCTAGCTTGAAACGAGCTGTGAATGTGAACACGGGAAACCTCACTGGGTTGAAGAGTCATGATTATCACATTATAATGGAAAGACTCTTACCTGTTATGTTTCGGGGCTATCTAGATGGTGCGGTGTGGAAGGTTTTAGCCGAGCTCAGCTATTTCTATAGACAGCTTTGTGCTAAAGAAATCAAGATAGGGATGATGGATAAGTTGAAGAAGGAGATACCCATACTTTTATGTAACATGGAAAAAAATTTCCACCGGGTTTCTTCAATCCAATGCAGCATCTGCTTATCCATCTTCGATTTGAAGCTAAAGTTGATGGTCTTGTGCAATACAAGTGGATGTATCACATTGAAAGAGCGCTATGATATCTGAAACCAATGGTTGGCTACAGGGCAAGGGTGCAAGAGTGCATCGCTCAATCATATGCTCTTAGGGAAGTAGGATACTTTTAAAGTGTCTACTTTGTGGAAGAAAACAATGTCAATACTTTAGCGATGCGGTACAATGTGGACAAAGCACCCCCTTTAAGCGACCTATCCATTTTTCAAATGAGAGGCACTACCGTTGGTAGCTACACGACCTACGTGCTACTCGAACGTGACACGACTATTGCTTTATTCTACATGTATGCAAATATAGATGACATGTAGGAATACTTCGAGTAAGTGTTTGTCCTAAATTTATGCTAATCGATATATTTTGCTACACATGTATTCTAAAAGATGGTTTTTCACGTTCAACGAGTTCCACAGACAATGTTGGCCACATAGGCATCAACCTACGACCAAACAAGTAGAAGGGATGCGAAAAGAAGGAATAAAAGGGGGGTCGGGTTTCCTATCCTGGTTTCAATATTATGTAATACTCTCTCGTCTTCTCTATATTATAAGTTACTATTATTAAAGAAGTATTATTTTAACTTATGATCATTTTCTGTTGTGTCGGACTCACAATGACCATGAATATTTGCGACAGCTATCTTATGGATTGGTGAATGTTAGAAGTTATGGTCGATATGACGTAAATGGCTTTCGATTCTATACAACTCATTTTGAAGCTATTCGTCCTCTCGCGGCAACATCAAATTCTGGTGTTGTGACGAGAGCAATTGACACTCAAGGGAATGTAACCAATTATTATGGGATCATTAACAAAATCCTTGAATTTACTTTTATCGGAAATAAGACCCTTCGAGTTGTCTTATTTGACTGTGACCGGTTTTATAGCACTCATGGAACTCGAGAAAACAAATTTGGAATGGTGGAAGTGAAACATAAGGACCGACTACGAGGTTACGAAACATTTGTTCTTGCACATCAAGTGGAGCAAGTGTATTATCTACCTTATCCATGCACGAAGCTCAGTGCTTGGTGGGTGGTATATAAGGTGAATCCTCGTGAGCGGTTATATACTCCTAGGGATGATGGTTACCATGATAGTAAAGACGTTGAAGAACTGTACCAAGAAGAAGAGTTGTGAGACACTTTTATCGTCGAGCTTGGTGCGGGACTCGATCAATTAGTTGGAGATGTTGAAGATGTAGAGACAGATGATATGCGAAAATGAAAATTAGAACAGTCCATGATGGAAGATCGTTGGGCTGGTTTAAGGAGTAGGGCACATGATAATGATGTTGATGAATTTTGAAAGTGATTACAAGTAAGGTTTTCTTGAAGATAGTAACATGAATTTTGTATATCTTATTTGCATATTTACTGATTATCTATTAAAATGGGATGGCGTCAAAGAAGGGTAAGAAGGTGCCGCCGACGAGGGGGTTCTACCCCTCTAGACCTGAGGATGCTTTCGTTGGTGCCTCATCGATCGGGAGCATACGCTCTCAGCTGTTGGGGCACGTTGCGAGCAGCTCTAGGGCTTCGTCACGGGTAAATTTCACTCGTCTTTGACAAATTCTTCAAATTTGATTTCCAATTAAACTTACTTATGAATCATTTGAATGGTGTAGTCCTCACCAACTGACTGAGAAGTTTGGGCGCTAGTTGAGCTTGGCGATCCAGCCCTCGGCCAGCCAGCCCTCGGCTGGCGAGCCTTCTGTTCCTGAGCCCTTTGGCTCGGTTGGTGACGAGCCTTCTGGGTCACCTTACGTGGTGCCCGAGCAGACGCGGAGGACGAGGAGAACTCACTTTGTTAGTCCTCTTGTGGTCCCTTCACAGAGGATTGTGATTTGTCTGGTCGGGGACAGGTAATAAAATTGTAGTGTTCAATTCTGGTTTCTTTTGGTTAGTAAATATTTTTTCCTGATAATTTCCTCAATGGTATTTTTAACAACGTACAGCTATGTGCAGGGCCACATGAGCTGGTTGCAGGGTCGGTCCGATGCATTCTGGGCCCTTTGTCGGTACTGGGCTAGCGATGAGTTTGAGGCTAAGTCCGAGAAGGCTCGAGAGTGCAGAGGGGTCGAGGGGAAGAGCAGGCATGGCCAAGATAACCACTTGCATTTAGCTAAACGCATAGTAAGTGTATGTTACTTATGTTTATATATTTATAATATACTATTCGTACTAACACATATTGACAAGAGCGTGAGACAAGGGTGCAGCCGACCCCTGCTGGGATCTGGAAGAGAGGTCACAGGGACCCTTCTCAGCCTCAGGGGTGCACTCAGGTCACAGTCGAGCGATTGGTAAGTTTAGAAATCATTCATATTAAATATAAGTATATGGATTGTTGAACTTACACAGTTTTCTTGTTTTCCAGGCTAAGTACGGGGAGGAGGCCAAGAAGATACACAGCGAAGATTACGATTGGGAACATGAAGCAATCGATCCTCAAGCCACGCATGCAAGCAGAGGTGGAAAAGCACACGGAAGATGAGTTCATAAGTCATTTTATCGTTTTTAATTCAAAATATTCAGGATATTTCAATTTCATATTACTGACTCTTTTTTTATAGGCTCGCCATATTCAACGGAGTTGTCGACTCGAGGACTGCGAGACCTGCGAGAGGCAGCTCCACGCAGGCTTCGTCGGTGGGCATGTCAGGTCACCGCGTCTCGCAGAGACACATCGAGATGCAGTCCCTTCGACAAATCGTAGAAGAGAACCTCAGGTGATGGGAGGAGGAAAGTAGGGAGGTAGAACGGCAAAGGATCGCGATGGAGGCCACCATCACTTCCCAAGCAGTCTGGATGGCGCAGATGCGGAACACAATGGAGGTAACAAAATGAAAAATTGAAGTTCTCATTAATTCAATGTAAATAACTTACTAATAGGTAACATCCAATGTTTGCAATGACAGGTCATGGCTCAGGCGCAAGGTTTGGGGATCTAGCTACTGCCACTACCGATCCTTCCAGTTGACCCTTCTTCTGCGGGTCAGGTAATTTGCAATGTCAACTTAACAATTGGAAGTGCATCTAGGCATCCCTTGTGGGTTTTGGTTGATTTATGACAAACAAATGATATCCTAACCAAATTGTTGAGATGAGCGCAGGTCTTAAAAGAAATTATGAAGAAAACGCAAAAAAGAAAGTAGAATGAGGATCTATATGGAAAAGAGCTCAAGAGCTGAATAGATTAGATCATTGTGTATGGAGTGTGTTGGAGAAACACACCCCAAGATCTCAAGCACAAGAAAAATTATTCACTGCACAAATTTATACAGGTCCGGACTAGTCCGATATCCCTGGACTAGTCCGATAGTCCCTCTGTTCAAAATCGGACAAGTCTCCCAGTGCAGACTTGTCTGCACAGTTCAGGTTTTCATAGACCGGACTAGTCCGATATCACCACGGACTAGTTTGATATCTTTTTGAATAAGATCATACTAGTCCTCCTCAGTGCGGACTAGTCCTCAACACTTCACAACTTTGCACGACATCGGACAAGTCCGATAATATCCGAACTAGTCTGATAACCTCTCTGACTAAAATCGGACAAGTCCTCCAAGTGCGGACTTGTCCTCAATTCACTAAGTGTTTCACCACAGTTGGACTAGTCCGATAATGACCGAACTAGTCTGAACTTTTCTAGATCCTAATTCGGACTAGTCCGGCCAAGTTCAGACAAGTCTGATATTCCTGAGAACTTAGGGTTTCCTACACGCCGCACACCGGACTAGTCCGGACTCCACCACGGACTAGTCCGGACTCTCGAAACCCAAACGGTAACTTTTGGAAACACCCTATAAATAGATGTGCACGGCCCTACTTTCAACTCTCTCGACTCCCAGCGCCGTCACACCCTCCAATAGCTTAGAAAACACATATCTCCATACAATCCAATGCAAGAAAGATCAAATCCTTGAGGATTCACTTTAGATCATAGGAGAGACACGATTCCACACGTTTGAGCTCTTGGGTTTGATTCTCTAACACACTCCTGTTGTTTCATTGTTGATCTTAAGAGTGTGTTCTTGGTGGTGTTCGATTTGTAATCTTGGGGAGCCCTCAACTTGTGAGAAGATCCCTTGAACTTGGTGATTTAGCCCATGTGATTAGTGGAAGAGAATCGGCCTCCGTGGCGATTCGACGAGGTTAGGTTTGGTAAAGACCCGGTCCTTTTGTGGGCTCCTCAACGTGGACGTAGGTTGCCTTTGTGGGAACCGAACCACGGGATAAAATCTTGTGTCAAACTTGTTCCTTAAGATTTTCATACCATATTCTAGGGTTTACTTGATCTTGTCCATCTTACGTTAAAACATTAAAATCAAAGTTAGTTTGTGCTACACTTAATTTCATTGACTCAATACTTTCAAGTTACATACTATATTCCGCTGCGTACTGTGATTGTATTGAAGTCATTGATCAAACTTGATCAATATAGTCCGCACACACCGGACTATCCGCATGCTACCGGACTAGTCTGATTTCCTGGTATTTGATCAAGTTGCTAAGTGTTGCAGGTTCTGACTAAAAATCAAAAAGGCCTATTCACCCCCCCCCCCCCCTTAGGTCACATTCAATTGGTATCAGAGCAGGTTTTTTTGCAAGAGACTAATCGCTCGAAGAGAACATGTCGGACATGAAGGATGTGCACAAAAGTCTCAATCAAGAGAAGGTTGAAGATGAAAAAGCTCAAAAATTGGAGAAGCTCCTCGACGCCATTCAGGACTTTGAGGATGACGATGAGCAGACGCTTGAACTCAAAGTGCTCCTAAGGAAGAAAGCCCTCTCCAAAGGGAAAGTGAAGATCAAGGACAATAAGAAGGGGAGTAGTCACACCGACTACTCCCGATATCCTTTCAACTACAATCATCTAAATTCTAACAATAACCATTATTTATCTATTCCTCTAGGAAAAGCCCCACACTTTGATGGCAATGATTACTCAATGTGGAAAACATGAAAATGCACTTAATCTCTCTTAACCCCAGCTTGTGGCATATATTGTGCACAGGTATAGATATCCCAGACGATGATGAAGAGCTCACACCAAGCCAAGAGCAAGCAATTCATCGGAATGCTCAAGCTCCAGCGGTCATCACATCATCACTAAGTCGGGACGAGTTCACCAAGGTGGATGGACTAGAGATTGCAAAGGAAATATGGGACACATTGCAAACTACACATGAAGGCGATCGTCATATGCGAGAGGTGAAGATCGAAATGATCGAAGGCGAATTGGGAAGATTTGCCATAGAAGAAGATGAGTCATCATAAGACATGTACAACTGGTTAAAGACTCTCATCAACAAGGTTTGAGCATATGGAAGTAAAAAAATGGAACGATCACGAGGTCGTGAAGCTCATTCTTAGATCCTTCATGCCTCGCAATGTTACCTTGTGCTCAATTATTAGAGAAAGCCCTGGGTACAAGAAAATGACCCCGGGCGAACTGCTTGGAAAGATCATCAATTTCGAGATGATAAAGAAGCAATCAAAACATGTCAAGGAGATTGTTGATCTCACCTCGGCAAAGAAGAAGGGGGTCGCCTTGAAGTCCACTTGCAAGCCCTTATCAAAAGAAGCTCGAGAAGCTCAACAAGAAGAGAACAGTGATGACAAGAGCAGCGATATTGATGAAGAAGACATGATCCTATTTATGAAAAGATTCAAGAGAATGATGAAGAGAAGACAAGGGGGCAAATTAAGTGAAGGAAAACACAAAGAAAAATCAAGACCGAAGCTAAGGCGGTCGTGCTATAACTATGGTGAATATGACCACTTTATAGTTGATTGCCCATATGAAGAAAACAAGAAGAAGACCAAGGAAACAAAGCATCAACCCAAGAAATTCTTCAAGAAGAAGAAGCAAGTTGGACAAGTGCACCTAGGAAAGGAGTGGGACTCAAACGATGAGTCCTCATTCAAAGAGGAAGAGGAGATGGCTAGCATAGCCATTGAGAAGACATCTAAGAAGTCCACCCTCTTCCCAACTCTCGGCGCATGGAAGGGCAACGACACTTGCCTCATGGCGAAGGAAGGTAAACGAAAGGTAACAACATAATCTACCTCTTCGCGTTCTTTTGATAGTGATAGTGACAACTATAGTGATGATGAGGATATGCTAGTTGGCTTAGACAAGAAAACAACTGCCAAAATGCAATTCTTGATGGATAAGCTTGTTGATAGGGAGGGGATGATTGATCGTCAAGAAGATATGATCATCCTCCAAAAGGAGGAGTATCTCAAGATCAATGAGCTCCTTGAACTTGAAAAGGAGCGAAGCAAATCACTTGAACTTGAGTTAGCTTCAAGCAAGGAAGCTTGGTTGAAGTTAAGCGACTCAAATGCAATCATCAAGGAAGAACTTGTTAACTTAACCAAAGTTAACAAGATCCTTGAAGTGCAAGTTGATTCACTCAAACAAAGTGACCCTTCATCCTCTTCAAGCTCGCCTTCTCAACCCCTTAAAACTGAAACTACTTCTACTTGTGCATGTGGTAAAATTGACACTAGCTTAAAAGACAAGTCAACCTCTACCAAGGACAAGCATCCTTCCCAAAGTGGCATATTTGACAAGGAGAGGGTCAAATATGCCTGTAGTGCATACTTGGCCACAAGACCTCCTAATGTTGAATATGGCATTGGGTATTCCTATGGTGAAAAGCAAAATGCTAGAAACCATAAGAATAACAAGGAGTGCATTTCCTTTGTGAGGGGAAACTCCTGTCAAACTAGAAAGACTAATGATGTTAATAAGTCCAATATAGTTAACACATATGAACACCAAACTAGTCCGGTCCCTGTACGGACAAGTCCGGTTTCCCAGACTAGTTCTGTTCATGAACAACAACAACTATTGTTTAGAACTTTCGATGCATCATATGTTCTTATGAAAAGTTTTGGTAATGTTTATGCTCATTATGTTGGGCCACGCCATGGGAACACCAAGTCTCATGTGTGGGTGCCCAAATCTCTTGTAACTAACCTCAAAGGACCCAAGCAAGCTTGGGTACCTAAAACCAAGGCATGATTTGGTTTTGCAGGCCTATTCCTCTGGTGGATCGAAATGGGTGCTAGACAGTGGATGCACCAATCATATGACCAGAGAAAGAATGATGTTCGTTGAGTATAAAGAAAATGAGGATCCAAGCGAGGGCATCTATTTTGGAGGCAATAGGCAAGGAAGGGTGCTTGGTACCGGTAAATTGCAATATCATCTCAGCATACTCTTTCTCACGTTTTACATGTCAATTCCTTAGATTATAACATGTTGTCCATATCTCAATTATGTGACAAAGGTTATAATTGCTTGTTTACTAATGAGGGTGTGACCGTCTCTAGAAGGAGTGACGACTTGGTTGCATTCAATGGCGTATTGAAGGGAAAGTTTTATCTTGTTGACTTCAACAAATATAAAGCCGAACTTGACACATGATTGATTGCAAAGACCAACATGGGTCAGTTGTGGCATAGACGGCTAGCACATGTTGGTATGAGGAATCTTCAAAAACTCCTTAAGGGCGATCACATCCGAGGTTTAAAGGATGTTGTTTTTGAGAAAGACAGGCCTTGTAGCGCGTCCCAAGCCGGGAAGCAAGTAGGAGCACCTCATCCTGTGAAGAACGTCATGACTACAACAAGACTGCTCGAGCTACTTCACATGGACCTATTCGGTCCAATTGCTTACATAAGCATCGGAGGTAACAAATATGGCTTAGTAATTGTTTATGACTTTTCGCGCTTCACTTGGGTTTTCTTTTTGCACGATAAGACAGAAACTCAAGGAACCCTCAAGAAGTTTTTCAAGCGTGCCCAAATTGAGTTCTCATTGAAGATCAAGAACATACGAAGCAACAATGGCACGGAGTTCAAGAACACTCAAGTTGAGGAATACCTAGACGAAGAAGGGATAAAGCATGAGTTTTCAGCACCTTATTCCCCTCAACAAAACGGAGTTGCCGAAAGGAAGAACCGAACCCTCATGAGATGGCGACAACAATGCTCAATGAATAGAATACCTCGGATCAGTTTTGGGCGGAAGCGGTTAACACCGCTTGCCACACCATAATCGACTCTATCTTAATCGACTACTCAAGAAGACATCATATGAACTACTCACCAGTAACAAGCCTAATATTTGTATTTTTGAGTTTTCAGTTCTAAGTGCTATATTTTGAACAAGAAGCCTAGGACTTCAAAGTTCGCCTCAAAGTACTATGAAGGTTTATTGCTTGGTTATGATTCGAACTCTTACGCCTATCGTGTCTTCAACAGGACCTCCAGACTTGTTGAAGTAGCACGTGATGTAGTGTTCGATGAAACTAAGGGCTCTCAAGAAGAGCAAGTTGATCCATGTGTGCTAGATAGAGAAGAAGCTCCATGTCAAGCATTGAGAAGAATGGCGTTGGGTGATGTTCGACCACAAGCGCCACCTCCAAATGCAAATGAAGAAGATGAACCACAAGTGGAGGTAAACGATCAAGGGGGAGCTTCCACACATGATCAAGATCAAGAAGACGAAGATGATCAACAAGTCAATGAGGGCAACCATCTAGGGGGAGAAGAAGATGACCATGAAGATTCAACACCTCAAGTGCCACATCCAAGAGTACACCAATGTGTCCAGAGAGATCACTCAATCAACAACATAATCGGTGACATCCAAAAGGGAGTAACGACTAGATCTCGCATAGCTAATTTTTGTGAACATTACTCCTTTGTATCATTTTTGGAACCGCGCAGGATTGAGGATGCATTAAAGGATCCAAACTGGGTGGTGGCGATGCAAGAAGAACTTAACAACTTCAAATGGAACGAAGTGTGGGAACTCGTTGAAAGACCCAAGTTCAAAGTCGTCGGCACCAAATGGGTCTTCCGCAACAAACAAGACGAACACGGGGTGGTGACAAGGAATAAGGCGCGACTTGTGGACAAAGGGTATTCACAAGTCGAAGGTTTGGATTTCGATGAAACCTTTGCTCCTGTAGCTAGGCTTGAATCTATTAGAATATTACTTGCATATGCTACTCACCATGATTTCAAGCTCTATCAAATGTATGTGAAAAGCGCCTTCCTCAACGGACCAATCAAGGAGGAGGTGTATGTGGAGCAACCCCCCGGATTTGAAGATCAAGAGTTCCCTGACCACGTATTTAAACTGCATAGGTTCGAGATGTCTATGATGGGAGAGCAGAAATATTTTTTGGGATTCCAAGTGAGGCAACGAAAGGAAGGGACATTCATAAGCCAAACCAAGTATACTCAAGACATACTCAAGAAGTTTGGAATGGACAAGGTGAAGCCTATAAAGACTCCCATGGCGACGAATGGTCACTTGGATCTCAATGAAGATGGACAAAACGTCGATCAAAAGGTATATCGCTCCATGATTGGATCCCTACTTTACTTACGTGCATCTAGGCTAGACATTATGTTGAGTGTATGTTTGTGTGCAAGGTTTCAAGCCAACCCAAAAGAGTGTCATTTGACAACCGTAAAAAGAATCTGCGGGATTTAGTTCATACGCCCAACCTAGGCCTTTGGTATCCTAAGGGTTCCAAGTTCAATCTCATTGGATACTCCAATGCAGATTATGCTGGATGCAAAGTAGATAGAAAAAGTACCTCCGGTACTTGCCAATTCTTAGGGAGATCCCTAGTTTCTTGGCCCTCCAAGAAACATAATTCCACTGCCTTATCCACGGCCGAAGCGGAGTATGTTGCAGCCGGGAGTTTTTGTGCACAACTCCTTTGTATGCGACAAACTCTAAGGGATTACGGTTACAATATGAGCCGTATTCCACTCCTTTGTGATAATGAGAGTGCCATTAAAATTGTCCATAATCCCGTTGAGCACTCTAGGACCAAACACATTGACATCCGGCATCACTTTTTGAGACACCGCTCAATGAAAGGAGACATAGCCATTTCCCATGTCAACATCAAAAAACAACTAGCCGATATATTCACCAAGCTACTTTATGAAAAACGTTTTTGCGAGATCCGGGATGAACTAAACATACTTGATGCTCGGAATATGACTTGAAAACTTGCATACTTTTATTGCTTCTTCAAAAATGTTGATTGTGTTGCGAAAATCATCTCTCTCAATTTTCTTCGAAAGAATATTTCGATTACTTGATCTTGATGAATTATGATCATTGCTTGATTGTTGTATGCTTACTGATCATATTCATCAAGATTACTTGACTGTTTTGACCCCTATTTTTCTTTAAAAGAACCTTCGAATATATACGAATGGGTTAATCATATCTGTTCTGGCGACCACGGACTAGTCTGTGATTATGCGGACTAGTCCGCACACTGCAGACTAGTCCTTTGAGTGTCTAGTAGACCGGACTAGTCCGGTGGACCACGGACTAGTCCGATTTTTTGACTTCATAACCCTAGCCGTTGCCTAAACCTAATCTCCTTCATCCTCACATCTCACCTCACACTCTATCTCCTCACTCGAGTGCTCCCAAGGTGATTTCCTTCATTCTCCATCGAATCCCTTCGAGTTTGGGTGGAAATTGATCTCCATTGCATAGGGATTGAAGACTACGGACTTGTCTTCACCTTCAACCCCTCCATCTCCAAGAATCGAGGAATTTCGGTAAAATTTCCTCCCGAACCCTAGAAAACGTGATTTCCTTTGTTGTTGACCAAATAGCTTAGTTCCTTCCAGTTAATACATGCCTCCTTGTTGTATTACATTACCTTGAACTAGTTTTGCATTGGGAATCACCATTGGTCGTCTAGTTAGGGTTTGAGGTGATGAACACCGGACTAGTCCGGTCCATGTACGGACAAGTCCAATCCCCCGAACTAGTCCGTACCTGTACACCGGACAAGTCCGATTTTTAACTGAACTCAACCCTAATTTCTCATTCCTCAATGCACTTCCATGCCATCAATTCTCATCCATACATTGTGTAATCAATTCTTAGGACAATGTTGAGCTCCCATGACGAGGTCTCCGATTATGAAGCCGAGATGGACCAAGAGGCTTTGCTTCGGTCCTCGACGGGGCAAGGGAAGAAATGCCAAGAGCGTCCCTCTGAGCCGACACCTTCTCCTCCTCAGGTGCAGCGCAAGGTTCTAGCTAAGAAGCATGCGTCCAAAGTCAAGGATGCAGCTGGCCCTAGCTCAGCGGTCTCTCGCCAAGCTAAGGGCAAAGGGAAAGGGATAGCCTCGGCCCGATAGGCCCCCTCAAGATGGCAGCTCCGAGGCAGGGGAACAGGGATCCCTCAGAGGAGATGTTCAACGGAAAGGGAAGTGATACAGCTTCCAAGCTTAGATTTGTGGATTGTTACAACCGGTCCAAGAAGGTGGCTGATGCCAGATTTTGGATCAACTTTCATGCAATCTATTACAGCTCCGTGTACCTTACCATCAAGACTCCGGTGGTCCGCAGCCAGTGGATTGACTGGAATCACTTTAAGAGAAAGAGTTGTGGTGCCTTTGATGAAGTTGTGGAAGCTGCAGGTAGGCATGGACTGAAGGACCTGTTTGCCTTCAGATATAACTTGAATGATGAGATCATTGCTCAGTTCTATGCCACATGCTTCTTTGCCAGTGATGAAGAGGAAAGGGTGACTTGGATGACTCATGGATCCAAGTACACCATAACTTATGATGAGTTCGCAAGACTGCTTCACCTAGAAGACACCAGCAACAATGAGCTAACTCTCCATAACATCGGTGTCTTGGGAAAGGATAAGATGGACTTCCTCTATGACACTAGCCTGAAGTACAACCCCCCCCCCCCCTCGACCAATAACATGAAGCCCTGCTTCATGGTTCTTAACAGAGTGTTGAGGAAGGCCATAGCACCAAAAGATGGGGATGCAGGAAGTGTTCAAGGATACTTGAGGACCTTGATGAAAGTAATAAGCAAGACTAGAAAGTTTGACATATTTGACTATATCTGGAATGATATGGTCAACATCTCCTGCACTCTGAACAGATCCTGTGGCTATGCCCCCTACTTGATGTTTATGATTGAGAAGGTCACAGGAATCAATTTTGTGAAGGATGTGGAGCACACTCCTTTGAGGCCCCAGAAGCCTCCCCAAGCCAGTGTCCAAGTCGCTCCATCTCCAGTGTCTAGTGAAGAGGCTCCGAGGAGAGCTCGAGGAGATGAGAGGACTGCTCCCACCACTAGGGCCCCTCCCCAAAAAGGGTCTCCTAGTGGAATCTTGAAGTACTTGGCAGCCATCTTTGGCTCATGCAAGAAGTCCGAAGTGAAAATTCATAAGCTGAACAAGGCAAGGAAGGATGACATGAGATACATAAAGCAAAATGTCAAGCATATTTGCCAGAAGCTGGAGATCGAACCTATTGGATCCCCAGTTATCTCTGAATATTCAGCCTCTGATTTCACTGAGCTCGGACCTTTGACTCCCTCCTAGCTTGCTTACTTTGGCATTAGGGGAACTTCGAGTGGATCTGCTCCTCCTCCTCCTACCCAACCTGAAGATGAAGATGAAGACGAGGAGAGGATCGACAGTGAGGAATGAGCCACTAGATCCCTCCTCTCCTTCTTTTTGGTGTCTTGATGCCAAAGAGGGAGAGATTGAGGGGGAGTCACTAGATCCTAGCTGTAGGTTGAGAGATGAGAGCTTCATTTGTGTATCTTTTTGTGTCTCTTTTGGGTTGTAAAACTTTAATTCTGTTATCTCTATCCTTGGTATTGTGGTGTGATGGAATGACTATGTTTATGCTTATGTTATGAAATTTGTGATGATAATGTAAGGTAATCTATGATTTTGCTTTGGAATTGTCATATATGCTTGATATTAGTATTTCCATGTCAATCATTTCACTCTCATCACAATTATTGCCCACACTCACGTAGTTTTACACCCCCACCATAAAGAGTGCACATATGCCCTATGTTTTCATTGTTTAACTTGTACCAAACTCATATGTGCACACTTTATGAAAATTATGTATTTTTATCATATTTTGTGATGTCTCAATTGGTTGTCATCAATCACCAAAAAGGGGGAGATTGAAAGTGCATCTAGGCATCCCTTGTGGGTTTTGGTTGATTTATGACAAACAAATGAGATCCTAACCAAACTGTTGAGATGAGCGCAGGTCTTAAAAGAAATTATGAAGAAAGTGCAAAAAGAAAGGAGAATGAGGATTTATATGAAAAAGAGCTCAAGAGCTGAATAGATTAGATCATTGTGTATGGAGTGTGTTGGAGAAACACACCCCAAGAGCTCAAGCACAAGAAAACTCATTCACTGCACAAATTTATACAGGTCCGGACTAGTCCGATATACCCCGAACTAGTCTGATAATCCCTCTGTTCAAAATCGGACAAGTCCTCCCAGTGCGGACTTGTCTACACAGTCCAAGTTTTCACACACCGGACTAGTACGATATCACCACGGACTAGTCTGATATCTTTCTGACTAAGATCGGACTAGTCCTCCTCAGTGCGAACTAGTCCTCAACACTTCATAACTTTGCACGACATCGGACAAGTCCGATAATATCCAGACTAGTACGATAACCTCTCTGACTAAAATCGGACATGTCCTCCAAGTGCGGACTTGTCCTCAATTCACTAAGTGTTTCACCATAGCTGGACTAGTCCGATAATGACCGGACTAGTCCGAACTTTTCCATAGCCTAATTCGGACTAGTTCGGCCAAGTTCGGACAAGTCTGATATTCCTGAGAACTTAGGGTTTCCTACACGCCACACACCGGACTAGTCCAGACTCCACCACGGACTAGTCCGGACTCTCGAAACCCTAAAGGTAACTTTTGGAAACACCCTATAAATAAATGTGCATGGCCCTACTTTCAACTCTCTCGACTCCCAGCACCGTCACACCCTCCAAGAGCTTAGAAAACACATCTCTCCATACAATCCAACGCAAGAAAGATCAAATCCTTGAGGATTCACTTTGGATCAAAGGAGAGACACGGTTCCACACGTTTGAGCTCTTGGGTTTGATTCTCTAACACACTCCTGTTGTTTCATTGTTGATCTTAAAAGTGTGTTCTTGGTGGTGTTTGATTTGTAATCTTGAGGAGCCCTCAACTTGTGAGAAGGCCCCATGAACTTGGTGATTTACCCCTTGTGATTAGTGGAAGAGAATCGGCTTCCGTGGTGACTCGACGAGGTTAGGGTTGGTAAAGATTCGGTCCTTTCGTGGGCTCCTCAATGTGGATGTAGGTTGCCTTTGTGGGAACCGAACCACGAGATAAAATCTTGTGTCAAACTTGTTCTTAAGATTTTCATATCATATTCTAGGGTTTACTTGATCTTGTCCATCTTACATTAAAACATTGAAACCAAAGTTAGTTTGTGCTACACTTAATTTCATTGACTCAATACTTTCAAGTTGCATACTACATCCCGCTGCATAATGTGATTGTATTGAAGTCATTGATCAAACTTGATCAATATAGTCTGCACACACCGGACTAGTCCACACGCTACAGGACTAGTTTGATTTCCTGATATTTGATCAAGTTGCTAAGTGTTGTAGGTTCCGACTACAAATAAAAAAGGCCTATTCACCCCCCCTCTAGGCCACATTCAACAATTCTAGTTTTACCTCAACTTAGCAAAATAAAGCGAGGAAAGAGAGTGAGAGTGAGAGATAGTTAGATAGAGTGAGAGATAGAGTTTGAAGAGGGAGGAAGATAGAGGGAAAAGGATTGAGATAGAGTGGGAGAGGAATGAAGAGGGAGAGGGAGATGTAGATGGAGATAGAGGGAGAGGAAGATAGAGGGCGAGAGGGAGATGTAGATGGAGATAGAGGGAGGAAGATAGCGAGAAAAAGGATAGCAATAGGGAGATAGAGTGGGAGAGAGAGATAGATTGATATAGAGAGAGAGGAATGGAGAGAAAGAGGGAGATGTAGATGGATATAGAGGGAGAGGAAGGGAGGGAGAGAGATGTTGATGCATTTCTATTCTAACTCTAAGTTTCATTAATTGCAGGGATCTGCGACGGCTGCTCAAACTCTGTCATCATCGTTACCGCCACCTGGAGTGAGGCACAACAACGACTTCGAGGGCTTCAGGTGTGGCTTCGGAGGTCAGGCGGGCGAGTGAGCCCTTGTTTCGTTTGTTAATGGTGATGCCATGTATTGACGATGTGTAGTCATGTGTTTTGTGACTGTTGTTCTTTGTTTTGTGACTATTATATATTGTCTGTTTTGTGTTTCTAGCCACCGAGTCGGGTAGCATTTTCTATTTAAAAAATAGAAAACCTTATTTGCGACGGTTTTTTCTACAATACCGTCGCAAATAAGGAACTCAGCGGTCGCAAACTAACCTCAGTTATTTGCGACGGCCAGGCCGTCGCAATTAAGTCTCTATTTGCCACGGCTTGGCTGTCACAAATTGTCATGTGGGTCCATCTGGCTGGTATAATTCACGACGGTCGAGCCATTGCAAATAGGTTCTTAATTGTGACGATCTAGCCGTCGCAAACTGCCATGTGGGGCCCATCAGCCTCCGGCCAATAATTTGAGGCGGTGGCCGTCGCAAATAAGCTTAATTGCAATGAGAAATTGCGACGGCCAAAAACCATCGCAAATTAGAAAAGCCGTCGCAAATAAGCTCCCTTATTTGCAACGGCCCTGACCATTGCAAATCGTCGGGATTCCTGTAGTGATTTGCTGTTCTATCTTTCAACCACCCATGAATAGGAGACGGCATAAGCCTCATAATGACTTAAGGTGGGTGAAGTACCATGCCAATTTTTGCAATACTAGGTAGAGTATTTTGTTGTGCACATGGTACTTTTGAAAAGTAGAACATTTTAGCAACTCCTGATCATCAACCTAATGTATTGACTTTGCTCGGGACGAGCAAAGGATAAGCTTGGGGGAGTTTGTTAACGGCTGTTATATATCAATTTCACCCATCAATATAACTCAATTATGTGAAGGAAATATCATTTCTTGCACATCACCTTTCTATTTAACCTATTTCCACTTGTACTTGAAGAAATTGGTGCATGCAGGTATTTTATACAGAATTGAAGTGAAAAGGGGGATGGATCCTATAAAATATAATCCCAGCTAATCAAGCGCTTAAATGTGGCACCACATGGATCAAATGGACCACAAACAGAAGTATCTGAGACCATCCAACAGTGTAGCACCCATAATAAGGGATGGGACCCACTTGGTAGTGACCTGGAGAAAGCACACGCGAAACGGTGCAAAGACCAGGTCGGCCGACCCCCTAGTCGGTCGACCTGGTCCTAGTGCCAAACTTGGCCAGCTTCCACGTGTTGGCTCATTTCGGATTGAAGAAGCCAATGGTGACTTATTTGCGTGCTTTTGGTGGCGGGAACTGACCCTTCTCAACCTATAAATAGGACCCCTCACCCATCACTTCAACACACACCACTTGAGCATCATTCTATTGTATACACTAGTTCTTTTAGTCCTTAGTGGAGTTAGGCTATAGAGAGGAGATCCTCTAGTCCCAAGTCCAAGTTGGGAAAGGTATGGCTCATGTATCTTTTCTTATATTTGTGACTTTATGCACAATAAATATATTATCTTTCGTCTTCATTTATTCATATACTTGGATGAAGTGTTTCTTGTTTGATTGTGAATTTCATGTATGTGGTAGGAGTAGTCTTTATGATTATGCCATATCACTTCCAATCTATCATAATAAACACTACAAACCCCCACCATAGTTTAATTCGTTATGATACGATCATGTTAATATGAATAAATTATGCTATGTCTCAACATTGGTTCAACGATGTTTAAGTTAGTCATTGCCTTAGAGAGGTATGTGTACTCGAGCCTCTAAGGTAGTTACTTAGTATGCTAGCATGGTGCTAGGATAGTAATTAGAGTTGGATGTCTTGTGGACCCACGGATTGAAGAGGTAGGCAATAGGTGGTGACAGCACTATCTGTCCTTTGTAATCCTCCATGTTCGGCTATGCCACAAGCTCTTGGTGAGAGTCGTCCTAGTATTGCCAGGGGTAAACCAGTGCCCGATGTGTTGGACAACTTAGCATAAGGATTCACCATTGACATGCTCATTAGTATCTAACCTAGGCTTTATATATGTATATTAGAAGCATTGTGGGAGCAACTCTTCAACTCTTAGTCTAACCTCCATTAGGACTCATCTACCCTTTAGAATAGATTGCTTAGGTTTGTGTCACACTACCCATATATTATCAACTTACCCCTGTCTTGATAATTGATTAGTATCCCATAGCTTGATCATAAGAGAAGTGTTTACTTTACTCCATTGCCTTCCTTTGGGATAAATATGATACCTTTAGGAATACTCTTGGGTGAAATGCTACATGACAGTTTTCATGCGCTTGTGGACCTCATCTCTTTCAAGAGATGATATGTGACGTAAGAAACATCAACAAGCATTTTTGGCACCATTGCCGGGGATGATTTGTTAATGTTTCTTAGTAGTTGTCAACACATTGCCAGGGGCTGGCACTGGGCTACTGCAAGTGCTTGAAGCTTTTCCAAGGCTCACACTGCGACAGTGCAGTCTCCGTGGATCTTCAGGACGCCAGTGGGTGTTGTCTTCTTCAAGACCAGGTAGCCATAGTGGGCTACAAAGATGAACCAGTACAGGGCGGTCCTGCCGATGATGGTTTTGAAGGGGAGGCTGACCTCTATGACATCGAACAAGATGTTCTTTGTCCTGTAGTTCTCGAGTGCCCTAAAGGTCACCTGGAGGTGGATGTTGCCGTATGGGGTGACATGTTCCGGACCCGCCACCGAGAATGGGCTCCAGGCGTTGAGCTTGGACATGGGGATCTGTAGCTTCTCGCGGGCTGCATGGCTGATGAGGTTGAGGCTGGCCCCTCCATCAATCAAGACGTGGTACATCTTGATGTTGGTGATGGTTGGGGCGACGAGAAGTGGCAGGAGCCTGGCTCCTGTCATGTTCTTGGGGCAGTCGGAGGTGTCGAAGCTGATCGGTGTCCCCATCCACTTATGGTGTGGTGCTAGGGTGGGGGTAGGAGCCACTGAGGCCACCGCCCGACGCAGGGTCTTGACTGCGTTACGAGACGCAGGGTCCCAGGACCCCCCGTAGATGACGTGGAGCGCCTTGCAGCGCTCGCTGTCGCTGCAAGAGTCAGAGTCCTCATTTTTGTAGACCACCTTGATGGCTCGCTGGGCCTCCTAGTGCTCCATCCCCTTGTCCTCGTTGACTTGGGGGTTGACCTTCTGCTTGCCCTCCTGCTGGTAGAAGGGCACGCTATCTGAGCGTTGTTGCTTCTTGATCTCCCAGCACTCACCAGCGTTGTGGCCCCTGGTGTTGTGTACCGAGTAGCGCTTGCCTCGGTCGCCACCATCAGGTGACTGCTGCGGGCGGTTGTCGGGGTGTGGCCCCTGGATCCGCTGGTTGCTGCTACTGCAGTGATGACTGTCCCGACAAGTGACCTATCCTTGCCACCGTCCTTGTTCTTCTTCTTCTTGTTGTTGCCCTAGGGAGCGACGCATGCGCCAGGCTGGCCAGCCATTCTCGCCTCGGGGGCGGGCTGCGAGTGCGAGTTGCGGCCTTCAGCTGCCTGGCGCACTTGTCTGCGATGGAGAAGAGCTCGAAGACATCTTGGACATTGTGCGTGGCTAACTTCTTGAGCATCTTCCTATCCCTCTGTAACACCCTCATTTTCATGCACAATGCATTGCATACATCCTCATATATGTTGAACATAAATAAACCCTAAAAAGGAACAAGATTAAAATGAATTTGGGTCTAATCAAAAATTTAATCCTGTCAGGAAGCGGACTTGTCTAGCCCCAAACCCGGACTAGTCAGGTAACCCTCTCTATTTCAGAAATTCAGAGTTCTTCAGGACTACGGACTTGTCCGACACATTGCACAAACTAGTCCGGATTGAGCTTCTGATGTTTTGTACGGACTTGTTTGATTTTGAGCGGACTAGTCTGACCTTGTTTAAATTTCAGTCTGCAAGCTTTTTAATTTGCAACCTCGGCCTTGTCCGGCCGGT
This sequence comes from Tuctoria greenei, assembly GCA_036927565.1. Taxonomy (NCBI): domain Eukaryota; kingdom Viridiplantae; phylum Streptophyta; class Magnoliopsida; order Poales; family Poaceae; genus Tuctoria; species Tuctoria greenei. The sequence goes on along the minus strand of JAYESD010000001.1, from coordinate 140,049,226 downwards.
ACACCAGACTTGTCTGAAAATGGCTCTGTTCCATAACAGACTTATCTGGTCCTTGTTGTGGACTTGTCCGACCTACTGAATTCCACTCGGATTCTATTATTCTTCCACGATTGGTTATTGGGTAATTGCCTTAATTGGGCCCAAGAACTTCGTGTCCAACCTCATAGGAGCCCAAGTGGACCCCACTTTGGTCTCTACACGTACCCCACCAAATTCCACTTGGAATTCACCCAAAAACCCTACCTCTCCACCCCTATATAAACAACCCAATACCCTCACCTCTCCAACCATTGAGAAAACCCCTCGCTGCCGCCTTTGCCTTGCGCCGACATCAAGAAGGAGCTCACGAGCAAAGAGAAGGAGGAGAAGAGAGAGAAGGCTCAATCAAGATCGATCTTTGTCAACTTTTTGACAATAGACATTCTTCATCACAAAATCTTCATCAACTCATCTTCATCAAGCCCTAGACGTCAAGATTCAAGCTTTGCACTCAATTTTTTGATCCTTGGATCTCTAGACACACGGTACAACCTCTACATTCAAGTTTTCACGAGAATTTAGCCCTAAAACCCCGCTGATCAAAAAACCCTAACTCTGCAGTTCTGTATAGGGCGGACTAGTCCGGCCCCTATACCGGACTTTTCTGGTGTCTAAATCTGTTAATGCTGAATTGAATCCAAATTGACTCAAATCAATTCCAAACTTGTTCAAACTTGTTAGAAACCATTGTAACTAGTCAGTAAACATTAATAGTAACTCATTAACAAGTTTATCTCACAATTTCATTAGTCTTGCATATCATAGCATACTGAGTAATATATGAGCATTTATTGATTGTAATGGTTGTTTTGCATGTTTGTCGCGGGAAATAGAAGGTCACACTATAGAGAGTGATTTCGAGAATCTGCAGAACCAGAACTTTGAAGCTTTCGATCCAGACCAAGCTCAGGAGCAAGGCAAGTGTCCTTGATCATTTTGATCCAGGTTTATAAATGTTTTGTTTGCAAAATTGCATGCTCGTGTCAATTGATGGGAAAACCCAATTGTAGGAGTTTACTAGTTTTGTATGACCACCCTTGTCGCTTGAACGCAATGTAGAGATCGGGAAGGGTATTTTACACTTTTGCTTCGCATTACTCAATTGGATTTGGGAAATAATCATATTGCTTAATTATGAACTATTGAACACTATAATGATGAGAATTGTTGATAATGACCCTTTAGCAGCATGGTGCCTAGGGATCTAAGCAAGTCGGTTATGTGGAATGGGTTGGACTGTTTTGGTGGTTTTGCTTGCTTCAGATCTAAGGACCGGTACATGGAGCGACCATCCACGATTTTCAGTGCCACCACAGGGCTAAGTATTGGTGCAGCTTAGCTGACTAATTAGTGTTTTACCAGTACTATTTGGACCATTAAGAATGCTCGGGTAAGGGGTAGTCAGATGGGTTTGTCGAGATTGGTGGGACTACCCTACGATCTGAATGGCTCAAGAGGGGGCCCTTGGTTGGATGGGCTCAGTTGGAGACATCACCATCGGTGAAACTTAGTGGGGTCTAAATATGCTAGTAATCACTTTGTAAAGGCTATTTTGTGATCTCTTAGCCACACACCTAAGGAAGTGTGAGATGGCATAATTGAGATTCCATAGTCATCGAAAGGTGATGAAATCACGAACTTGTGGGTAAAGTGATACAACCTCTGCAGAGTGTGTTTAAAACTATCATGATAGTCGTGCTCCCAAACATGAGCAACTTGGACCCTCAAATGATTAGAATTTGGACTTTAACTTTGTTTAATGGCTGGAATTGGATTGGGAATTGGTAATGGTTTATTTATTGGCTTTGGTATACGAAATTGCTAAAAATGAGACATATGAGCAGTTATGAGTTCAATATGGATTATTATTGCTGGTATTGATTATTTAAGTTGAAATTGATGTTATTTGGGTTATTTTGGGAAGGACCTCACTTAATGATGATATAATTGCATTTTCAATGGTTTTGAATGTACTTCTATGCAATTAGCCATTATTATTGTCATTCCTTGTTTAAGCTACATGACATACTTTCCCACACTTGTTGTGTACAATATGTGCTCACCCTTGCTATTCCCTCTAACAAATTCAGAAGCAGACGACAATGCGGAATATCAGGAGGTTTTTTAGGAGTTTGAAGTGCGCGTGTTACCGTCAAGCTTGCTTGTGGATCTTGGAGTTTTAGTGTTTAGAGTTTTCTGCTGTAGGTTTTTAGAGCTTGTATTCGAGACTATTGGGTTTGTAATAAGATACTATTATTAGTGTTATTATTAGAGACATAGTTATAATCTGTTTATCATTTGTGAATCACTTATGTATGTGTGTTAAACATCCTAGACACACATATGCATCACGCTTGGTTCATTTTCGGAATCGGGTGTCACACCTCACACCCTAGCAGAATACAACTATGACAGAAGCATTCGAGATGTGGAGGATGGTGTTTCGTACCTAAGAGAACCACTGGATGAAGGGGTGCAACATCTCTCTGGAATGCTATCGCACGACATGGAGGTCGAGCTTAGTGCCGGGACACATGTAGGAGCTGTTGAAGTTCGCGTTGAACTACCAGCACAATCTACCCAGGAGGTGAGGGACCCCTGGGGCAAGTTCATGAGCCATGACCGGGTTGGTCCAGTCAGGGCGACGGGGAAGTAGTTGGCCATGATGGCCTTGTCTCCTGCAACTAGGATGGAGATGGTGTAGATCTGCAGGAACTCGACGGTGTTGACGCTCCCGTCGTACTTCTCTGGTAGGTGCGGCCTGAACTTGCATGGCCACACGTCGAAGTGAAGGTGTGGAGTCAGGGTTGCACACCTTCTGCTTGCCCCTACCGGTGCAGGGTTCTACGCAGCAGACATCTGGGGCACAGGGTGCGTCGCATATGCCTGTGGTGCTGGTTGTGCGATGTACGGTTGTGGTGCAGGCTGTGTGGTGTACGGTTGAGGCACAGGCTGCACGGCATATAGCTGAGGCGCAGACTACACGGCGTATGGCTGAGGCGCAGGCTACGCGGCATACAGCTGAGGCGCAGGTTGTGCTGCATACAATTGAGGCGCAGGTTGCACAGTGTACGCGTGGGGTGCTATCTGCGTAGAGTACACTTGTGGCGCAGGTTGCACAGAGTACACATGTGGTGCACGCTGTGCAGGGTTAGCCTGGGACGCAGGCTGTGCGAGGTACGCCTGGGGCGCAGCTTGCGCAGCGTACATCTGAGGCTCGTGCTGTGCAAGGTACGCCTGAGGCACGACCTGTGCAGCAGACACCTGGGGCTCGGCGTCTGGAGCATTGAAGTCAGCCTCGAGGTTGCGGCACCTCTCGCGCTAATGCTTGATGGTGACGCGGCTGTCTTCCGCTGCAGCACGGCAGCGGTTGAGCTCAGCCTTGAGGTCGGCTATGGAGAGCTTGGTGGAGTGGGAGTCGATGTATGTTGGTCGATTGTCGACGTGCGCGACAGAGACACGTGCAATGGACCAGCCGGTTACCTCCTTCGCTAAGGCGTATTGATGTCGGCGAAAACGAGATGGTCGACATCATAAATCCATTGTTGCGCAGCTCCCTGGGGAGCTTTCATGGCGGGTGGATTGTGGAGGGGAGCGCGCGCTGCAGCCAGTGCGCTCTTCGAGCTTGCTAACGGTGGCGCCATGGGCGCCGAGGCGGCATTAGTGTGCCGTGAAGAGCCAGCTCGACCGGCTGCACAGCCTCCTGCTAGGCTAGACTGACCCGCTCTAGCGCGGGAAGTGGCCTCGTCTTAGCCCGTCATGATGCGGCGGACTCGAGAGGTACTGTTGATGGCCTTGATGTTCATCATTGCGTGTAAACACAAACTTCTTGGGGACAAGACCCCCTTCCTGGCGCGCCAAAAATCGAAGTGCAGCAACAACACTTCCCCCAGACCTGCTATGGAGCAGCCCGCGGAGGTTCCTTTTTAGGAGGGGCTAGTCCCAGGAGCTTGCGCGCACGACTGAGATGGTGAACACGGGGGTGTTTACGTGGTTCGGGCCACCGGAGCATAACACCCTATGTCCACGGTGAGAGTTGTATTGCTTGAGTGTTTTGGTGTGCTTGAGAAAGGTTGAGTGTGTATGAGTGTGTGTGAGAGGATGAGTTCAAGTGGAGTTGTCTAAGTCGGTGGCTGTCCGATCCTTTTATAGTCAAGGTCAGGCACCTTACATGTGGGGCCCAGGGCGCAACAGGTGGCCTCAGGACGATCTTATGCCTGTACAAGATATAAAGTTTTATGGTCGCCTGCTGCCTCTGATCGTGGCTTGAAGACTCACTGCCTTGCCACGTCGATCGCCAATGGCTAGGCATAGATGTTGATGATGGCGAGAAATGTCCCATCCGTCATGTCGCTGCATCCTACCCCATCAGCAGTGTGGGGTAGCACTGTGGCGCCTTCAGTGTGATGTGATTGGGCACAATGCCACTTGATAGTGGTGTGTGTCATGCCCGTGCGCCTAGGGAAGGCGTGTGTCTTCAATGTGTGAGTGGGCAGAGCACGACGCTCTTAACTCCCGTGACCTACAGCCCAGAGTGAGCTGTTGGCCATGTGATGGATCTGGAGCCCACCTCCGAGGAGAGGCGGGGTTTGAGCCCGTTGTGCATGTGGCAGGTCCGGAGCCCACCTCTGAGGAGAGACGGGGTTCGAGCCCACGGGGCAAATGGAAGTCCGGAGCCCACCTCTCAGGAGAGGCAACATCTGACCCTACGGGACACGTGGCGGGTCTGGAGCCCACCTCTAAGGAGAGGCGGGGTCTGGCCCTGCGGGACATGTGGCGGGTCTGGAGCCCACCTCCGAGGATAGGTGGGGACCGGCTCCGCATGACACATAGCTGGTACGGAGCCCACCTATAAGGAGAGGCAAGGTCCAGCCTCACGGGACACGTGGCAGGTCTGAAGCCCACCTCTGTGGAGAAGCGAGGTACAGGCCTGTGGGACACGTGGCAGGTCCAGAGCCCACCTCTGAGGAGAAGTGAGGTCTGGCTCTACGGGACATGTGGAAGGTCCAGAGCCCACCTCTATGGGGAGGCAGGGTCTGGGCCTGCTATGCACGTGGCAGCGAGCTTGCCTCTATGGGAGAGGCAAGGTCCTCAGCCGTTTCATCCTGTGCATGGAGGTACCCTGTATGCAGGGTACTGACACCGGTGGTCTGACAGCCAACCTCGCTATCGGATGACCAACTAATATACAGTCTGACCACCTAGTTCATGGTCAAATCGCCAGTCCACAATTTCAATTTTTTAGTGCAATAAATGCTAAAATAGTTGTTGGCTTACCCTGGCGGTTTGACCACCAAATGAACTCGGGTCGGATCATAAGTTGTGCAGAAACTCTATAACAGCTAGTTCTCAGGGCTACGTGTATAAATACTCATCGATACCATGTAAAAGAGTTATCTTGACCATTTGGATTGTATTTTCTACATATTTGAGCCCTTCTCTCCCTCACACAAGCCTTAGTTAATTCATAGTGGGTGTGTGAGCATCTAGTGCTTGATTTCTATTGATTTGAGCATTGTAGCACTAGGGATTCTTCAAGAAAGCATCATTGGCCTATTACTCTCGAAATTTGTGACCTCCTAGGAAGCTTGGAGGAGTGAAAATTGTGACCCTTTCCAAAAGATTGTGAAGGAGGTCGGTTTGTTCTTGTGAGAGGTTTGTTCTCACCTTGTCGGAGTGGTGAAGAGCAACACTAGTGGAATAGAGGTTTGGGTAGGTTCAGGAAATTGATTTGGAATAAGGTCAAGTTGGTCTTTGAGAGTCCTTATTGTTGGAGAAGTGAATATTTGATAGACAAGCGATCAGATACTTGAATCCACCTCAATGTGGATTAGGGGTGATCGGCAAGTCACCAAGACCACATGATAAATTGTGTGTCTCTCATACTTCTATTTATTTGAGCAATTTACTTTACTAGAGATTGAAATGTTTCATATCATACTAGGATTGCAAATATTACTCTAGTATCAAGCTAGGATTAGCTTTATTTCCTTGCTCTTGATCAATTATCTTTAACTCCATAATTCATTTTGAATCAGTAGCAAATAAGTTTTAAGCTGTTTATTCACCGCTCCTCTAGTCAGTATCCTAGATCCTACAAGTGGTATCAAGAGTCGGTTCTCCCTATATTTATTGGATTTTAACAATCCGAGAGTAGGGTTATGGCTATTAGTCATGTTGGCAAACTGCCATTTCTATGGCTCCAATTATGATTATTGGAAAACATGTATCATGATTTATCTTCAAGCAAATGGTGGAATATTATGGAAGATTGTTAATGATGGCTTTATTGTTTGTGATCCTAACAATCCCACCACCATTGATAATGATAATACTCTTGCAAATGCTCAAGCTATGAATATTTTATTTAGTGATTTATCAATCAATGAATTCAATTGTGTTTGTAAGCTCAAGACCGCTCATGATACGTGGAAGACTCTCATGGAAGCTCATGAGGGCACTTCCACAGTCAAAAGTGCAAAGTTTTCAAGGGACAATTTGAAAATTTTGTTGGGAATCCAAATGAAGAAATAAATGACATATTCTCTTGATTGAATAATATTGAGAATGAGCTCCAGGGTCTTGGCATGGATGTTCCCGGTATGGATGTATCTCACAAGTATCTTAGAGCATTGCCTTCTAAGTATGACACAATTGTCAACTTGCTTGTGCGGTCAAATTTGAAGGAAACATCCCCTTCGAAAATCTTGGGTGAAGTTCTCACTCATTATATCTTCAAGCAATCACAAGAAGAACTTCATGGGGAATCTATTGATGGTATGAAGAAAATTGTTGCATTAAATGCTAAAGCAATCAAAGATGATAGTGATGATAAGAGTGGTAATAGCACGGATGATGATCTTGAGTTGATGGTCAAGAGGTTCAAAAATTCTTGAAGAAGAAAAGTTATCTCATCTAGCAAAAAAATCATTTGTCAACAAGAAATGCTTTGATTGTGGAGCAATGGGTCATTTCTCTACTAATTACAAGGATAAAGATGAATAAAGATCTAGCAAGAGAAAAAAGTATGAGGTGATGAGAAGGATGAGTCCTGATCTTCCGAAAGGTAATGGATAAGTCGATTGATGGAGATATCGACGTTGATGACCCGAGGCTCTCGAGTAGAACACGAAAAACCTCTGCAATCACTACACCACCACTCCGTTGGTTATCAACCGTGCTGCACACGATTGACCTCGCCAAGAAGGCTAATCCCTGCAAGTGCAACCGAGAACACAAGCAAGAACAAGGTAGAAGAAATCTGAATTGCTAAGTTGGGGTCTCACAAACCGATGAATGGCAAAATTGTGTTTAGGAGATTAATCTAAGCAAAACCCAATTGTTTATGGCGGCTACCCTAGAGTATATATAGGTGGGAGGACGTCAAAGGGGGTTTTGGGGTCGTGACTTAATGCTAACACACGAAAATAATGGACTTAGACTTGATACAAGGCCCAATGGCCCAATACGGTGGTGCAGCACCCTGACAGATTCTGAACTCGATTTTGTTTCTACAATTTCCGTCGACTCTGAAGTAATTTTGACATAGGACCAACGCCATTAGAAAGTTTATCCTCTCCCCTTTCCGTGCATATGTAGAACGTCTAAAATGGAGTTTGTATGTGTCCTGGGCGTCCGTTTTAGTGCGCACTGCGCCTAGACTCCGAGTTGGACACGATTTTGAGTTGGGCTCGGTTTCTATCTTATTTAAACGTATTGTATGGTCATCTACGACCCTAAGACTTCCTCCAAGTACTCCTTGAACCTCTCTATTGATCCTAATCACAATTAAATCATTAGGTAGCAATCTATTCTCAAAAACATATAAGAACGAGCTCACCTCTGAAATTAATTGTTGTGTGTGAACCCTATTGATTGCATCATGTATGTTCAATAGAGTGTTGTTTGTATCCATAGAAGTGATGTACTCATCATCCTCCCCTTCTTGAATTGGAGTCGTCCTCGACTCAAGTTCATCTTCTCTCATGTGTGGGTCCATATGTGCAACGCTATCAAATCCTTTTGTGTGCATCAAAGGAGGAGGCCAAGGTGGTGGACGATATAGTGCACCATCTCCATGTTCTCCATCAAATAAGCATGACCATTCACTTGAACTAGGATCCCAAACAAATAAACATTGTGCTATGTTTATTCGTGCAATGATAATGTGCATGATCTTATCATTCTTCCCTTCTTTATGACAAACCATCCTCGGCTTGCTCGTATGTCCGGCAAAGAGGCTTGATTTGGGGGTAGAATGAGCGTTGTCCATATTGCACAATCGCAGCGAACAATGCTCCTCTATTAAATGTTGTCCGTGCTGCAAGAAAAAAATACTAGAAAAACTTGACAAAGAATTATTAGTGTTAGTGCATCCATTCGTTTCACCATGTTGTTATAGCACAAAAAGGGTTTTCGCATTTGAACATATGTAAACTTTATGCACCATAAACATACCACTATGTTCATATTTGCCTATAGCTGAAAAATATTTCTACTTAACAAAGGCAATTCAGATTGGGAAAATATTCTCTTCTCTACGATATCTAGATCACAAAGAGTGTCAAATTCAATATAACCCAAAGTATTTAGAGAAGACAACAATTTCAGCTCATCCCTTTCACATGTAATTAGAATCAAATGCTTAATTTCAGCACAAGTAAGTGATAAAGTATCAAATTCATTTGATTGTTCTAGCATAGGTACAGTATAATTATCACACAACTCTTTCTTAGCGCAACGATCAGCAGGAAAATCAACATGTGACAATGGTGTATAAATAAACGATTCTAATAGTTGCTCCTCGAAAATAGCAAGATTGGTGGAAAAATTCAGAACATCCAAAAACTTCTCACCTTCTGTATTTGTAGAATGTTTTGCCTTACCATTTTCAGCAGTGATTCCGAGTGCATTATGAGTTGATCCATCTAAAATTTCACAGGTGTTGTTGAAAGCCTCGTTCTCTTTTGCATCATCTATATTATTTTCTATGTTGTCCTGCAAAACGTTAGGCATAGGAGGCGGTACAACAAGAAAATTCTTCTCAAGTTCATTTATTTTATCTTTGCAATTAGATATATTGGTAAAAGTTTCTCGCATAAGAATTTTCATATCTTTCCATGTTCGTGGGTTTTCTAAATCACTTAAGTTGTTCCACCAAGTTAATGCACAATATACTAATGCACTCGCAACATTTCTAATCTTTCTCCTCTCACACATATGACATTGTCCAAAAATTTTATCCAACTCTATTTCCCAAGCAATATATTCATCATAACCAAGACCATCAAAAGAAGGAAAAGATGGGAGAATGTAATTACTTATTGTTGAAGGAGTTGTAAAGATGGTTTGAATGTCATGTGAAACCTTAGTTGATGTTTGATTCTTAGCGAGCAACTCCATCGCCGTCAAAGATGGGATAAAGATGAATAAAGATATAGCAAGAGAAAAAAGTATGAGGGCAAGAAAAATTTGTGTTTTGTGTTTTGTATTTTGTGTAACCCGTGTTCTACTTATTCATGCAATAGGTTGCTGGCATCATAGACTTACATATTTTAGGCCTTATTGCTCCATAAGTCTGTCTAGGATTGTTAGTTTTATTTTTGCCATGACTAAACCCAGACATTTTCGAACCAGTCTAGACATTCAAAAACATAGGACAAGTCCAAAGCAGGTCAGGCATATCCGAATTTCACATTTTCTATTAATTGTGTGTGTAAGTGTGTTTCATGTTTAAATGGCTTATTCAGCCCTCTCTAGATAACTTTCAATGTCCGAATAGGTCTGTAATTTTCCAGAAACCTCTTTTTTTACGTGTTCATTCGGACTTTTTTCTAGGCCTAATAAGATAAGTCTGGATCCGGATGAGTTAGGACCAGTAGGGCAAGTTTGGACTTTTTACCTAGACTTAATTTCAAAACTTGTCTAAATCTAAATGTGATTTATGGATTTATCATTGAGACACTCTTTCACCGCTATTTACGTCGTATCCCTTTTGAAATTACGACATACCTATACTAAAAAATTATAAAATTCTGAAACTCTAAGCATAGATCGACGTCTCTTGTTCCTTTTTTCAACTTAATGGGTGTGTGACGTTTGAATGTTGTTTTTTCCTGCATATTATACTTATTTCTACTAATAATTCTCTCATTATTTATCATCAATCGTACAAAACGAACGTGGTGGCCTAGATGCACTTTCAGGCTTGGGTTGGTGAAAAGTAATTTATTTTTAACATTAAATGTATTTTTCAGTTTTCACTATTATGTTGTTTGAAATTAAGGTAGCGAAATGAGTTTTAGAGAACTTTATAAACTACAACCATTTGAACAATATATTAGGAAACTATAAATTTTGATGTCAATATAAAAAAGTACAACAACTTTGATCCTCCGTGTTAAAAAATTAGAACCTCCGTGTTTGATCCCACTACTGATCGATCACTTGAGTACTGTGAGGCTGGCTAGCTCCACAAGGCTCAAGCCTTGTAGTTTTTATATACAATATTTCAATGTTGTTGTAGTTTTCTGAATTGATATAAAAATACTGTTTGCTAATACAATGAGACAAATAGTCGTGGTTTTATAAAATTGATTTACTTTATTGTGTTTAAATTTTTTTTGAATTTATTATTTCAACATTTTATATGAAATTCTGAATAAGTTTTATAGAACTGTTGAAATAATATTTTTAATTGAATACAAATAGTGGCACCGAACATTTCATATATTACAACTGAAGAATTTGAATATGCAGATATCTTTTGCATATAAAAAATTGAGTTATTATTAAAAAATTGTTAATATACCTTTCAAAAAAATAATCAGGGCTTAGGGTCGATAGTTTATTGTATTGGGCTTTTGTGGTCAGCAATACAGTTCTAAAATAGTAGCAATTGTGGGCCACCCAACAAATTGTCCTACTGAGCCGAACTGGACGGTCCAAATCTTTTCAAGACTTGGACTCACGGTAGTTTCATCCTTGCCTCCGATCCTTGGGATGCTTGTCTTGTCGTTTCCTTCATAGGGCAACCAAACTTCCCTGTTGGAGGGGGGCGGGGGTTTCAACATGTTGCCCCGTGAAAGTAGCAGTTTCCTGGCCTCAATTAAGCGTACCGGCATAATCGTGTTCGTCGCGCCGAACCACATTGGCCATTCTATCTCAAAAGAATTTTTGGATGAGCAAGTTTTCACGTCGATAAGCCATTCGAGCACGGACACTGCTTCTGTACTCCCGTTCAGCTCTCTTATTGATACTCTCGACGTATCATAATTTTATTGATATTTTTTTAAGAAACACAATGTTCAATCTACCTACGATCAATATAACATTGGCCCACAATCTACCCTCAGGCTTGATACAGCCGGTTCTACCAAACTCTCCGCACGCTAATATCTCAATGTACGCAGACGACACAGCCTTACTGGTCAGACCATCGGTAGAGGAACTGGCAAACATCAAAACCATACTAAAGTTTTTTGGAGAGGCTTCGAGATTGGTGGTTAATCTTGAGAAGACGGAAATTTTCCCAATACAGGTACCTGAGGGAGAGGAGGAGCATTTGCTGGCTGAGTTCCCCGGTAAACTTGGGAATTTCTCCTGCAAATACCTGGGTCTGCCACTGCATATCAAAAAGTTGAAAAAACAAGACTACCAACCTCTGCTCGACAAAGTCAGTGGAAGAATGCAAAGATGGAAAGGACGGTTACTAACAAAAGCGGGGAGAGTAACACTGACTAAGGCTGTTATGTCCAGCACTGTCACGCACCATGCAACGGTGCTAATCCTACCAAAATGGGTAGTAAATAAAATAGACAAGATCCGGAAACACTTAATATGGAGAGGGTCTCAGAATGAAACAGAGAAGAAAGGCCTATGCCTTGTCAAGTGGGGCATGGTATGTAGACCAAAAGAAATTGGAGGACTGGGCATTGTGGATCTAGAGAAATTTGGTTCGGCATTGAGAATGAAATGGTTGTGGCAAGCATGGAGAGAGGAAAACAAGCCATGGTTAGGATCACACCTACCGTGCACTGCCCTGGAAAGAAGCATTTTTGCGGCCTCGATGAAGATCACCCTAGGAGATGGCCATAAAGCTCTGTTTTGGCATGACAGATGGATTGGGGATCTAGCTTTAAAAGAGCTGGCACCAAAGCTGTACGATAAGGCAAAAAGAAAATTCAGATCAGTGGCATTGGAGTTAACAAATTTGAATTGGGCGAGAGGGCTTCAACAACTAATAGAAGTTGAGGAACTCCAACAACTCCTTTTGGTATGGGAAAAGATCAGAGAGGCCACTCTTGACAATCAGACCCCAGACCAAATTCAGTGGAAATGGAGCGGTAATGGGATGTTCTCGACGAAGTCCGCTTACAGAATCCAATTTGAGGGTGTCACGACCCCCTTCCTATCAACCCACATGTGGCAAGCATCAGCTGAACTGAAAGTACTTTTCTTTGGGTGGACGACTCTGCATGGAAAAATACTCACAGCAGACAATTTGGAGAAGAGAGGTTGGGAGAATGGAGTGGTTTTTCCTGTGCTTGCAGGAGGCCGAGACCATTAGGCATCTACTTTTGGAGTGTTCGTACACTAAACTAGTAATAAGGATCATCGAGACTTGGTACGTCCTACAACATTGGAAGCTCTTGCCAGCCACCCCTCATTGCGGTTTAGCTTCAAAACTGCATGATGCGGCTTCAGAAGCCCCGAAAGAAGAGAGAAGGAAAAAAGGCCGGACTAGTTATATACACCTGGTGAAATGTATTGAAATAGAAGAATCTTCCAAGGTAGAGAACAACATCCGGAGTCGGTAGCGTTATTGATCAAGGAAGACTACCAGTGGAAGCTGTGGGCAGCAGGGAGTAACGAGACGCCGATAACACAACCCTGAACAGGGTACCGATGGCCATGGGCAGCCTGCCAGCTCACCCCCCCCCCCCCCCCCCATAGACTGTATTTCTCTGTAGTGGTTGTTCTGGCAATGCTTATTGCCAATGTATTTGAACCATAATTTTTCTCCTTCTCTAATGCAAAGGCAGAACACCTGTCATTTTCATCAAAAAAAAAATTATAACATTGTCAACCGGAGCATACATGGGAGGATCGAGAAGAATACAAAAGTCGTGTCCTTCGAGCCTACATGGAATCTAGAGCATGCCGAATGCACTGGGGTTTATCAACTATAATTATGAACTTTAGGAGTAAACCTCACAAAAAAACTCATAATTGAAGGGATTATGTCGTTGGTGCCTTATCAACATATCTACTTTCCTCACATTTTATGATGTGTCAACATGTAGATTTTACAATTTTCTATAGGGTTGAAATAATAAAATTGTAAAGTTTTTGCCCTTCATGCTCCAAAGATAAAAGACATGTTGAGTTCTCTATGAAACAACTTAGTGATTCCATGCTATTATAGTTGGTTAGATGGGCCGAGCTAAAATGAGCGGCCCAAAGCACGAAAAATAGTTCAACATGAGCATGACAAGGCAAGAAGGGGATTGGGCTCGGGACGTGCCTGGGCTCAGCCTTCAGCCCGTCGTGTTGGCCCGGCACGCCGATGCTTGGCTCGTGTAAGCCCGTTTTTGCTATCCCAGTTTGGCACGACCTCTTAAGCCCATGTGGCTGGCCTCCCTCATCCGCCTCTGTCCGGCATGTTAAGGACCATTCCGCTCGCTCGCTCCACATTCTCTAAACCCTAATCGGTGGTTCATTCTTTCCTCGCCTCCTCTTCCTCCCTATGCTGCTCTCTTTTGTTGTCTCAACCACTCCTCGGCTCTCCGCCTCCCTTGGCGGCTTCTCCTCCAACCTTTGTGGCTCCTCATTCGGTCCGCACTCCATCGCTTACGCCTTGCATCCCTTGCTCATGTCCACCTCCTCTTCCTTGCCGCCGTGCTCGGCCACCTCCGCCTCGTCCGCCTCACCCCGATTCGTCTCCCCGTCCGCCTCACGCCCTTGCCTCCTCGTCCGGTCTTCACTCTGTCGCCCTTGCCTCGCTCCACCTCGCTTTCTTGTCCAGTCTGCGCTCTGCCGCCTAAGTCTCGCAACCTCGCCCGCCTCACTCTGATTCATCTCCACCTTCACCTCGCCGCTGCGCTCTGATCCATGTGAGATACAGCTAGATCCGTCTATGAAGGTGTCATACCTTGACTCGCTTGTCACCCTTGGCCTCCCCGTCACCTGCCTCTCCTTTGGTCTCCCTGCCCGCCCACCTCGACTCGGATCCAAGACGGCGGATCTAACAACTATCATCAGGTCTCGAGCCATCCAGTAATGTCGGTCCAACGTGGGTTGTGCCCAACACGTCCCATATAATTGGGTCATGTGTCATGCTTGGGCCTAAGAGAATGTCTTTCCCGGTACGGTCCATTTAATAATGGTGTCGGGGCTGAAGAGTCGGACCACCTCTACATTTAATTTCAGTCCGAGTAGTTTCTCAAAAAAGAAAAAATGGTACGCAAACCAAATTTGTAAGCTTTCCGGTACGTTGACGATGTTGTCTGAGATCTTAGATGGGACTCCCACGATGTATTTATTTAAAAAAACTCAAATCTCTGATAGGAAATTTAATTATCTGCTCACACAGCCCTTGCAAGAGATGCTTCTGGCCAAGCAAGCAAGCAACGGCTGCCATGATCTCCAATCTTAGCCCATCCGCACCAGCAACCTTTAAACCATACTCTAAGCTGTGGGACCTAAAGATTTTCCAGCGTCCTTTACAGCGCACGCTAAATTTACAATGTGCTCTCCTGTGCTCATCGTACTCTATAAAGACCTCTATATCAACTACTTTCTCAACATCAACTGCCATCCTAATTTGAATATAAGTTTACAATTTATTTCTTTTCATAATAAAATATGATAGCGCTTAGAAATGAATTATTAATAATTTATTAATATTGTAAACATTAAGTTTACATTTCTTCTCTTCATTTTTCTATTTTTCTTTCCCTTTTATCTTATAATTTCCATTCATTTTACTTCTTTTTATTTTTATTTTTTATTTTTGCTTTTTCCCTTTATTTCTCTTCTATTTTCCATGTTTCCAAAAAGGAAGGAAACCTTCTCAACCTACGATCATTCTCCGCCTCCAAAAGCTTTCCAGAGAAACCTTCTCAATTTATTTCATTCCCTAGGGATTCTTCGCCTCCTACTTCACCTCTTCGCCACGCAAATCCACCCGCCACTCGCCACGGCCGCCGTCTCTTCGCCTATTGCTTCGTCTTTGCCATGCTCCTTGATGAAATAAATGGACTAGGCCCCATAATTATTTCAGAATTAATTCTAATAAATCTCATAGGCTCATTAAAGCTAGAGAGGGTGGTGCTAAATCTTTAGTCTCACATGAGAAGTTGGAGGGAAGCCACGCCTCTATATAAGGTAAGTTGTTCTTCCACTCTTTGAGTGAGAGAGAAGAGGAGAAGAGAGAGGTGGTCTACACGCGCTCCTCCTCCTCCTCCTACTCGCTTGCTCTCCTCGCCACGCTTTGCACCACACCGCACCGCACACGCGTGCGCGTATGTGTTCATGCGAATTTGAGCCTCAAGTCGAGCCAAGATTTTATATTTTTGCAGAAAATTTAATTGGGCTTTTGGACTTCTAAATTTTTGAGCTTCCAAGATTGAGTTCAAGTTGTTGGAGACGGACGCGTCTACGACTACGGAGTCAGTTCGGATGCGGGTCCTCCGGATCGCAACCGAACCACCTCCCGCGTTCGCGATCCGTTCGCCGTTGTCTAGTCTACTCCATTTTCAGCGTCGGCGTGCACCGACGATCGGGAGAGCAGGTCTCCAGAACTGCTCGCTCTTGCGATCCTACACTGGAAGAGGGCGAATAAAGTTTTTGGGAAGCGCTTCGCACGATTGCATGTGTTCTTTATCACGGGTTGTGTCTACTCTAGGAGATCGGGCGTTGTGGTCCAACGTCGTCACCAACATCTGCAGCAGTCGTTTGTCACCAGATCTACAACGATTACTCCGGCTTCAAATCGGTACGCGATATTTCTCGTCTCGTATGTCTGTCAGTGTTAGTCGTTGTTGTTTTCGCGTGGAACTGATACGGTTTTTGTATCGGGAACCGGCAACCTTCAATTGCGTGAGATCTGCACGCTCAGATCTCACCTGCCGCATCCTGGATATGTCGCGCGGCGTTGGTTTAACTACGAACTACCGCCAACGGCACATCCGAAGACCCTTGAAGACACGGCTCAAAAACCGAAGGATGGACCCACCTCTGGCAGAACGACTTCATCCAAAAGGTCTCTCTCAGAGGTGGGCCCAGGGGGCCACTATCGGTACTCTGCGTACCGTATATCCCTTGGGACTACAAAAAGACCAAAGGAACTTCACATGTATGAGTTGAAGACCTGCGAAGGCCCCACGTGTCATGCGGGACCGGACCTGCCTCCCATCTATGGTTAGTCCTGGTGCTGCCACGTGTATACTACAACCGGACCTACATCCCACACATGGGATAGCTCCGGGCTAAACACCTGT
The DNA here is from genome assembly GCA_036927565.1 of Tuctoria greenei. Taxonomy (NCBI): domain Eukaryota; kingdom Viridiplantae; phylum Streptophyta; class Magnoliopsida; order Poales; family Poaceae; genus Tuctoria; species Tuctoria greenei. The sequence goes on along the minus strand of JAYESD010000001.1, from coordinate 140,032,685 downwards.
GTGGCACCCTCGAACCTAACCCCCGACAGAGGGGAGCTCTGGTACCGACACATGTACATCTACACCGAACCTACCCGTCCCAGACGGAAAGTTCCGAACCTGCCACGTGTCCAACTGCCGGACCTTCAGCCACAACAATCAGACTGGTGGACCCCCCCAATGGCTCAGACCTACAAGGGGCAATCAAAGACTTCAAGACCCGATTAAGTGTCATTAAAACTATATTAATGACACACGATCGGAATGCCCTTAATACCAGTAACAGCACTGTCAAGGCCCGTTATCACACTATTAAGAATAATTAACCTCATTAATTGTGTATTAAGCATCACTAACTGCTAGGGCCACATGTCGGGCCAGGCTAACGGTGTAACGACCAGTCCTTGTACTATAAAAGGACAGGTCGACGATACACAGAGGAGGGCTTTTTGAACTCTGAGACCTCTCCCATACTCAGCTCTGAGAATCAATACAACAACTACACACCCCGTGGAGTAGGGTATTACGCTGAGGCGGCACGAACCACGTAAATCCTTGTGTCTATTTGCCATTGTGTTCTGAATCTCTGCGCGCCCAATACCGAACTACAAACTCCGCGGGCTGCCAACAGTAGTACCTGGAGAATTGTCGGATCAACCCTCCGACAGTTGGCGCGCCAGGTAGGGGCGCCCAAGATTCAAACATGGTGAACTCCGTTGCTGGATCGTCAACAACCCTGTTGCGCAACCTGCTGGAGGCAATCCCTCCAACATGCAGCCGCCAGGAGGTGTTGTGGCTCCAGCGGGAGCCATGCCACCGCCGCCACCGTCCGCACCGGTGAATCAAGCTGGACAGCGGGATGGAGCATCTGCGTCGATCACGGCATCGGCTAACAACAACCCTGAACACGCGCTCCATGCCGCGCATGATCTTCTCCAATGCCCACCACCTCCAGGTGCATCCCAGGGTGCAATGGAGCAGTGGAGGGCTAATGTGGAACATTTGGTTGCAGCAGCAGCCGATCGCATCAGCAACCAAGGTCCTCCCCCCTCGAGGCGGGCCCCATCGCAGCATCGAACCGTGTCTGGCAAACTTGGTCTGCACGCTTCCCAATATAGGAGGCGTGCTGCGTCTCAACGAGCGACATCGCTACCTCCCGAGGCACGACGCATCGATACGGTAACCAGGCTTTCAACTCACGACCTCCGGGCGGAGCTTGATCGCCGTTACTGTCAACAGGATGGCCGCGTCCATATCGAGCGCGCTCGCGAAAGGCGAGAGGCTCTGGACAGTCCTCCTCCCGAGGGAGTAGGAGGGGGTTGTTCTGCCCTGGCCATGCACCTATGCATGGTCATATGGCCACAAAAGTTCCGGCCTCACCTGCCGGAGAAATTTGACGGGACTGTCAATCCTGCTGAGTTTCTCCAAATCTACTCCACTGCAATCCTTGCGGCCGGAAGCAACGAGGCCGTAATAGCCAACTACTTCCCTGTGGCTTTCACTGGGACTGCCAGGTCCTGGTTCATGAGCCTTCTGTCCGACTCCATCAACAGTTGGGAGGAACTGTGCCAATAGTTCACCACCAATTTTGGGAGTTCATACACTCGACCAGGCACCGAACTGGACCTTTTTGCTGTCAAGCAGAAGGGGGGAGAGTCCCTGCGATCCTTCATCCAGAGGTTCTCCCAGGTACGAAATACTATTCCTTCTATCTCTAGCGCCTCTGTTATTGTGGCATTTAGACAGGGCGTATGAGACAAGAAGATGCTGGAGAAGCTGGCGACCACGGAGATCACCAGCATCACGAAACACTTCAGCTTGGCAGATATATGTGCCAAAGATGCGGAAGGTCGTGAAATGCACTCCCAACCACCTCCAGAGGACAACAAAAAATCCTCCAAGGGTGAAGACACTACCTCCGGGAGTGGTAAAAAGAAGAAAAGTCCAACGGCAAGAATACGCCATCGGCCTGGCACACCAACTGCTGCAGCTGCTGCAGCTCCAGGTGGTCGGGGGGCATGCCCCGAAAAACGACCTCGACCATCATTTGAAGACGGAGGCAGCTCCAAGATGTGGTGTCCTATACACAAGTCGAACAGCCACAACTTGGAAGGCTGTCGGGAGGTCCATAACCTTGTTGAGCACTACAACAAGTGTCGCGAAGAAGTTCCTTTCCGTCAAAGGGAAGGGAAACAGAAAGTCGACGAAGCTCCGGCTGAAGAGGAGTTAGGCTTTCAGGACCCTAAAAAGGTCTTGAAGGTTGTTTACACCTCCGTCGACGATGACTCCGACGTCTCCGACAACGAACATTAGAAAACCATGAACACCATCTTTGGTGGTTCGTGGGACATCACCCCCGTCGTGTCCTCAATACCATGCGGCGGGACATGGCCTCAGTAACTCCTACTACCAGGGCAGAGCCGCACCGGAAGTGGATGGACACTGCTATCACTTTCGATGCTTCGAACTGCCCTCAAAATATGATCGGAGCTGGCCAACTCCCATTGATGGTATCTCCAACCATCAACAACATCCAACTCCACCATGTAATGGTGGACGGAGGTTCGGGGCTGAACCTCATAAGATTTGAAGCTTTCGTCAAGCTTCAGCTCCGACCTTCGGACCTTCGCCCCTCCTGACCTTTCTCCGGAGTAGGTCCGGGGGCGATAACCCCACTCGGTGCAATTATTCTTCCGGTGACCTTCGGGGCCCAGGAGAATTACCGCACTGAGAAGTTGGTCTTCGACGTGGCGCAGATCAACTTACCCCTGAACGCCATTTTGGGCAGGCCAGCCTTATACGAGTTCATTGTTGCTGCTCATTATGGCTACTTGGTGTTGAAGATGCCAACACTAGCCGGTGTTCTCCGGATCTGTGGAGATCGCACCACCGGAGTGACAGCTCTGGAAGAACTCCACACGCTTGCTACAGTGCAGGAGGAAGAATCCGGAAAGGGGCAAGCTCCAAAACCCCCAAGCATTCGTCATCGAGGCTCAACCTCCGCACCTCGCGTGCAACCAAGCGGCGACACCGACATTCCCATCAAAGTCGTCCAAATCGGTTCCGACGCTGCTCAGACCACCCGTATATTGGGAGGTCTGAATGACAAATAGGAACTCGCGCTCGTAACTTTCCTTCGGGCTAACGTCGACGTGTTTGCCTGGCAACCGTCACAAATGCCTGGGATCCCTAGGGAAGTGATCGAGTATAATCTGAAGATCTATCCCGACGCTTGGCCCGTACACCAGAAGCCCCGGAAGCAATCCGTAGAGCGACAAAACTTCATACGTCAAGAAGTGAAGTTGCTCGAAGCTAGATTTATCCGAGAATTCTTCCACCCAAAATGGTTGGCAAACCCAGTCGTTGTACCCAAGGCCGGCGGGAAGCTTCGGATGTGTATCGACTACACTACACTAAATAAGGCATGTCCGAAAGATCCATTCCCACTACCTAGAATAGATCAGATAGTGGATTCCACCTCCGGGTGTGAATTACTGTGTTTCCTAGATGCATATTTTGGGTACCATCAAATCAGAATGTCTAGGGAAGATGAAGAGCATACCTCCTTCATCACAGTAGATGGATTATATTGTTACACTGCCATGCCATTTGGTCTCAAGAATGCTGCTTCAACATTTGTACGAGCTATGTACAAAACTTTTGGAGAGCTCATCAGAGATGTAGTGGAAGTGTATGTCGATGACATCGTCATCAAGATCAAGAACAAGGAGTCATTCCTTGACACCTTTCAAGATGTCTTCGACAAGTTGCGAGTCACTCGCACGAAGCTGGACCCGAACAAGTGTGTCTTCGGGGTTAGCTCCGGAAAACTTCTTGGTTTCTTGGTAAACCACCGAGGAATAGAAGCAAACCCGGCGAATATAAAAGCTATTGAAGACATGCAGCCACCAGCCCACATCAAGGATGTCCAGAAGCTAACTGGATGTCTAGCTGCCCTCAGCCGGTTCATCTCAAGACTGGCGGAATGGGCGCTACCCTTCTTCAAGCTATTGAGGAAGTCCGGACCATTCTAATGGTCTGAAGAAGCAGAGAAGGCATTCTAGGAGCTGAAGCAGCTCCTCACCACCCTACCAACCTTGGTAGCTCCGAACCCTGGTAAGCCACTCCTGCTTTACATTTTGGCAACTCACGAAGTTGTCAGCATGGTCCTGGTTGCGGAAAGACCAGAACCATCTCCAGTTTAGGAATCCAGACCCCTTCGGTAGGGTTCGGAGCTACCTAAAGTCGAGTCTGGGTCCCAGCTACCAGACCCGGATCCTCAAGGAGAGACTCCGTAGGATCCATCTCCTTCAAATGAAGGAGTCACTGCTACTGAGCAACAAGATCCGGGCCCCTCTGGGAAGGTCCGGGTCACTTTAGAAGAAGCTTTGGGTACCTCCAACCGGCACCCGGAGGTCCCCGAACAAGGTTTGGACCGCTCCGGGACGGTCCAGGTAGATGAGGAGGAAGCCCCGGGCCCCTTCGAGAGGGTCCGGACAGTCCAGCGCCCAGTGTACTTCATCAGCGAAGTACACCATGATGCCAAGACTCGGTACCTGGAGGTGCATAAGCTGCTCTACGCAGTTCTTATTGCCTCTAGGAAGCTCCGACACTACTTCCAAGCTCACAAGATTTCAGTGGTAACCACTTATCCACTACGTGCAATCTTGCATAACCCCAATTCCATTGGGAACATTGCAAAGTGGGCAGCGGAATTAGCCGAGTTCGACCTTGAATTCGTTCCAAGACAAGCTATCAAGAGTCAAGCATTGGCGGACTTTGTGGCGGAATGGACCCCCTCTCCATCAAATCTTGGGGGCCCCAGTGAGCAAAAGTCGGAACCCAAGGTTCCGGTCTTCACTGAGCCTCACTGGATTCTCTACTTCGACGGCTCCGTGCAGAAGCAGGGGGCCGGAGATGGAGTCCTTCTCCTCGCTCCGACCGGGGAGAAGGTTGAATACATGGTGCACCTTGACTTCAAAGCGACCAACAACATGGCGGAGTATGAAGCACTAATTTATGGACTCAAGGTGGCACTATCGTATGGTGTCAAGCAGCTGCTGGTAAAGGGTGATTCACAACTTGTTGTAAAACAAGTCCAAGGTGAATGTTGCTACAACAACCCTCAACTAGCTGCATACCTACTTGAAGTCCAGAAGCTTCAGAAGGACTTCGACATCTTGGATCTTTGCCATGTCCAGCATCTCAACAACGCTAAAGTCGATGAACTCTCGACGAAAGCTTCAACTGGGGCTCCGGCTCCCGACGGAACCTTCGTCCGGAGGTTGTCTAAACCTACAGATCAGCTTGCTGAACTGAGCGAAGGGGGCGAGACCAGCACCTCGAAGCTGGCGGTCCCGATGGCCCTGTTACCATGGCGTCCATCAAGGGTCGTAGGTGCTGCAGGAAGCTCCAAGCAACCCAGCATGCAAGACTCAAATCCTCAAGCTAGCTCCAACTCATGGATCTCGGAGATCCGGAGCTACTTGAAAGACAATTTCCTTTCTGAAGATAATGTATCCGCTGATCGGATAGTCAGATTGGCTAAAATATACACACTGGTAGAAGGGGATCTCTACCGACGTGGTGCCAACGGCGTCCTAATGCGGTGCATTACAAGGGAAGAAGGCTACGAGCTTCTCGCGGAAATCCATGCAGGAGAGTGTGGGAACCACGCGTCTTCCCGCACGCTGGTCGGTAAAGCCTTCCGTCATGGCTTCTACTGGCCTAGAGCGCTCTTGGATGCAACTGAGCTAGTGAAGAAATGCAAAGCATGTCAGTTCCATGCAAAGTAAATTGACACACCAGCTCAGCCTCTACAAATGATACCTCCTACATGGCCTTTCATTGTGTGGGGGATGGATATCTTGGGACCTTTCCCAAGAGCCGTCGGAGGTTACAAGTTCCTATACGTTGCCATTGACAAATTCACCAAATGGCCGGAAGCAACTCCAGTTGTGACAATAAACAAGCAATCAGCTATCAACTTCTTGCAGTCCATTGTATGCAGATTTGGAGTCCCGAACAAGATCATAACTGATAATGGGACCCAATTCATAAGTTCTGCATTCCAAGGATATGGCGAAGACCTCGACATTCAGTTCAGCTACGCTTATGTAGCTCACCCAGCAAGCAATAGCCAAGCTGAGAGAGAAAATGCAGAAATCCTAAAAGGGCTCAAGACGCGCACATACGAGCGCCTGAGAAAACATGGAGCCAACTGGATCGAAGAGCTTCTGCCCACACTGTGGGCCAACAGGACAACTCCAAACCGGTCAACTGGAGAGACACCCTTCTGCCTGGTGTACGGACCTGAAGCAGTCCTTCCTCCAGAAATCACCTTGGGTCGCTCCGGGTCCGAACCTTCGACGATGCCATGAGGGACCAGCTCCGGCGTGAAGACCTTGACCTCCTTGAAGAGGGAATGTGCCGAGCAGCTGTTTGGAATGCCCGATACCGCCAAGATCTTCGGCGCTATCACCAACGACATGTTCACAGCCGACAGCTCAAGGAAGGCAATCTGGTTCTACGGAGAATACAATCCAGAGAAGGGTTAAACAAACTTTCCCCCAGCTAGTAAGGACCCTTCCGAGTGATCAAAGTATCCCGTTCTGGATGCGTTCGCTTGGCAACCGAGGATGGGACACCTCTCCCTAATCCTTAGAGCATTGAGCACATCCGTAAGTTCTACACTTAATATCACGGAGGTGAGTCTGTAGTTACATGTGATGTATGTTATAGAGTCATTCTACAGAGTCGGGTAGCTCCTCCAGGAGAACAGTCGGACCTTCCCAGGAAGGTCCGCAAAGTTCAGACAACACTTGTCATAGTCTCAGAACTAAAAGCGTGGCTAGCTACCTTGGGTCAAACGAGAAACGAAACACACTTAGCCTGGTTCCGTACCCTAAGAGTGTACTTGTTTCCCCTGTACCCCGAACCTATAATGAAAGACATCATTGTGTGAAAACAGACTCCACGTGCATTTATTTTGTACAGGCTCAATATTTTTTATTTTTCTCTTTCTTGTCTATAACAAAGTTGTGTAATTCTTAAGAAACTTTAGCTTGACCAATTCATGTATAATTCGAGTTGCATTGTCTATTCTTCCGGGTCTAAACATTGTTAATGGTCTACTCGTTTGAATGCCGCCAAGCCAATCTAGGCCGGAGTGTGCTATCGACTTAGCCTGGTCATGCACCCTATGTACGCCACTCTACCTACACTCTGGCAGGCCGAAGTAAGGTAAGTCCAGAAACGATGGGACCTGGAGGAAACAAGCCAGTGCACTTGATTGTATTTAGAATTGTGTTCGACCTAAAACTTTCTCGAGAATAGTAAGTCGTAGTTGAGTTATAGATAGGAAATAGATTTTACTATTTTCCTTGACTTCAGTGTGTAGGGAAAATAAAGATCCCATGATGATGGTGAATGACCGGAGCTACCAAAGCTCTGACATCCCCTAAGGTGGCTTGTTCTCAATGTTCCAAACATTGATAGCGAGCGTCGCTGGAGCTACTCAGCTCCGGTAAAGCTAGGGGGCCAACCGTCAACGTGAAGTAAAGATGGTGGAAAGACTCCACAGTGGAGTCTGCTGTCGACACAACGCGTGTCGAGAGAGGTCACTGCCGGAGCTACCAAGTTCTGACACCCCAGAGGACTGGCTATCAACGCTCTACCAGTTGATGGAGACTGTTGCCGGAGCTACTAAGCTCTGACGATGGTCAATGCCGGAGCTACTAAGCTCCAACAACCTCAGGGGGCCTCTACTATCGAAGACTTTAGACCTATGTTCTACAAGTTCGAAGCACGCAAGTTTTCAACAACTGTTACATCCTCTTGGTACATGTTCACAATCAAATTGTGTACATATACCAGGGGGCAAAGTGAGACAAAGCTGTTGAAGACAAAAAATGAAATTTATAAAAATTTGGATTTCATTCATCTGGAGACAAGAGATTACAAAATTGGAGAAAAAAAGAAGAGAGAATACAAGCGGGAGCTACAAAGAGAGAGTCCTAGACCCTATGGAAGAATGAGGCGACCTTTTGGGCAACCTCCGACATGCTGGCTTGGGCGGCTTCTCCCTCTCCGTCGATGGGGCCTTCAAGCACCAGGTCCAGTGGGAACTGAGGGTCCTGGCTTGTGTAGCACGTCAGCACATATTCTGCGACATTCTTCGCTAGGGATTGTCCCTCGATTTCCATCTGGTCCGCGATGACATCGCCCATCTTGGTGAGCTTGTTGCCTGCCAAACTCAATGCCTGCAACGCCTTGTAAGACCTATGTGTGCTGAATACATTGGCTTGTAGTGAATACACTTGCTTTGACGATAAAAGTTTTGATATCACCAAAACACCTTTGTATTAAGGTCCTGCTAGTTTTGGTTAGCTCCGGTGAGCTTTGGTAAGCTCAGGCGAGTGCTTGATTTTACTAGCTCTGGTAAGCTCCAACTCAAGGTCCGGTTTGCTCTGGCAATGTCCAGAACTTGACCGCAGTGCTTCTGCTTTTCATTTGCAATGTTTCGTACTTGCTTTACATCTCTGCAAAGATTGCTTAGTATTCATTTGCTAAGTCTTTGGTGCATTTTTGGCTGACATGGATGATATCGTGTTACTCTGGTTTTGCAACATGCTTATGTGAGGTTCTCACGTAAGGTGTTGTGTTTGGAACTAACTTGAGTCAAGTCGAGGACTTGGGCTCGTATGGATTGGTTGTTTATTCATGTGCAGGTGTTGCTTGAGTTCAAGACATGACTGGTGATGGGATCCATTGGACTAGTCTCAGGGAGGAGATGAGGTTCCAACAACCAAATTCAGGAGGAATTGTGGTTGAGCTGATCAGGAGGTTGCGCAGCATGATTGAATCAAGAACAATGCATGTGAAGGTATCATGGATGTCATTGGAAGATGTTTGCACGTGTGCAAGGAGTGCATGGACGTGGCTACATGGTTCCGAGACGTGATGAAGAGATGTGGACGTAAAGAGCTGGTCGGAAAGGTCCAACCGACTAGGTTATGTACTCAGGCTGCGGCTGAGTCGGGTTTGACTCAAATATGGAAAGATATGAGTTGGTTATGATAGGATTTCGTGTGGGTCATGAATTTGAGTTGTTTAGGAATGTGGGATACGTTCCTAAGGTGTTTGTAAGTCTTAAAATTGCTTCTATCTCCGTATAGAAGAATCCTAAGCAGTTATGGAAAGTTACGATTCGTGAACAGAGTAGGATTAGGTTCCTGATTTGAGTTGAGTTGGCTTTCAAGCTGGTTATATAAGCAAGGGAGCCCAGAGCTCGTGGTGAACGACTTTGGGGCTGTTTCTCTTGTGTTCTATTGAATAAAATTCATAGTTTGAAGGAACTTTTGTGCCTTGTTCGTCCGACTTGTTCGAGACAAGTTTTACTCGTCGAGTTTCTGAACAGCACTACCTTTTATTGGTGGTTTTGTCATAACTCGAGTTTTACAGATCCAATTGACGTGATTCTTTTTGGGTTGTCTTCACAACTTGATTTTCTATCATCTTTCAAAATTTCGCAGTCATTGGATTTTTGGTCTATGATATACACGAGTTTCTTTGCAGCATTCCAGAACTGTTTTTTTTTTCGGGTATTGCAGATTGACCTTTGTTCGATCTTTCGATCATAACTTGAGTTTTTCTCAACGGATTTGAGTTATTCTTGTTGTGTTGTCTTCATGACTTGATTCTCTCTGATATATATCACTTTTTTCATGGTGAAACACGTTTAGATTAGTCTCACACACGATTTCTTTAACAGATCGTTTTTCTGCCGAAGGGGTTGAGGTTTAATTGTTTCCACTGCGTAAGATTTTTAAATATACCATTCACCCCCCAGGTAGCTTTTCACGTGATCTTCGATCCTACAATTGGTATCAGAGTCACGGTGCTCTAATATTTGTGATTTGCACGTGTTTTTGACTAATCATCATGGAGAAGTACTCCGCCAAACCTTGTGTGTTTGCTAGTATTGATTTTCAGGTTTGGAAGGCACGCATGGAGGCTTTCAACCAGGCACAAGGCTTTGCAATATGGGAGAAGGTATACAAGCCTTACGAAGTGTCATCAAACGATCAAGTTACAGCTACAAATCTGAGAGATGTCGACAACAACAACAAGGCTCGGAACTTGATAATACAAGGATTAACACAAAGCGACTTCGACCGTGTTGCACACCTCCGATCTGCATACGATGTGTGGAAAGCACTTTGTGACTACCACGAAGGATCCAACACAATCAAAGAGGTAAGGCAAGACATGTCCAAGAAAGAATACATGCGCTTCGAGATGCAATCCGGTGAGTCTATTGATGACCTTTTTGCTCGCTTTAATAAGATTCTCAGCAACTTGCGTAGTGTCAATGTTAATTTTTCAGATGCTGAAAATGCTAGGCAATTGCTAAGTGCATTAGATATGTCAATTTGGGAGATGAAAGTGACATCTATTCGTGAATCTACTGGCATGAGTTCACTTACTTTAGATGTGTTATATTCCAAGTTAAAACTCATGAAATTGACATAATCTCACGTAAGAACCCCAACAAGTCTATTGCTTTTGTTTCTCAACGTGATATGCCTAGTTCTGGTCAAACATCATCTTGTAGTACACTTGCTTTGCTGTCCTCTCTAACCCTTGAACAGATTGAGGAGTTTCCAAATGAGGAGCTAGCACTCATCTCTACCCGGTTCTCAAAAGCATTGCAAAATGCGAGAACTAGAAGGAGAGGAAGCTCCGGACCTCAATGATGCTTTGAATGTGGTAAGACAGGACATTTTCGTTCAGATTGCCCTAACCTTTCAGGTCCTACTTCTCGGGATGAAAATAAAACAAGAGCGAAGCAGTCCTTTGCAAAAGATACAAAGAAAAATAAGGGTTTTACATGACGTCAATTGGTGAGCAGTTTTATCTCAGCACTCCAGGAACTTGGCTCAAGCGACGTGGACATTAGAAGTGATGAAGATGAAGATGATTTGGAAAACTTGTGCTTCATGGCGGGCAAGTCAAGATCAAGTATGGAGGAGGTAGAACACAACAGCGACAATGAAGAGGTATGTCCTACTTGCGAAGAAATGTGTGATGCTATTTCTCGTGCCACTGTTATTGTTAAGAAAAAGGACAAAAAGCTTATGGACAATGCTATTAAAATTGAGTCACTAGAATCTGAAATTAATCATTTGAAACCCTTGATTCCTAGTGATGATTCTTGTCCCTCATGTGACTTAATATATGAACAATTGTCCTCCCTAAGAAATGCACATACCTCCACATTTGATAAACTTGAACTTGAAATTGAAAAGAATAAAAAGCTTGCTGCACTTAATATTGGAAACTTAAAAGATGCTTCTTGTTCTACAATTGATTTGCATTGTTATAGTTGTGATGATCTTGATAAGAAACTGCAAGATGCTATGAATGAAATCTCTATATTGAACAATGCTTTACGTTGTCATGAAGTTAAATATTGTTCCAATTGCAAATTAAAAGAAAAAACTTCATGTGAAAATTGCCTTGATCTGTCCAATAAACTTGATAACATGCATAAGACATTTGATCGGTTTTGTAATGGGAATAAGAACCTAAACTTGCTTTTGAATTCATCCAAGTCTTGCAATGATAAAACTGGTTTAGGTTTTGATTCTCATGCTCATGCTAAGGCACATCCACCTAAAAGTGTAAAGTCATTAGGAAGTGATTTGATTCAAACAGTTCCTAAACAAAAAGAAGTGGTTTTCAAATCTGCAGGAGTATTGTCTCATTCAGTTTCAAATAAAAATGTTGTTTGCTCATTTAGACATGAACACAAAGTTAAATTTCATTGTACCTACTGTGGTAGAGATGGTCATGTCATAGATTTTTGTTATAGACTAGCTAAACAACAGAAAAGGGAAAGAATGGTTGCTAGATCTCATAACTTTCATGCAAAATTTGCTGTACATATTGAACCGAATGTACAACTTGCTGTTTTGAGTCAAAAACATTCAAAGTTTACCTCCGGACCTTCTGTTTTTGCCTCCGGAGCTATTGATTTTTGTGCTACACAAGTAACACCTTATAGGTCAGTAGTTAAGAATAAAAAATCTCAAACTTTGACTCATAAACCTGCTGTTTTGTCTCAGCTTTCGCGTGTTTTTCCTGCTGCATGTCGCGTGACTCAGTACTGGATTCCTAAATGCCTTTTGACTAACCCCAGTATTGAGTCATCGACATATTGTGCTTCTATGTAGGTTACACGTTTGAGGAAGGAGAACATTTGGATTGTGGATTCAGGTTGCTCACGCCACATGACCGGTAACAAAGATTGGTTCTCCTCCCTCTCTTTTGTGTCATGTGTAGAGAATGTTACTTTTGTCGATAATTCTTCAACTCCTATAATTGCTAAGGGTTCGGTTAGAGTAAATGATCACTACACTTTGAAGGATGTGGCACTTGTCAAAAATTTGAAATACAACTTGCTTTCTGTTTCACAATTGCTAGATGAAAATCTGGAAATTATTTTCAATAAAAACTGCTGCAAAGTTGTAAGTTCAAATAGTGAGCTTATTTTTAACATGTCTTGGTTTGGAAGAGTTTTTAAAGCTGATTTTGATATGTCTTCCTCTAAGCATAGGTGTCTAGTTGCTAATGATTCAAAGGACTTATTTTTTTTGGCATCGTAGACTTGGTCACGTAGGTTTTGATCACCTAACGCGTGTTAGTGCTCTTGATCGTATACGTGGGCTGCCTAAGCTTAAAGGGGACAAAGAAATTGTGTGCTCTTCTTGTAGACATGCTAAGATGGTTGCAGGTTCACATACTCCTCTCACAATGATCATGACAACTGAACCGTGTCAACTTTTGCACCTTGACACCGTAGGACCTTCACGTGTTCAATCCTTCGGAGGTAAATGGTATGTTCTTGTGATTGTTGATGATTATTCTAGATACTCTTGGGTTTACTTTATGGCGTCTAAGAATGAAGCTTTTAGTCACTTTAGAACTTTATTTCTTAGATTATCAATTGATCACCCAAGATCTTTAAAAGCAATTAGAAGTGATAATGGAACTGAATTTAAAAATCAATCTTTTGATCACTTTTGTACTGAAAATGGAATAGATCATCAATTTTCTTCATCATATGTACCTCAACAAAATGGTATTGTAGAAAGAAAGAACAGAACCTTAGTTGAGATGGCTAGGACTATGCTTGATGAATATCAAACTCCTAGGAAATTTTGGGCTGATACGTTAGCAACCGCTTGTTATGTCTCAAATCGTGTTTTCTTGCATGCTGAGCTAGGTAAAACACCATATGAGCTCCGGTTTGGACATAGGCCTAGTGTTACACACTTTCAGGTCTTTGGTTGCAAATGCTTTGTTAAGAAACATGGTAATCTTGATAAATTTGAACCTAGATCCATTGATGGCATGTTTCTTGGTTATCCATCTCATACTAGAGGCTACCGTGTGCTTTTACTTGACACTAACAAAATTGTGGAGACTTCTGAAGTGTCTTTTGATGAAGCTAGCCCAGGTACTAGCTCAAACATTGCAGGTCCAGATCCATATTTGCAGGGGGAGCATTTTCGTTGAAGATGAGGAAGAATTAGAGCTGCTGCCCGAAAATTCGGCAGCTAAAGACTTTGGTTGAGCTCCGGATGTTAATTCTCAACTAGCACCGACAACCATCAATGCTGATTCAAATCGTCCTCAAGTCACAAGCTCATTGATTTGTGATGAACATGAAGAAGAAGAAGCTTTTGAGACATCTGTTTCCCTACGGTTTTACAAAGATCATCCCCCACAACAGATGATTGGAAGCTTGCACGAACGAGTCACACGGTCCAGGTTTTGCGATCCAAACTCTTATGCTCATTCTGCTTTTGTTTCTTCTTTTGAACCCAAAGATATATCACACGCACTCACTAATGAATCTTGGATTATTGCCATGCAAGAAGAGTTAGAAAATTTTGAAAGAAATATTGTTTGGAAACTTGTACCTCCACCTCAAGGTCACACTTTAATTGGAACTAAATGGGTATTTAAAAATAAACAAAGTGAGGATGGGGTTGTGGTTAGGAATAAGGCTAGGTTGGTTGCTCAAGGTTTTCACTCAAGTTGAAGGTCTAGATTTTGATGAAACATTTGCTCCTGTTGCTAGATTAGAAGCCATAAGAATTTTTCTAGCTTTTGCTGCATCAAATGGTTTTAAGCTACATCAAATGGATGTTAAAAGTGCTTTTCTTAATGGCTACATAGATGAGGAGGTTTATGTGAAACAACCACCGGGTTTTGAAAATCCAGATTTTCCTAATCATGTTTACAAACTGTCCAAAGCCTTGTACGGTCTCAAACAAGCCCCTAGAGCATGGTATGATAGGTTAAAAACATTCTTACTTGAAAAAGGGTTTACCAAGAGCAAGGTTAATAAAACTCTTTTTGTGCTTAAGCATGGCAACGACTCATTATTCGTTCAAATGTATGTGGATGATATTATCTTTGGTTGTGTTTCTCATGATCTTGTGTCCAAGTTTTCAGCAATGATGAGTTCCGAATTTGAGATGAGTATGATAGGTGAACTCACGTACTTTTTGGGGCTGCAAATCAAGCAAACAAAGGAGGGTACCTTTGTGCATCAAACGAAGTATACAAAAGATCTCCTTAGGCGCATCAACATGGACAAAAGCAAGCCTCTTCGGACACCAATGGGAACATCAACAACACTTGGACTTGATGAAGATGGTGAACCCGTGGATCAAAAAGAATATAGAAGCATGATCAGATCACTTTTGTACCTCACGGCATCAAGACCAGACATACAATTCAGCATATGTCTTTGTGCACGGTTTCAAGCTTCCCCACGTGCTTCACATCGTGAAGCCGTCAAAAGAATTCTCAGGTACTTACATGGAACTCAAGAATTTGGAATTTTTCTTCCTTCTTCCTCAAATGTTACTTTGAAAGCTTTTTCGGATGCTGATTTTGGGGGTTGTAGGATTGATAGGAAAAGTACTTCCGGTGCTTGTCATTTTCTTGGTAATTCTCTTATTGCTTGGTCCTCTAGAAAACAAAATTCAGTTGCACAATCCACAGCTGAATCTGAATATGTAGCTGCTGCTAGTGCTTGCTCACAAATTCTTTGGATTGTTCAAACACTTAAGGACTATGGGGTTGATCTAGATAGTGTTCCACTGTTCTGTGATAACACTAGTGCCATTTGCATTGCTAAAAACCCCGTGCAACATTCTAGAACGAAGCACATTGATATTAGGTATCACTTTCTTTGAGATAATGTTGAAAAAAGAAACATTGTGCTTCACCATGTAGATACCGAACAACAATTGGCTGACTTTTTTACAAAACCTTTGGATTTCACTCGTTTTTGTTACATTCGTAGTGAAATAGGGGTTATGCATCCTCATGGCTTAAATTGAGGGGGAGTTTTGAAACTTGGGAAGTCTATGTGTGAATCTGAAATTAAAATAATATGAGCATAGTATTTCATACATATATGACTTTGTGATTCCTTTTACATGCTGAAAGTTCTTACTACATTACTCGTGTTATACATTTTGTAGTTTTTACCATGTCTAGTAATTGGAATAATTACTTACACTAAAACTGGTCATGGTCGAACTTTATTGCTATTTTGAACTTGTTACATGTTCACAAGTGCTTTTAATCATTAAGAATTAATCAAGTAATCAACTCACATGTTGAGTTTTTATGAACAAATATAAATTGAGAAAAGATCAAGAGAATATGCATGCATCGCACTTCTTCTTTTGAGATGGCTTATCATTGCACTTAGATATGAACTTGGAAGAAGTTGTGTATGACCAAAACCATGTCCTTAAGCTTCTGATTGTCAAATGACATAGGCTTGGCTTGGTTGGTTAGAATAAGGCAGATGCGCATATAATCTCTTGCAAATATCATATGATCTAAATTTATGCTTTGAAAAATAATAAAATGCAGCAACTAGTGTCATGCTTTCATGTTTTGAAATAGTTAAGTTTGTGAGATCATGACTTGCTTAAATTGAAAATTACATATGATCTCTAACATGGCTTACACTACTTTATGTATCTCATTGATGTGATAATGTAAGGTACATGATAGTATGACTTGGATGAGCTTTGTTTATATGTATATGTTATAATATGCTCATAACAACTAAAGGGGGGAGAGATAATTTGTTTATATGCTCATGACTTGCTGAATACATTGTCAAAGGGGGAGAGATAAGCATGAAGAGAAAGAGAATATGTGCATAAGGAGAGATAATAAAGGGGGAGAGATAATATGGGATAATTTTTAGATTTTCTTCTCATTTTACTTTTGATTTACAAAGGGGGGGAAACTGCCTTCAAAACTTTTATGTGAATAATCCAATGTTTGGATTTTAAATGGTGTTGCCAATGCATTCATCAAGGGGGAGATTGTAAGACCTATGTGTGCTGAATACATTGGCTTGTAGTGAATACACTTGCTTTGACGATAAAAGTTTTGATATCACTAAAACACCTTTGTATTAAGGTCCAGCTAGTTTTGGTTAGCTCCGGTGAGTTTTGGCAAGCTTCGGCGAGTGCTTGATTTTACTAGCTCTGGTAAGCTCCGGCTCAAGGTCCGGTTTGCTCTGGCAATGTCCGGAACTTGACCGCAGTGCTTCTGCTTTTCATTTGCAATGTTTCGTACTTTCTTTACATCTCTGAAAAGATTGCTTAGTATTCATTTGCTAAGTTTTTGGTGCGTTTTTGGTTGACATGGATGATATCGTGTTACTGTGGTTTTGCAACATGCTTATGTGAGGTTCTCACGTAAGGTGTTGTGTTCGGAACTAACTTGAGTCAAGTCGAGGACTTGGGCTTGTATGGATTGGTTGTTTATTCATGTGAAGGTGTTGCTTGAGTTCAAGACATGGCTGGTGATGGAATCCATTGGACTAGTCTCAGGGAGGAGATGAGGTTCCAACAACCAAATTCAGGAGGAATTCTGGTTGAGCTGATCAGGAGGTTGCGCAACATGATTGAATCAAGAACAATGCATGTGAAGGTAGCATGGACGTCATTAGAAGATGTTTGCATGTGTGCAAGGAGTGCATGGACGTGGATACATGGTTCCGAGACGTGATGAAGAGATGTGGACGTAAAGAGTTGGTCGGAAAGGTCCAACCGACTAGGTTATGGACTCAGGCTGCGGCTGAGTCGGGTTTGACTCAAATATGGAAAGATTTGAGTTGGTTATGATAGGATTTTGCGTGGGTCACGAATTTGAGTTGTTTAGGAATGTGGGATACGTTCCTAAGGTGTTTGGAAGTCTTAAGATTGCTTCTATCTGCATATAGAAGAATCCTAAGCAGTTATGGAAAGTTACGATTCATGAACAGAGTAGGATTAGGTTCCTGATTTGAGTTGAGTTGGCTTTCGAGCTGGTTATGTAAGCAAGGGAGCCCAGAGGTCGTGGTGCACGACTTTGGGGCTGTTCCTCTTGTGTTCTATTGAATAAAATGCATAGTTTGAAGGAACTTTTGTGCCTTATTTGTCCAACTTGTTCCAGACAAGTTTTATTCGTCGAGTTTGTGGACAGCACTACCTTTTGTCGGTGGTTTTATCATAACTCGAGTTTTACAGATCCAATTGACATGATTCTTTTTTGGTTGTCTTCAAAACTTGATTTTCTATCATCTGTCAAAATTTCACGGTCATTGGATTTGTGGTCTATGATCTACACGAGTTTCTTTGCAGCGTTCCAGAACTGTTTTTTTTCGGGTATTGCAGATTGACCTTTGTTCGATCTTTCGATCATAACATGAGTTTTTCTCAACGGATTTGAGTGATTCTTGTTGTGTTGTCTTAGTGACTTGATTCTCTCTGATATCTATCACTTTTGTCATGGTGAAACACGTTTAGATTAGTCTCACACATGATTTCTTTAACAGATCGTTTTTCTGCCGAAGGGGTTGAGGTTTAATTGTTTCCGCTGCGTAAGATTTTTAAATCTACCATTCACCTCCCCCCCCTCTAGTAGATTTTCACGTGCTCTTCGATCCTACATGTCTGGTCCAGCTCTGGCTCTGGATCATCCGGACGCACAGGGCTAAAACCCATTGGTGTCAGCGCGTCGTTGGCTTTGACTAGGAAGTCCCAAACTTGTTGGGACTCCGCAGCCCTCGAACCTCGCATCTCCTCCAAGGATCTTCTGGTCGCTGCAAGCTCCGAATTCTCATGGGCAAGGCGCTCAGCCTCTTTGGCATTCTGGTGAATCTTTTCAGCAACCTGCCTTTCGAGTTTACTGATCTCCTCCTCTCGGAGGTGGATCTTGTTCTGGCAATCGACCAAATCCTTCTCCCGGGCCCGCACCTTCTTCTCCCTAGCAGCAATTTCATCCTCCCTCTTGTGGAGGTCCTCTCCTCGCTGCCAGGCCTTCTTCTCCTCTTTCTCGCAGCGCTCATCCAACTTCTTGGTGTGCTCCGCGAGACTCTTGTCACCCAGAGTTAGCCTATGAGTAAGATCTTCCTCCCTCTTCACGAGGTCATCCCGTAGCTCCAAGAGTTTTTGCTCTCCATCTTCAAGCTTTTTCTCCCGCTCCTCAAGGGCCTCCCGGTGCTTGACGAGGCTATCGTGGATGGCGCTGAGCTTCTCTCCATGATCATTTGCCGCATTATTAGCAGCTACGGCCTGTTTGTGGATGGCCCAGGACTGGTTGTCAAGGGATCGCACCATGCTTTCCCTCTCATCCAGCAGCTTATCCCAGTACTCCAACCGGACCTTCTCATTCTTCACCCACTCCTTATCATCAGCCAGCCTCGACTGCGTCAGCTTGGTCTCGAATTGGAGCCGATTGCGCCACCTCCTAAGAGTTTGGCGCTCCTCCTCGAGGGACTTGTTGTTGTGGTAAAAAGCCAGATGGACCTGACGAAGACTGGAGCAGGCGTTGTCAATAGACAACGACAGAGGGATCGGGTCCGGACCTGTCGGGGTCCTCTCCGCTGGCTCCACCGGGTTCTTCGTGACAAAAATCGGGTCTCACTCTACAAGAGCGGTCCCCTGGGCTTCCACGGCACTAGGGCCGTCCTCCAGGATAGCCTCGGCCACCGTCGAGGAAGGTCCTACAACAGAAGTTTCGACCTCCGGAGTTGGCTCCGAAGGGCCCGCCGCCAGGTCATCAACAACTGGCCCCTCAAGCGGGGGGCCGGCAGCTTCATCTAGGCACCCTGGCTCAGGCGCGGGCACCTCCGGAACCACCACCTCTGGGGCAGGCGCTGAAGGTTTGGCCGAAGCTGAAGCCACTTTCGGCTCCAACGTTGGCGCCTCCTCCATCGTCGGCTCAGGCGCTGGTGCTTTGACCGTCATGGGCTCGGGTGCTGACACTTCTGCAGCAATCGGCTCAGGCGCTAGAACTTCTTCGGTGACCGGCTCTATCGCCAGAACTTCATCAACACCCAGCTCTACCATAGGGGCTTCATCAACCACCTGCTCCACTGCCGGGGCTTCAACAACATCTGGCTCTAGGGCCAGTACTGCAGCTACCTCCAGCTCTGAAGCCGGAGCGTCCGTCATCTCAACATCCAAACCCGAAGCTTCAACCTCCGGGGCTGGTGCCGCTGGTACATCTTCATTCCCATGGTTTGACGCTACCACGGGAGCTTCTAAGGATGAGTCGAGGTCCAGGACCACGACAACCGGCGCTAGAGCTGTCGCAGCCTCAGCCACCTCTTGGGGCGGCGCTGGGATTGGAGCCGTAACTTCCGACTGCACAGCCTCAACTGCTGCTGCAGGAACCAGAGCTTCAGCCCCTTTCTTGGGCACTCTGTGGATGAAGGACGAAGAAACTCAAAACACAATTACAACAAAAAACAATCAACTGGGGTAAAAAACAAAATTTATCTCGGAAGGCTTCCGCTTCAGCTAGCGCGGAACCTCTTCCCCGGACGCTCGGTGCCGGACCCTGTCGCCATTGGTGTGGTAGCTCCGGAAGGTTCCTCGGAGCTTGCTGATGCCGTCGGCGTCTTCTTGGTTGAGGCCCCCCTTGACCGGGAAGGACCTCCAGACCCAGAGCCCTCAGCTGGCCCTCGTACTGGAGTCACATGGCCGGAGCTAGCACCCCGAGGAGATGCCGATGCTGGAGTGGTTGCCACCACCAAAGACCTCCTCCGCCTGGGAGAAGGAGCCGTCGTGGAAGGAGCAGGCCTGACGGACCTCCCGTCAGCATGCTTCAGTTTCCTCTTGCGGCTCGAGGGCTCAGCCAACTCCTTGGCCTTGCCTACAACTTCGGCTCTTGGCTTTGGGGCGAGAGCGGAGCCACCTTCAGAAGCTCCAGTGATTGCCACCCCGGAGGTCGGTCGCCTCTCCACCAGGCCCAAGTCGTCCAACAGTGGCATCTTCCTCCGGAGCTCTCTACACTCCTCTGGTATCATATTCAGAGGCAGGAAGGCCGCCGGTGGAGACACGTCGCCAGGGTCGATGTTCCCAGGCTGGAACTTCTTGAGATGGGTCTTCAAGGCTTCACCGGTCAAGTTGGTGTCCAAGCGGACCTCAATGCGGTTGGTGTCCATCTCACTATTGAAGGCCCAGGCAGGCCGGCTCCTAGCCCTCAACGGGGCCCACCTGTTCATCAAGAAGTTGCCGAAACCATATGCGGGGTCACCCCACCTTCGACACATTCCTGGATTTTGTCCAGGATGGGCCTGTACTCCCTTGATAGCTCCGGCACGTCACTCCAAGTGTCGGTGTCAACGCGAGGAAGGCCTTCAGGCAGTTCCAGCCTCTCGTGTCCCTCGATAGTGATGACCAACCAATCTTTGTTTCAGTCGTCCCACTTGCCGGAAGGAAAGGACCTCAAGTACTTGAGGGGAGAGTTTTTCCGCTTCACGAAGTAGTAGAAGCTGATGAACTCATCACTCTTCCCGGTCGGGTGGATAGTGAAGAAAGTCTGGAACAACTCCAAGCAAGGGGGCACGCCCACCCACATCTCGCAAAAGTGGACGAAAGTCGCCACTAGCAAGATTGAGTGGGCGCCCAGATGGTGGAGCTACAAACCATAGAAATCAAGCAGCATCAGAAAGAAAGTGGAGAAAGGCGGGATCAAACCCGCCATGGCGTACCCAAGGAAGTACACCATATCTCCGGCTCGCTCCTTCTCGAAGGGAAGCTTGCCGCAGCGAATGTCGTTATCGAAGGAGTCACTGGACCATCCCATGTAGGTCCGGACCCTAGACAACTCCTTCTTGCTCTCGATGCGGCTCTTGGGGAGTCCCAACTTCATCACGGCACAGCGTGGCAAGAGAGGAAAAGCAAGCAAAAGTTTGGAGGATTTGAGCGCAAGTTCAAATGAAGGCGTAAAGAATCCCCAAATGGTGAGCGCTTTCCTTCTTAAGTAAGCCCCCGCAACGCTTGGATGGAAACAGCAGAGGAGCCGACGATACAATTCAAAAACTTCACCCTGCCAATGACAAGGGGGCCCGGGGCCACCCCGACAATCAAGTCGAGGTCCTTACCCTAGGCGAACGGTTGTCATCATGAAAGGCGGGAAGCCCGAGGGCGGCGGCCTGACAGGGCGCGTGGAACCGATACGGTTTTTGTATCGGGAACCGGCGACCTTCAATTGTGTGAGATCCGCACGCTTAGATCTCACCTGCTGCATCCTGGATATGCCACGCGACGTTGGTTTAACTACGAACTACCGCCAACGGCACATCCGAAGACCCTTGAAGACACGGATCAAAAACCGAAGGATGGATCCACCTTCGGCAGAACGACTTCATCCAAAAGGTCTCTCCCAGAGGTGGGCCCAGGGGGCCACTGTCGGTACCCTGCGTACCGTATACCCCTTGGGACTACAAAAAGACCAAAGGAACTTCACCTGTCTGAGTTGAAGACCTGTGAAGGCCCCACATGTCATGCGGGACCGGACCTGCCTCCCATCTAAGGTTAGTCCCGGTGCTGCCACGTGTATACTGCAACCGGACCAACATCCCACACATGGGATAGCTCCGGGCTAAACACCTGTGCGGCACCCCCGGACCTAACCCCCGACAGAGGGAAGCTCCGGTACCGACACGTGTACATCTACACTGGACCTACCCGTCCCAGACGGAAAGTTCCGAAGCTGCCACGTGTCCAACCGCTGGACCTTCAGCCTCAACAATCAGACTGGTGGACCCTCCAACGGCTCGGACCTTCAAGGGGCAATCAAAGACTTCAATACCCGATTAAGTGTCATTAATACCATATTAATGACACATGATCGGAAGGCTCTTAATACCAGTAACAACACTGTCAAGGCCCGTTACCACACTATTAAGGATAATTAACCTCATTAATTATGTATTAAGCATCAGTAACCGCCAGGACCATATATCGGGCCAGGCTAATGGTGTAATGAACAGTCCTTGTACTATAAAAGGACTGGTCGACGATACACAGAGGAGGGCTTTTTCAACTCTGAGACCTCTCCCATACTCAGCTCTGACACTCAATACAACAACTACACACCCCGTGGAGTAGGGTATTACGCTCAGGTGGCCCGAACCATGTAAATCCTTGTGTCTATTTGTCATCGTGTTCTGAATCTCTGCGTGCCCAATACTGAACTACAAACTCCGCGGGCTGCCAACGGTAGTACTGGAAGAATTGCCGGATCAACCCTCCGACAGGTGCATTAGTGCAAAGTTACCTCCTTCATAGAGGAACTTTGCCACAACTCTCAAACACAAGATACATGAAATATCAGTTGAAAACCTGATAGCATCTTGATTTTGAGGAGAAGACTCGGGCTAAGGATGCTACTAAGAAAGGAGGTGAGGTTCAATCTAGTGCTAATGCTAATATGGTGCAGAAACCAAATGTCAAGAACAGAAGGAACAACAAGTCTCAATTCAAGTCAAACAAAACTACTACTTTGAAGAAGAAGGAGAAGAAGTCAAACAAAACCAATGATGGTTGTTTCTATACCTGTGGGGAGCAGGGGCATATTTCCAAGGACTATCCTGACAGGACAGACCACAGAGGGAAAAAGAATGTCAATATCATGATGTCTAGCAATGCGGATAGGTACGGTAATTCTTTTACTATTCTTACTGTTTCTCAAACATCATCTTGATAGTTTGATACGGGTGCTAATGTTCATGTATGTTCTGACATGTCTATGTTTACTTCTCACTAATAAGTCCTATTTTGACTGTCCAAATGGGGAATGGGACACATGCTTTTGTTCGTGGTATTGGCACAGTCGATCTGAAGTTCACTTCGGGAAAGATTGTCCAGCTGAAGACCGTGCATCATGTCCCTACTATGAACAAGAATCTTGATAGCGGCACCCTTCTATGCAGAGATGGGTTTAACGTAGTTTTAGAGTCCAATAAAATAGTTGTGTCGCAGCATGGACAATTTGTTGGTAAAGGTTATGAATGTGGAGGTTTGTTCCACTTTTCTCTTTTGGAGTTTAATAATAAGTCAGTGAACCATATTTGTGGCAGTATTAATACGGTGCGAGTGTTTGGCATTCTTGTTTATGTCACGTTAATTTTGTTTAATGAATTGGCTATCTAGTCTCAAATTAATTCCGAACTTTACAATTGCCAAAGGTTCTAAGTACCACAGTTGTGTGCAATTAAAGCAACCTCGAAAGACTCACAAGACAACCGAGAAGAGACACGTCATACATTCTGATCTATGCGACATGAATGATGTGTTGACAAAAGCTGGAAGTAAATACTTTATGATATTAATAGATGATTCTACTAGATTCTGCTATGTTTACTTGTTACAAACTAAAGATGAAGCTTTAGACTACTTTAAAATCTATATATCTAAAGTAAAAACTCAAATAGAGAGAAAGATTAAACGTCTTAGGTCAGACTGTGGTGGCGAGTATTTTCACAGAATATTTGATAATTTCTGTGAGAAACACTGTATTATACATGAGAGGACGCCTCTCTATTCACCCCAATCAAACGGGGTAGCTAAGAGGAAAAATTGCACATTGTGTGACTTGGTAAATGTCATGTTAGACTTTTCTGGTTTGTCTGACATGGTGAGGGAAGGCTTTATTGACTTTATGTCATGTCCTAAACCGTATCCCAAACAAGAATAAAGAGAAAACCCCTTATGATGAGTGGGTTTGGAGAAAACCATCACTTTCATACTTGCGTGTTTGGAGATGTTTTGCAAAGGTCAATGTTCCAATTACCAAGAAATGCAAGCTTGGACCAAAGACAGTGGATTGTGTCTTTCTAGACTATGCTCATCAGAACATCGCAAATAGATTTTTAGTAGTTAAATTAGAGATACCTGATATGCATGTTGATATATTGTGGAATCTCGTGATGCAACATTCTTTGAGAGTATATTTCCTATGAAAGATATGCATAGCACTTCTAGGATTTTTTTCTGAAATTTGTCTTGAATCTACCACAACTAGTGAGTTTCCTGATACACTGTTTGAGAGTGTCCCAGAGGAGAAACACAATGAAATAACTCAGCTGAGTAAGAGATGACAAATTGCAAAATCCTTCGGTGATGATTTCATTGTATACCTTGTAAATGATACTCTCAGATCCATAGCAGAGTCATCTGCATCACCAGATGCAGATGACTGGATATAAGCAGTTCATAGTGAGATGAACTCAATTCTTTCTAATGGATTCATGGAGTTAACTGAACGGTCGTATAGGTGCAAATCAATTGGCTACAAGTGGGTGTTCAAAAAGAAGCTCAGACCCGATGGTACTATTGAAAAGTACAGGGCGGGGCTAGTTGCAAAGGGCTATACTCAAAAGGAAGGTAAAGACTATTTCGATACCTATTCACCTGTCACCAGAACGATGACAATTCGTGTACTACTTTCTTTGGCTGCCTCTTATGGTCTAATCATCCATCAAATGGATGTGAAGACAGCTTTCCTTAATGGAGAGTTGGAAGAGGAGATATATATGGAACAACTTGATGGGTTCATAATAAAAGGTGAAGAGACAAAGATGTGCAAATTGTTGAAATCCTTGTATGGCCTGAAACAAGCACCTAAGCAATGATATGAGAAGTTTGACGTATGCAGACTTTATTATTAATGAGGCTGATCGGTGCGTGTACTATCGCCATGATGGAGGCGATAATGTTATATTATGCTTGTATGTGGATGATATACTTATTTTTGGTACGAGCATTGATATAATTTCTGAGGTGAAGTCCTTTCTATCAAAGTGTTTTGATATGAAAGATCTAGAAGAAGCGAATGTTATTTTGAACATTAAGCTGAATAAGGATAGAAGTGGGATTACTTTAAGTCAATCCCACTATGTTGAAAAAATCTTGATCTAGTTCGGCTTTATGGATAGCAAGATTTTTCCAACGTCTTATGATCCTAGCGTCATACTCAGAAAGAACAAGAAAGAGTAAAGAGATCCACTTAAATATTCCCAGATGATCAGTTCACTCATGTACTTAGCAAGCGCAACCCGTCCTGATATCTCGTTTGCTATGAGCAAACTGAGCATGTTCATGTCAAACTCAAATATAAATCATTGGCATGCATTTGAAAGAGTTATGCACTACTTGAGAGGTACAATAAGTTATGGAATTCACTATACCGAGCATCCGACAAAGTTTTGAGAGTTATAGTGATTCAAACTGGATCTCTGATGTTGATGAACTCTATGCCACGAGTAGATATGTGTTCACTCTAGCTGGTGGTGCTATATTATGGAGGTATTGCAAACAGACTATTTTGACGAGGTCAACCATGGAAGCAGAACTCACTGCTTTAGAGACAACAACTGCAGAGGTAGAATGGCTGCGAGAGCTCTTGATGGATTTTCCTGTAGTTGAGAAACCATTGCCGACAATCCTTATGAACTGTGACAATCAAACAGTGATTGCTAAAGTGACCAGTTTTAAGGATAATGCAAAACCATTAAGACACATCAAGAGACATTTATAATTTGTCAGAAAATTATGAAACTTCAAAGTTATTACGATTTCGTACATACAAACAGATAAAAATCTGGCAAATCCCTTCACGAAGTGTCTATCACGTAATGTGATAGAAAATGCATCAAGAGAGATGAGTTTGAGACCCATTGATGTGACAATATAGTAGTAACCCAATCTATGTGATCAGTGATCCCGTGAATTAGGACATGGGGAAACAAGCTAGTGGTTCACTGAGGAGAGTACTTACTTTAGACCCTCTCTATGTGAAGATGCATAATTATACTCTCAATCTGTAAGGCAGGTTGGCAATTAGCCTTAACATGTTTCTGTTGGCTATGTATAACAAATATGTCGTCCTATAGGAAACATATCTTTATCAGCTCCGACTGTCTAACATCGCAATGTGTGAGATTTGTGTGATCTCTGGAAAGCTCATGAAGAGACTAGGAAGTATGACATATATGATCCACCCGCGGGGTAGACTACCGGTAGTCAAGTACTAGGTGAAGTCGGTTCACACAAAATTTGCAATTCAACGCGTAGTTTATTGTTAAGTCGTGAACTGATGTAACTAAGAATCTAGACAGAAGTTCAATTTAACAATCTCTGTCGAAACATTAGTATATCAAACAAGGAACAAAAATGTTGTCTCTTCTAATGGCTTTGAGATCTGGTGGGGGATTGCTGGAATAAATGAGCTAGGTCCAATAATTATTCCAGAATTAATTCTAATAAATCTCAAAGGCTCATAAGAGCAATAGATGGTGGTGCTAAATCTTTAGTCCCACATGGGAAGTTGGAGAAAAGCAACCCCTCCATATAAGGGAGGTTGTTCTTCCACTTCTTGAGTGAGAGAGGATAGGAGAGAAGGGAGGGATGACCCACGCGCACTCCTCCTTGTCCTCGCTCGCTCGCCTCGCCACGTCCCGCCCCGCCCCGAGCCAAACCCAAATTTTATGTTTTTGCACAAAATTTAATTGGGGAGACTGAGTCCAAGTCGTTGGAGACGGACGCATCTATAACTATGGAATCAGTTCGGATGCGGGTGCTTTGGATCACAACCAAATCGTCTCCGCTAGACTCTATAGATCAGATTATTTTCCACGTTCGCGATCTTTGCGTAGCCGTCTAGTCTACTCCATCTTGAGCGTCAGCGTGCACCGACGATCGGGAGAGCATGTCACCGGAACCGCTCGCACTTGCGATCTTGCACCGGGAGAGG
The DNA here is from genome assembly GCA_036927565.1 of Tuctoria greenei. Taxonomy (NCBI): domain Eukaryota; kingdom Viridiplantae; phylum Streptophyta; class Magnoliopsida; order Poales; family Poaceae; genus Tuctoria; species Tuctoria greenei. The sequence continues at coordinate 140,005,565 of JAYESD010000001.1, read as the reverse complement.
GCGAATAAGGTTTTTGGAAGCGCTTCATTCATCACGGGTCGTCTACTGAGGGGATTGACCGCTGCGGCCCAACATCGCCACCAAACATCTGCAATGGTTGTTCGTCGTCAGATCTACAGCGATTTCTCCGGCTTCAAATCGGTACGCGATATTTCTCGTTCCGTCTGCTTGTCGATGTTAATCACTGCTGTTTTCGCATATTTTTACAGAATTGTTAAGTAAATTATCTCGTATTTTCTAACACTCCTCACCTACCTCTACACGAGCTCCAGTCGCCGCCGCTCGCCCCCGCCTCCGGCCTCCGTCTTTGCCGCCAGCCCCGCAACTTTCTCCCCTTCCATTGCGTCCCCTCAAAGCTGACGGAGCCGTCCTCCACGTCCGGCCGCCCCGCAAGTTCGTGCTTACCCGGGCGATAAGAACGACTAATCTCGAACGACTTGAAAACATGGGTCCGAACACGTCCAAAGATCACGTCGTACGCATCCGGGAAAGAAGGCATGGTAGGGATTCCCACGCGACCTCTTCTATGCAGGGGCGGACCCAGGGGGTATGCCGGGTGGGCCCCGGCATACCCTGGGCCAGCCAAGGCTGTGACAAATGTTGCGATTCCCCTTAAAATCTAAAATGCTGCTGTCGCGTTTTTTGCTTGACTCCTGCAGTCTGGTGTGTGTGCAGTGTACGTGGGTATACTATGTTACGCTTGTTACGTGCACTGACCTAATGGCTTTGCTTCTACGGTGACTGAACAGCAAGTCAACAAGTTGGTGCCTTGGTGGCCGGAAATTTCACGAATGGTTGGACTACTGTTAATAAGGAGTATCGTGCATATCAATTAATTAGGCCTAGTTTTAACGATCAACGAACCTCAGTTTCAAATACTTGTCAACTTTGATTTTACAATTCAATGTTTGATCGTTCTTTTTTTTGTAAATACGTGTGCAAACGCCTGAAAACATATAACATATTTAAAGTATTTTTGTAATCTATATGCTGCTACTTTATCATTTTATTTAACTAAACAGTTGAATAAATCGGATTTCTACCTATCCAACTTGCATGGGACTAAGACTTTGTTAACATTGTTGTAAATAGTTGAATAAATATTGCTAGTGAAAGTATAATAGTAGAAGTCAAAGCTGCTAAGTATTAGTAAAACATATGTATCAATATCTTCAATGAGTACTTTGGCGCATGCAGCATTAAGGCTAGCAAGGAAACAAATCTATTTATTCTGTTTTAGGATAGTGTAGGTGACGTGCGCGACGATCCCGTCAGCAACGATGTATTCCTTGTAGGAAATGGATCGCAATGGCTGTCCCATGGCGATTGCAGATCGGATAACCATCCAGCCTTCCTCACACGCAAGAGTAGACAGTCTACTCGTCATCTCGTCCCCACGATAAGTAACAGCTCTGATCTATTTATACTGTAATTTATTGAATTTAATATTAATGATTTTATTTACTGCATGCATATTCGAATTATTGTTAGAAAATTTTCCAACTATGTATTCAATTGCATATAAATTTTTTTTTGTGTGGCGGCATACCCGTCAATAAAATCCTAGGTCCGCCACTGCTTCTATAACGGCAATGGATGACACTCGCCGGAAGGGTGGTCTTCTCCTTCCTCGAACCTCAACTCCCAGGGGTTGCGCGCCTCCTTCCTCCAAGCAGCAGATCGATGGTCCGCTTCCTCCTTCCTCTTCCTCTGCCCTCATGTTCCCCTACGTCCGCCGCACGCGCGCACATTCTCCTGCTATCTCGGCACCTCCGTCTCCGAGATGCGCACGTTTGCCAGCTGACTCATCGTGCTTGACAGCTGTCCCATGCAAGGCCTCGGTCGTTCCTGCTTGTGGATAGGAACGAGGACAACTATTTTGTTTATGTTTTTGTCGAAGCTCGGTTGTTGTTTTCATATGGACGAGACAGTATAATGTTTCGGTACCTGGTTAGCATATCAAACCATGGTATATTGGAGAGAGAAAACTAATAGCTTTTCAACTAAAAATAGAGAAAACTAATTGAGAAGAAAACTACATGCTACTTGATTACTACTTCTTTCCCAAATTACTTGTCATTAAGACAAACTTTTTAATTTAAAAATAAATTAAAAATTTATGACAAGTAATAAGAAAGGAGAGAGTAATCTACAAAGATAAGAAACCATATAAAAATCATTCACCCATGTGAAAACTGAGCCGCCTCATCAATAATTCATCTCTCATGCCAAACAAAAAAATAGAGGTTGCACCATCCGCAGAAAACATAAATGACCCTGCTCCATTCCACTTTGACCACAAATCAAAATCTCTAGTCATTTGTCACCCGGTAACGGTCGTAAAACATCAAATAAGTTTTCATTTATATAAATTTATAATTAAAATATTTTATTTTAAAGCCTGCATGTTTTCTGTTTTCTGAACTATTTCTGGATGTACATAGATCATATGTGTGAAATTGCAAAGTGCAGGGCTATGAAGAGATCAAGCCCAGCCCACAAGGCTAGAAACAATGGACCGAGATAAGCCCAGCCCACAAGGCTAGAAACAATGGACCGAGATAAGCCCAGCTTGTCGGATAAACAGCGCAGCACATCATCCATCACGTTAATCCACTCGACACTCTACTTAGGCTCCCACGCCACCCGAAGCCCTAATGCTGCCCTTCCCACCGCTCGCCGCTCTCCCCAAAACAGCGGCCGCCGCCACCCGCCGCGCTGCCACGGCCGCTGCGAGTGTCGCGGCTCGCCGGCTGCTCCACGCATTCTGCTCTCTACCCCCCAACTCCACCGTCACAAGCTGTTCCATCCTGCGCCGCTGCTTGCGCTACATGCCGCAGGAGGAGGACCGAGCCCCGCGCGCCCCCCTGCCGCTGCAGAGCAGGAGCTTCGCGGTGGCAGTAGGGTCTGAAGACGTGGATGGAAAGGATCCAGAGCTGGCCGTTGTTTCGTTCTACAGGTTCGCTGATTTCCCCGACCACGCCGCCTTCCGGCAGCCGCTTAAGGAGCTCTGCGAGAAGCTGGTGAGTGCACAAAGATCTCACTTGTGTCGGGATGTTTCCTTTGATGTATTGAGTGTTAAAAATGAAGCACCGGGTAGTGTTCAAAACTGAATTGTCGGGTAATTTTAAATTTTGAAAATTTCTGAAGCTTGGCTGCTAACGGAGGACGTGGGTAACACGGTTAAGGGCTAACAAATCGTTTTAAATGCAAGTATAAAATTGGATAATAACGTTATGCATCAAGTTCTTGTATATGGGGAACTGGGAGAGATCAATGCTCATTAGGTCATTAGGTGTTCCGTCAGAGGGATTGGACGGCCATGGCTTTGGTAACAAAGCTTTTTAATATATGGTTGCCAGTAGTAAAGGGTGACGAAATGCCTGTTTATTTGCTCAAACATGACATGGATAACAAAGCATGGCTAGACCAAACAATTTTTTATTTCAATTAATTTAATGTTAATCTAATACAAATCTGAGCTTCAGAGCTATTTCTTAGTTTATTGATCAATACACAACACCATTGTATAGGACTATAGGGTTGGATCTGTTACAACTTTTAGGACTCCCTAAATCTAACCTGACTAGGACAATTTAACTTGACTTGGACTTGATCTCAAACACTTATGCCTAGTTCTGCACACCCCCTACTCTCTATTATCTTCTACAAAACATGAGTAACTCAACAATCGCCCCTTTAGTCGTGTTTTATAGGACATTCACGCTAATTTAGGATGGAGACACACCTATTCCACCCTACACACACTTTGGGGTGGACACAACTACACCATAGGACGAACACATCACCCTGCACGACCATGCGATGAACACATCAGCCCTGGGACGAACACATCATCCCTTGCACGAACACCTATTGGACAAACACATCATCTCGTACACGAACTCCTATGGGACGAACACATCATCCTGAACACGAATTTGAGGTCAACACATCATCCCCGGGATGAACACATCATCTGGAGCACTCTTTGATGTGAGATCACCACAGAGTTTCCTTTGAAAAATGCCTTCTTATCTTCATTGTATTTGGTACATGGTTAGGAAGGCGGCCACGGAGGTGAGGCGTCCATGTCACCTTGGAATTCAGAGTAAGGTGAGGAAGGAGGAGGCGGCTGATCTTACAAAAAAAGGAGGCGACGGATCTCCCAAAGGAAGGAGGCGGTGGACCGGATCGAGCGGCGTGCGGCGGAAGGAGTCGCTAGGGGTAGCGCGGGGCATCGCGGGGACACGACCTCGCCGTCGGTCCTCCGCGGACGCCATATGTGCTCGAAGGGGCGGCTGGATCAGGCAGGGTAGAGGCGTGCTGGTGGCAGCGGAGATCGGGAGACAACACACAGGGGAGCGGAGAGAGATAATGAAGATGAAGACGATCGAGAGACATCGCCTCGATCGATCGGGTGGATCACAGACGAAGGATGGTGCTTTGATCGTTTGGGGAGGGAGCGGACGACACAGATATATTTAGGAGAGGATGATTCTATGGTTTGGAAATATCAAATACCACCGCGCCCGCCGCCGGCCCGCTGGCCGTCGCCGCCGCAACATGGCCTGCTCTGGTGGCGTGGTTCGCCGTGCCGGCGTCCTGGGCTGCCACGCCGCTGCCTTGAGCCGCTGCTGCTGGGATCGGGCCTGGTGCCCCACTTCCTCACCCTCGGGCCCCACCGTCGGCAATCGGAGGCAGGCCACCCACCCACGGTGCCTCTGTCCTGACATCACAACCACTGTGGTGGTCCCCGCCTACCGTAGGTGCTGCAGGAACCGGCGCACCATCGTTGAGCTACGATCTCGGCGCTCCAGTCGATCATAGCGGTGGATCTTGTACTACCTTTCCCGCCCCCGTGCGGGTGCTGCCGGCCTTGCTGTCTGCACGCACATCACCGACCGCCCCAGCTGCGTGCCGTCGCCGACCGCCTTCCTCTGCGCGCCACCAGCCCGATCCGCGTCGCCGATCCCCTTCGCGCAGGCCGCCGCCGCTGCCTAGGCCCCTCAGGCCACTGCCGCCTGGCCGGATCGCGCCACCTTGCAGCTGGTTCACCGCTTGGGCCTACTGGGCTTTGGGGAACCCAGTTGGCCAGCCTGCGTCTTCGGTGCAGTACTAGAACTCACCCCTGACTTGGGATCGGCGGTCGCTTGCGTCCTCTTTCAGCGCGCTGAGTCTCCCACTGCCCGGTCCTGACTGGGTTGTGGACTCCGGAGCTTCGTATCACACCACTCCTAACGTTGGTATACTCTCCTCTACTCGCCCTTTGCACTCCTTTTCTCCTTCATCTATCGTTGTTGGGAATGGGACTATTCTTCCAGTCACCTCAGTAGGTGACTCGGGTTCGCCAGGTCCCTTTCAACTTGGTGATGTTCTTGTCGCTCCTGACATCATTCAACACCTTCTTTCCATTCGTCGTTTTACCATTGACAACCATGTTTCCATCGAGTTTGATCCTTTTGGTTTATCTGTAAAGGATCTTACTACCTGCCATCTTCTTCTCCGTTGTGAGAGTACCGGGCTCCTGTACACGCCGCGTCTTCTTGCTTCCGCTTCGCCTACGCCTTTTGCCCTGACTACGACAACCCGTTCGACCACTAGGCATCGTCGGCTTGGCCACCCTGGTGCTGATGCTATGTTGAAGCTGTCTAGTAGTTCAGTGATTTCCTGTGCTCAGGGCACTCATGAGCCTCTTTGCCATGTTTGTCAGTTGGGTCAACACGTTCAACTTCCTTTTCCGCATTTTGTCACTCGTGTCGAACACATTTTTGATCTGATTCACTGTGATATTTGAAATCGCCTCTTCTAAGTGTTTTTGGCCATAAGTATTACTTGGTAGTTGTTGATGATTTCTCGCACTATTCGTGGACTTTCCCCTTGCGAAAGAAGTCTAATACGTTTGTCACCCTCTCACTTCTTCGCTTGGGTGTCCGCCCAGTTTGGGCGCATGGTCCGGGCGGTCCAGTGTGACAACGAACGCGAGTTTGACAACTCTGCGTTTCGTGACTTCCTGCTCTCGCACGGTGTTCACTTGCGTATGTCTCGCACATACACTTCCCCCCAGAACGACAAGGCTGAGCGCATGGTTCGGACCACCAACGATGGCATGCGCTCTCTGATGTTCCAGGCTTCTGCCCCTGCTCGCTATTGAGCGGAGGCCCTTCACACTGCCACCTACCTTATTAATCGCCTCCCTACTAAGGCGATTAGTGCTCCCACCCTGCACTTCGCTTTATTCGGCACTCCTCTTTACGACTACCTTCGAGTCTTCGGGTGCGCTTGCTACCCTAACCTCTCCGCCACGGCCCCCCATAAGCTTGCGCCTCGCTCGACTCGGTGTGTCTTCCTTGGATACTCCCCCGACCATAAGGGGTACTGGTGCCTTGACCTTACTACTCGTCGTATCTTGATCTCTCGACACGTTGTCTTCGACGAGTTCTCTTTTCCCTTTTCCACATCATCATCTGACTCTGTTGCTGAGTTGAATTCTTTCTTCTCTACTGACCTTGAGGCCGCTTCGCTTCTGTACAGTGACCTTGCGTTTTACCTCCTGCAGGTTACCCACCCGTTGTGCCACACACGGCACCAGCGTCCCTGACGCCACTAGTTGCGCCACGTGCGGCACCAGCGTCCTCGATGCACCAGCTGCGCCATGCGCGGCCCCGACGCCACCAGTTGTGCCATGTGCGGGCCCGATGTCCTCGATGCCTCCAGCTGCACCTTGTGCTGCCCTGGCGTCACCGATGTCGGCCGCTGTGCCGGACGCAGCCACGACGTCACTCGCTGTGCCGTGCGCGGCCCCGACGTCCCCTACTACGCCAGGCGCCGCACCGGCGTCCCCGACTTCGCCTGCTGCGCCACGTGCATCCCCTGCTGCGCCACACGCGACACCGTCCTCCCCGACATCGCCTGTTGCGCCACGTGCGGCCTCGGCGTCTCCTGCTGCGCCACGCGCGGCACCGGCCTCCCCAACATCGCCTGTTGTGCCACGCGCGACACCAGCGTCCCTGACTTTGCCTGCTGCGCCCCGCGCAGCTCCTGCGTCGCGGTACGCCGATCCTGCTCATGTCTATCACCGACGAGCGCAGGTTGGTGTTCTGACCTCCCGCATCGAGCCACCGGTGTACCACCTCCCACTACTCCACCGTGACCCTAGCCACGTTCACCCGATGGTGACCAGGCGTGCCGCTGGGGTCCTCCGACCGGTGGAGCAGTTTTCCGCGGTCGTCCTCTCCTCCATGACCTCTCCACCGCATTCCTCCTCACCCATCTCGCCTATTCCCTCCTCTGTCCGTAGCGCCCTCGCCAATCCTCACTGGTGTCGGGCCATGGAGGAGTATGCGGCCTGCTTGCTAATCGGACCTGGGACTTGGTACCCCGTCCTGGTCGTGTCAATGTTGTCACAGACAAGTGGGTGTTTACGCATAAGAGGAAGGCGGATGGGTCTCTGGAGAGGTACAAGGCCTGGTGGGTCCTTCGGGGCTTCACTCAGCGCCCCGCCTCGGTGTCGACTACGACGAGACTTTTAGCCTGGTGGTGAAGCTGGCGACGGTTCAGACTGTTCTTTCGCTGGCTCTTTCGCGTTCTTGGCCTGTCCACCAGTTGGACGTCAAGAATGCCTTCCTCCACGGCACTCTGACAGAGACGTTGTACGGCAGTCAGCCGACAGGGTTCATTAATTTAGCTCGTCCAGACATGGTTTGTCGGCTGAACAAGTCCCTGTACGGTCTGAAGTAGGCACCCCGGGCTTGGTACAGCCGGTTCGCCTCCTTCTTGGTCTCGCTCGGCTTCGTTAAGGCCAAGTCAGACACCTCGCTCTTCATTTACAGGCGGGAGGGTTATACTATGTACCTCTTCCTGTACGTCGACGATATCGTCCTTAGGTCGTTTAGTCCGGTTCTTCTTCAGCGCACGATCTTCGCCTTGTAGCGGGAGTTCGCGATGAAGGACCTGGGCCAGCTTCACTACTTCCTGGGCGTTACGGTCGAGCTCCTGGGCGTTACGGTCGAGCACCGCACGGGCGGCCTGTTCCTCAACCAACGACAGTACTGCTTGGATATCCTCCAGCGAGCGGGTATGGTTGATTGCAAGCCGTGCTCCACTCCGGTGGACACCCAGACGAGTGTCTCCTCCAGTGACGGTGCTCCTGTCGCTAACCCCACCACTTACAGGAGTTTTGCAGGTGCTCTCTAGTACCTCACCTTCACCAGGCCGAATATCTCCTACGCGGTTCAGTAGGTGTGCCTTCACATGCATGATCCGCAGGAGCTGCATCTCACCGTTGCGAAGCGGATCCTTCGGTACCTACACGGCAGCCTCGACTACGGCCTTCTCCTTCGGGGTGACTCAACTTCTAAGCTGGTCGTCTACACCGACGCTGACTAGGCGGGTTGCCCAGATACCCGTCAGTCCACCTCCTGTTACGCCGTCTTCCTGGGTGGCAACCTCATCTCCTAGCCCTCTAAGTGGCAGCCCGTGGTGTTGCGCTCGAGTGGCGAGGCGGAGTACCGCGCCGTAGCCAACGGCGTGGCTGAGGCCTCCTGGCTCCAGCAACTGCTTCAGGAGCTCCACTATCCCGTCGCTCAGGCCACGTTGGTCTACTGCGACAACGTCAGCGCCGTCTACCTCTCCACCAACCCTGTCCAGCATCAGCGCATGAAGCATGTGGAGATCGATCTCCACTTCGTTCGTGAGCGGGTTGCTCGTGGCGAGGTCCGGGTTCTCCACGTCCCGACAACGTCGCAGTTCGCCGACATCTTCACGAAGGGTCTCCCTTCGTCGTTGTTCTTTGAGTTTCGGTCCAGTCTCAACATCTGTTGTGACTAGATGTTGGGACTGCGGGGCGGGGGGGGGGGGGGTGTTGGACTGTGTATGTGAGGTTTATTGGGCCAGACCCATGTATCTAGGACTAGAGGCTATATGTACTCTTGATACTCTATTGTGAAACCCTAATCTATTCTATTTTCCTCCAATTTTCTCTATGTTTTTCATCCATAACATGTTGGAACACATTTTTCTGGTTTTTGCTTTTATTTTGTGTCAGCAAACACATATTTCCTTACCCATGCTAAACTCTAGTCTACATAGTGCTATGTATGGCATGTGACGCATGTCATCCTCCCATGCGCTGGCTCTGCCTCTTGTATCATTGAATATAGAGGCATACATTGTGAAATTCTGATCTTGCCCTACAGACAATGGTGTGGGAATGGTGGGCAGATCGGTGAGAGAGAGAGAGAGAGAGAGAGAGTTTCACACCTCCCTCCCTGCTTCCCTCCTTGTGGCCCAAGGGCCACTCCATGGCTTGACCTCTCACCTCTCCCACTCGTTTCCTTGATTCTAAAACCTAGACCATAAGCAACTTTGAAATATTACACTGCTACCTTGTGGTCTTCTTATTATGATGAAACTACACACCAGGCCATCACTGCACGTTATGTATTTTAGTTTATGCAAATCGAGATCTCACATGCTTTGTTGGCTGATTCTGCTCAGCGTGTTTCAGGTGGCATTATCCTTGCACCAGAGGGAATCAATGGTAGTATATGTGGAGCCCCTGATGCTGTGGAGAGAGTGTTAAACTTCATCCAGGAAGATAACCGCTTGAATGGTTTCAGAATGATCCAGTCACCTATTACTCCAGAGGATGAGGCAATACATCATGGGCATAACAGTTTCTCTCCTGTTGGTGCCGGGGATGATGCACCATTTCGATGGGATCACGTCCGCATCAAATTGAAAAAGGAGGTTAGTTTCCTTACATAATTCTTATTGGCTGGCTTGTAACTTGGTCTTGTTTAGTCTTGTTTTCTGGAGTATTCTAGAAGTGTAATAGAGTCTACTAGAGTCTAGGTGCGCCCAGGAGGTTGCCGGCACAGGAAGAGATCAGATTCAGGAAGGAGTCCAGATAGAATCCAGGATAGAGATAGAGTTGGTTGCTCTTAAATATAGAGTTGGAGATAAAGTTAGAGTTTGTGTACATGATTAGATAAGAATCTTAGACTATTTTGGGCCTGTCAAAATCGTAAGGAATAAATCATACAATTTGAAGAGAATTTCAAGTTGTATATTTGAGTCCAGAATTCCAACAATTGGTATTCAAAGCTTAGCTTAGAGATCTTCTGCCCCCCAGAGATGTGCTCTCGAGGTGACCAACAATGGTAGCAAGAACCAGTGAGCATGGGGCAGATCAGGTCGCAGATTGGGATGTGTGCCACCTCCAAGATCAATAACAAGGCGGTCGTGGACAAGCTCGTGTCCAAGTTCCCCATCGCTGAGTTCACGGTGATGTTGTTCTACTACGACGGTGTGGTGGAGCAGTGGGACGACCTCGAATGGTCCAGCTGTGCACATGTTATCGTGGTGGCAGATCAAGTGGTGGTTTGCCAAGTGGGTCCAACACCTGGACGACAACTACATGTTCTTGTGGGATGAGGACATCAATGTCAACGCCTTCGATCTAGTTCGGTACTTCACCGTCGTCCGTCTGGAGGGACTGTAGGTGTCACAGCCGGCGCTCGACCGCGCTTTAGAGATCCACCCTGCGCTGATGGCTCGTGCATTGGTGTCTTCTGATGACAGCATGCACTTCGTCATCGGTTGAGTAGAGGTGATGGCGCTCATTTTCTCGCTGGGGGCGTGGCGTTTCGCATGGCGGATGGTGCAGAACGACCTCATCCGCAGATGGGAGCTCGTGCGAGCGAGCGCGTGGCTCGGCCTTGGTTGGCGCGGAGGTGTTGTTGAGAGGGTAACAACGCTCTCAGGCCAACGAGCAATGCCCGGTGCGGAGGAGCAGTGCTTGCAATAGCGTGGTGTGGAATGGCTTCGAGCAGGGAGCGGGCACATCGGAGGATGCGAGCGGAGCTTGGCTGAGCAGAATGGTGTAGAAGGAAGAGCACGACTGTGGTGGTGGGCCTGCGCGGTGTTAGTGTTGGTCACATATAGGGGAGGTGTATCACAATGTGATAAAGATGGTTCACGACAATGAAGGTGGTCGTGTCTCACATAGGAATGCACAAGATGATGTGTTCATCATAGGGGTTGAGGATGTGCCTAACCCAAATTTTTGCTCGGGATGATGTGTTCGTCCCAGTGGTTGAGGATGTGCCAAAGCCAAATTCTTGTTTGGGTGTAGTGTCCATCCTAGGGGATGCCCATCCCACAGTTGTGCAGGGTGAAGCGACTATCCCGTGGGTGTAGTGTCCACCCAAAAAGTGGGAAAAGTTTTTTAGGCAGCACTGCTGCAGATCCATCTGTGTGCAGCACCTTCCTGATGTGTTCCACGTGTTGATATATGGATCTTAAAGCCCGCAGCGGCAGCGCTTGTGAGGAAGGAAGCGTCTCGCTCGCCCGCGCTCTCCACCATCGATTCGGTCTTTCCACGCAAGTATTTTTCCTGCTCGGCTTGGTCTTTCAATGCAGGGAATTTTTCCGACTCCTTTGCACGATCCACCTGAGGGGCTCTACGATGTGTTCAGGGGAAAAAAGCAGAAAACTTGATCATGCATGAAGATCAAAATCGTTTGTACAGGAATGAATCGAACATTTGTTTCTTGTTCTGTCATTCTTTTGCATATGTTCCTGTTTAGCCGCCGGGTCCGCTTCTACTTCTCTAGCTTCTGTATTACTACTCGTCGGTGCATCAAAGAAAATATAGAAAACTAAGGGCAACCAAAAGAAGCTCGAGTATCAGGAGTTCATCGGGAAGGTGCTGCACACTGGTAGGTTTACAGCAGTGATGTATAGAATTTTCTTCCAAAAAAGTGTAGGTAGGGTTGAACAAGTGTGTCTCCATCCTAAATTAGTGAGATTGTGTCCTAGAAAGCAAGATTTAGGTGGTTGTTGAGTTTAATCTTGTTTTGTAGAATGTTCTAGAAGTTTAATAGTCTACTGGAGTCTAGGTGCACCCAGGAGGTTGCTGGTGCAGGAAGTGATTAGGAAGGAGTCTAGATAGAGTCTGTTAGAGATAGAGTTAGTTGCTCTTAGATATAGAGTTAAGATAAAGTTAGAGTTTGAGTTTAGGATTAGATAAGAGCTGTAGACTGTTTGGGTCTGTTTTATCTGTAATAGGTCTATATGTATAGCTGAGAAATCTCATGGAATAAATCATGCAATTTAGAAGAGAATTCCAAGTTGAATATTTTAGCCCGAAATTCCAAAGGATCTGATATTTGATGATGCAATAGTCTAGCTTAATATGCTTTCTTGGCCATTTGACAGATAGTGACTTTTGGAGACCCAGATGTGAGGCCAACTAAAATAGTTGGAGAATACGTGAAGCCGAAAGACTGGAATTCATTGATAAGCAATCCGGACACAGTAAATGTTTCATCCACTAAATCTATTCCATTGTCCTTGTTTGCACTGTGCAACTTCATTTTGTAAATTGTTTGCACCATCCATGCTGCAGGTTGTCATTGATGTACGAAACATGTATGAGATACGCATAGGAAAATTTAAGGGAGCTGTCGATCCATGTACGAAATCATTTAGGGAGTTTACTACTTGGATTGATGATCAATTCCAATTGGCTGAATCTGAAACCCAGAAGTCAGGGGTCAAGAGTAATAATGGAGCTGACAGATCAGCAGAAGACCGTAGCACCAGCAATTCCATACAGCTACCTCGAGTTGCCATGTACTGCACTGGTGGTGTCAGATGCGAGAAGGCATCAAGCTTTCTTCTAAGCAGGGGCTTTAAAGAGGTAAACTGAGAAATTTTCACTGTCTACTGTTATGCTGAATTTCATTACCATTATGCTACTGTTCAATCTCCCTTTTACATGTCAGCATTTACTGATGAAGACTGCTTTGTTCTATGGTCTCTCCTTGTTGTAAATCTGATGCTTATTCGTTGGGAAATTCCAAATATATATAGACTCGTTACAGATGAAATTTGACCCAAATCCGTTTTAACTCTTAGGTCCTGTTTGACACAGCTGGAACTTGTTACAAAAGCAGCTTATTTGAAAAGCTGGTGGAAAGCAACTTCTGCTTATGTCTTGCTTTTAGATCATTCTGAGAAGCAGCAGAACTAATAAGTTGTTACAGAATTTTCCTGTTTGACATACACTCAGTTTATTTTTATGAAGAAATTGCAGCAGAAGCTGTGCCAAATAGTACTTTAATATGAATTGGATTCCTCTAATCTGTTATGTGGACCTTTGGTGCGCCTGGATCTGGACTCTTTGTAGAAAACATGATTAAAACTCAACAATCACCTTATTAATCTTATTTTTTAGGACACACTAATTTAGGATAGAAATATACTTGTTCCATCCTTTACACAATTTTGGTTGGATACAACTACATCTCTTGATGGGCACAACTTCATTCCGAACACGACCAATTTTGAGTTGGACACAACTACACCCCTAGGATGGACACAACTACATCCTCGGAATGGATACACCTACATTCCAAACTCAAATTTGGGTTAGGCACATCTTCAACCCCTAGGATGAAACATCACCTCGAGCACTCATTGATGTGAGATCACATTAAAGCTTACTCTAACGCAAGAATCACCATTTCATCTTTCTTGTTCTTGGGCCACTTAGAGCAAAGTTCCCATACTTTTGACAATTGAGGTATCAAATCTTCAACTTGTCAGTTTTCTTCTTCTTCCTCTCCTTTGTCTCTCTTGCTCTCCACTTCTTCCTTGTTAAAAGAAGTTTCTCTTCATTTTTTGCCTCTCTTGCTTTCCACTCCTCTTTTGTCAAAAAGAGTCTCTCGTACTCTTGTTTTTTGAAGCCATGTACTCGTTCCTCATGCGTTTTGAGTTTGTCAACGAGCTCCTCCACAGTCATCTTCAATTCAACAAATTGGTCAATAGTAGATGCAATATGGAGGAGCTTGAATGCAGAGCACGCAATAATTTCTTTACAATATAGCTCCCTTCAACTTTTTCACCGAGACAACAAATCTTTGTAGTGATGACCATCACTCGTGTGGCAAAATCGTTGCGCATCACATCAAGCTCGTTCTGAAAAGTTTGAATTCTTGCTTCCGTCACATGTTCTTCATCCAAGCATTTGGTTTTGATCAAGTCCCAAGCGTTTTGTGCCGTCTCCTTAGAAATTCACATGAGAGTTCCTTCATCAATAGCATGATGGATGTTCGCACGGGTCATCTGATCTTGTTTTGGATCAACCTCATCCTTTTGCATCCATAGATTCTTATACCCTATATGCCTTCAAAATAACGTTCATCTTAATAGCACATGCTCTATAATTGGTCTGGATATTGCAACACCATTTATTTACTCTACATGTCACATACACCTGTGTATTTTCAGCGAATCAAACAAGGGACTTGGGTGTACTTGGCAAAACAGATCTATTGGGCCCAACCAATTCCAACCCAACCGTCTCTGATTATGTCAACGCAACCCAGGCCCACTTAGCTCTTCCTCTTCCGAAAATAGCCGAGCCCGACCTTCTCCTTGACCTAGCATGTGTCGTTGCTAGCTTGACGAAGCCTCCGCTTCCTCCCTGTTGTTGCTGCCCACCAAAATCTCCTCCGCCTGAGCTTTTGGGTCCCGCCGTTGTCGAGCTGATTCAATCCGAAGCTGTCACTTGTCGGAACTACGGAGGTCGCCGCCTGTCCAGCCAAACGTGGCACCTCCCGTTGGTATCTCCGTTCGAATCTTCTGCCTCGAGCGTCGTTGAATCCACCCAATTCAGCACTGCCCCGTTAAGATCCTGTCAGAACTGTGCACGTCCCGAGAGCGCCGCCTCGACCCTGCAGCGGATTCGTCGCTAATCATGCCGCTCCTGTCGAGGACCACTCGAGCCCGTGCATCCTCGTCTCGAGTCTACCCAGGTACGATAGTCGGCCCTCGAATCTACCTCGCTCTGATTACCAATTATTTTATATCTGATGTTTATTCCTTGGGAAGTCTCATATATATATATATATATAGACCTTTACAGATGAAATTCTACCCAAATCTGTTTTAACTCTTCCCTAATCTGAACTGGACTCCTCCAATCTGTTATGTGTGTCCCTGGGCACGCCTGCATCTGGACTCTTGATTAAGACTCAACACCTCTCAGATAATTTCTACTACTGAGCTTTCCCTAAACCATGCATTTGGAAAGATTTAGCTGCCCGGTTCATTCCTGCATGATAAATAAAGAATAGTTCTTGTTTCTTTTTTGCTGAGGTTTTGTGTGTGGAGGAGATGTTAGCCATTACATCCTGAAAATAGACCAAGACCTTGTTCAATTAAACTTGTATGCATGGTTAATTGTAGCTTTACTCTTCACAGGAAGGATTTTCTGTGGATATACCTTTGTTCACACAAAGGGTACCGGACAAAAGGCTTTGTTGTTGTTGTGTTGTAAACCTTTGTTCACACATTCTCCAATTTGTTGAGTTTCCTTGCCTTGCCCACATACCTTTTGGCTGTTATGCTATTTGTAGGTTTCAATACCTCAATCTTTGCATGTCAGGTTTATCATTTGGAGGGTGGCATATTAAAGTACCTGGAGGAAATCCCGAAGGCTGAAAGTTTGTGGGAGGGTGAATGCTTTGTGTTTGACAAGCGTGTCTCAGTGGAGCATGGATTGGCCCAAGGCACCTATAAACTTTGTTACGGATGCAAGCAGCCAGTTAGTGACGCAGACATGGAATCTCCTGAATGGGAGTATGGTGTCACTTGTCCATATTGTTTTGCAACCAAAACTAAGGAGGAGAAGGAAAGGGCTAGAGCTCGGCAACGGCAGTTCAAGACATGGGGAGTAATCGGTGGGCCTGACAAGGGAAGGAGTCCAGAACGCCTTGATGCTAAGCATGCAGTGGACACACAACAGTCCCTTTAACTCAATTTAACGTAAGCTCCGCAACTTGTTTTTGAATTGCAGGATTGTGTTCAACGCAATGCGGGGTCGAAAGTTCACTGAAACTCTGTTTACGTCATTATATTGGGGGAACCCAAAGGAGCAGACACTGCGTGCTGCTCTGACGTTGCATACCTTGTAGCTTCTGTTACCCAGTATCTGCACTTTCGAAGCCCGAGTTACCACCGCTCCTGTATTATGAAGATGGAAAGAACCGTCAACATCTTGTTCATTGGTTACTATTATGCATCGCTATCTCTATCGATCTGGCTATGTAACTTTTCAAAGTTACGTGTTTACCCGGAGATGACGGGCTTATTCTAGAGGGATTCGATCATGCGCTAGAGGCTCCCGATTGAAAGTGGAAAGGAGAGCAGGTATTAGAGAAGTGTAAAACGTGTCTCTTGCTTGCCGAGACGAGCCCAGAAGCACTAGAAGTTTCGCGCCACTACCAGACATCAAGGCTTGCAAATCATATAGACTAAGAGCTGAACTCCTGTGTCGTAGACGGCAGCTGCAGTAGGCCTGAATTTCGCTGCCCACCCAGCATGGATCGTCTTTGCAATATAGAGATGACGGCTGTCGCCACCGGCCGCCAGATAATGGAAAGTAACCGGTCTTTCCTTTGTATGATCAAAATATTACAATAAAAAAATAGCAAACAAAACTAGACGTAGCATTGCACAAAATAAAGTCCCACCAACAATTGTTTACTTTTATTCAAGCAACAATTCTATTCCTATTTGTCCATCTATTGTTGGCAAATAACTGCATAACAATGGTCTCTATAGCCCGACACGCCATCATCATTAAATTTCTTGCCTCCTCATGCTTTTGTAATACCGTCCATGCACGCCACCAGTATGTCCCCCTAAATAACACCTGCACGTATGCTTTTATGGGACAATTGGTAAATATCAAGTCATTCCTAGATGTCCAAATACCATCGCACCTACAACTGCAAGTACGATATTCTTGATTTGAACATTGAACTTTAATAGTCAGGTATCAAACAAATGTGAAACAAAACTTGGTGCATCAAAATTAAATGTGACCTGTAAAACCCGCTATATGAATCTAGCAAAATGACACTCGAAAAAAAGATGTTGAATAGTCTCAGTTCTAGTATAGAAGACACACTTCTTATCACCTTTCCAGTTTCGTCTTGCTAGATTATCCTTGTTAATATAACCCCTTTTTGATGTACCACAGAAAAATCTTAGTTTTCAAAGGTATGTTCGTTTTTCATAGCAGCTTATCATTACATACATGAGTATTTGTTATTGCTAAGGAATACATGAACTGTACAGTGAACATTCCATTCAAACACAAAGACCACCTAAAAACGTCTTTCCTGTCATTTAAAGTTGTGAAAGCCACCTCTGCTACAAGCCTATTCCACCACTCTAAACTGTGTCCTACGAGTCCTCTACGAAAGGACACATTCAAAGGCACTAAGTTCATTATCGTAGCTACTGTGGCATCTTTTCTTCGCACTGCATTATATAATGACGGAAATCTCTGTTTTAGTGTGATTTTTCCTATCCAAATGTCCTCCCAAAACTTGGTATCTCTTCCACTATTAACTTGGCAATATTCCAGATTCATAAACTCATCCTTCACCGACATTAGGCTGGACCAAAATTGGGAATCCCCTGGCCTTCTTTTAATGTGACCTATCGTTTTATTCTTTAGGTATTTATTTCTCAACACTTGATGCCAAATACCGTCCTCATTTACCAATTTGAATAGCCACTTACTTAATAAGCATTTGTTTTGCACATCAATATTTTTTATCCCCATTCCACCCTATTCCTTAGGCTGACACAAGACACTCCATTTTGCTAGTCTATATTTCTTTTTGTGTCCATCCTCCTGCCAGAAAAATCTCGATCTATAGTAGTTGAGTCCTTCTAACACTCCTCTGGGGATCAAAAAAGGACAGCATAAACAGCGCTATACTTGTCAACACTGAGTTAACTAGAACTAATCTTCTCCCCACTGAAATATTCTTACCCTTCCAGCTACTAAGTTCTTTCTCAAAATTTTCCTCGACCATTTTCCAATCTTTGTTGTTAAGCTTCCTATAATGCATGGGAATACTTAGGTATCTGAACGGATACAAACCCATCTTGCATCCGAACAGCCTAACGTATTGGGAAGCATACTCCTTCGCGTCCCCAAAACACATAATCTCGCTCTTGTTAAAATTTATCTTAAGTCCCGATAATTGCTCAAAAGCACATAAGATCAATTTTAAGTTTGCCACCCTATTCAGATCATGATCCATAAAAATAATAGTGTCATTCGCATATTGTAAAATAGACAACTCATCCTGAACCAGGTTCGGAAGAACACCGCATATCAGTCCAGCCCGTTTCGCTCCATTTATTAGTACAGCCAACATATCGGCCACTATATTAAACAAAATCGAGGATAATGGGTTGCCCTGCCTAAGCCTTTCTTTGGTAATGAAATTTTTTCCTAATGAATCATTAATTTTAATTCCCACATGACCTCCCTGTGTACGCCTCTATCCATTTACACCATTTTTGTGAGAACCTTTCATTTGTAGCGTCTCCCTCATAAAAGACCATTTAACCTTGTCATAACCTTGTTGTAGGTTTTCTCAAAGTCTATTTTAAAAATCACTCCATTCTTTTTTTTCTTGTGAAGTTCGTGTATCGTCTCGTGCAGCACAATCACACCTACCATTATATTCCTCCCAGGTAGAAACGCGGCTTGCATTGGACTAATCACCTTGGGCGCTATCAATAGTATTATGTTAGTTGCTACCTTGGTGAATATCTTAAAACTGACATTTAGTAGACATATTGGTCTATACTGCTGTATAGTGCAAGCATTCGTACACTTTGGTAGCAACACAAGCGTACCAAAATTCAGTCTAAATAATTGTAAGTTATCAGCATGAAATTCGCTAAACATGTCCATGAAGTCTGTCTTAATTGTAATCCAGAATTCCTGATGGAATTCCATAGGGAAACCATCAGGATGTGCGCTTTATTTTTTTCCATGTTGAAAATTGCTTTTTTCACCTCCTCTATCGTAAATTGTTCTGTCAATATTTAATTCTCTACCATAGATACTTGGGTAATATCATCTCTCATGGCCACATCTAGTCGGAAGCCACTTTCCTCAGGAGGGCCAAAAATATTTTTATAGTACCGCCTAATGTGTTTTTTTAGTTCATCCCTGTAATTGATATATCCTAGATTTTCTATGCTTCCCATTCGCTGCAAGATGAAAATAAGCAGTATTTGAATCTCCCTCCATCAAATGTTTAGTCTTTGCCCTTTTGTACCATTTTATTTCCTCCTCTCTTAATAATTGCGCCAAACGGTTATTGAGATAATTTTATGAATTCATCTCATCCACTGTCGGTACCCTGAGCACCGTATACCCCTTGAGATTGCAAAGATCTCAAGGAAATGTCATCTACTTGATTTGAAGACCTTTGGAGGCCCACATGTCAGACATAAACGGACCCGCTTCCCCAACATGGTTAGTCCTAGGGTCGCCACGTGTACCATCAAACCGGAGCTACCGCCCACAAGGGGGAAGCTCCGGACTATGTACCATAACGCCACCCCCGGACCTGACCCCAGACCGAGGGAAGCTCCGGAACTGACACGTGTCTGGTAGCACCGGACCTATCTGTTCCTCATAGCATGCTCCGGAGCTGCCACGTGTCCAACCGTCGGATCTTCAGCTTCAAACCTCCGGTAGACTACACAACGGCTCCGGATCTTCAAAGGGGAATCAAGGACTTCAAGACCCGATTAAGTGTCATTAATACTATATTAATGACACACGATCGGACGACCTTAATTACCAGTAACGGTGATGTCAAAGCCCGTAACTCAGTCATTAAGGGTAATTAAGCGTATCAATTGTGTATCAATATTAGTAACCGCTGGGGCCACATGTCGGGCCAGGCCAACTTGTAACGGCCTGTCCTTGTACTATAAAAGGACAGGCCGACGATACATAGGACACGCACTCACTATACGCTCGCTCGACACGCTCACTCTACACTCTCAACTCACATTGAGCTCATACATCCAATACAACACCAACACACCCCGTGGAGTAGGGTATTACGCTCAGGCGGCCCGAACCACATAAATCTCCGTGTCTCCTGTGTCATTTACACTTCACCTTCTTGAATCTCCGCGCGCCCACACCGAACTTCAAACTCTGCAAACACCTTAGCAGTGTCGGGAGATCTGCCGGATCAAAACCACCGACAGTTGGCGCGCCAGGTAGGGGGCGCCTGAGATTTCAAGAATGGTGAACTCAACTGCTGGATCATCCAACGATCATCCCGCTGTTCAAGCTGTTGGGGGCAATCCCTCCAATATGCAGCCACCAGGAGGAACCTCAGTTCCAACAGGAGTCACACTACCACCACCGCCGCCTCCACCAGCAAATCAAGCTGGGCAGCGCGATGGTGCACCAGCGTCAATCACTGCGTCGGCAAATCATGACAACCCAGAACAGGCGCTCCATGCAGCACGTGCTCTTCTTCAGCGTCCACCACCTCCGGACGCATCCCGGGATGCAATGGAGCAGTGGAGGGCCGATGTGGAACACTTGGTTGCAGCAGCAGCCGACCGCATCAGCAACCAGGGTCCTCCTCCTTCAGGACGGGCCCTGTCGCAGCGACGGACCTAGTCTGGCAGACTTGATCCGCACGTTTCCAACAACAGGAGACGTGCTGCATCACAGCAAGTGACTTCGTTGCCCTCTGGGGCACGGCGCACTCATACGGTGTCAAGGCTTTCAAGTCATGACCTCCGGGCGGAGCTTGATCGCTGATACCGTCAACAAGACGGTCGAGTCCATATTGAGCGTGCTCGTGAAAGACGAGAAGCTCAGGACATTCCTGCTCCTGAAGGAGTAGGAGGAGGCTGTTCGACCCTGGCCATGCATCTGCGTATGGCCAGGTGGCCACAGAAATTCCGGCCTCACCTGCCGGAGAAGTTTGACGGAACCGTTAATCCCGTTGAATTTCTTCAGATTTACTCCACTGCTATCCTGGCAGCTGGAGGAAATGAGGCCGCAATGGACAATTATTTTCCAGTGGCTTTAACTGGGACCGCCCGGTCCTGGTTTATGAGCCTTCCACCCAACTCCATCAACAGTTGGGAGGAGTTGTGCCTGCAGTTCACCGCCAACTTTGGGAGTTCATACACCCGACCAGGCACTGAACTGGACCTTTTTGCAGTCGTGCAAAAAGGAGAAGAATCCCTGCGATCATTCATCCAGAGATTCTCTCAGGTACGAAACACTATCCCTTCTATCTCTAGCGCTTCTGTCATTGTGGCATTTAGACAGGGTGTACGGGATAAGAAGATGTTGGAGAAATTGGCGATCAAGGAGATCACCAGTGTCACAGAACTCTTCAGCTTGGCTGACAAATGTGTCAGAGCTGCGGAGGGCTGTGAAATGCACTCCAAACCACCTCCGGAGGATCACAAAAAATCCTCCAAAGGAGAAGCCACTACCTCCGGGAGTGGCAAGAAGAAGAAAAAGACCAACGGAAAGAAGAAGCCGTCGGTCGGCGCATCTAATGCTGCAGCTGCTACAACTCCGGGTGGCCGGGGGCCACGCCCCGAGAAGCGACCTCGACCGTCCTCTGAAGACGGTGGTAAACCCAAGGTGTGGTGTCCAATTCATAAGACGGAAAACCATAGTTTGGAAGACTGCCGGGATGTCCAAAACCTTGTCGAGCGCTACAACAAGCACCGAGAAGAAGCTCCTTTCCAACAGAGGGAAGGAAAGCAAAAAGTTGACGAAGCTCCGGCTGAAGAGGAGTTAGGTTTTCAGGATCCCAAAAAGGTCCTGAAGGCCGTCTACACCCCCGTCGACGACGATTCTGACGTCTCTGACAACGAGCATCAGAAGACCATGAACACCATTTTTGGTGGATCATGGGACATCACCTCCCGTCGCGTCCTCAAGACAATGTGCCGGGACATGGCCGCTGTAGCTCCTATAGCCAGGGCGGCGCCTCATCGAAAGTGGATGGACACGACCATCACTTTTGATGCTTCGGACTGCCCTTGAAGCATTGTTGGAGCAGGCCAGTTACCTTTGATGGTATCTCCCACCATCAATAACATCCAGCTCCACCATGTTATGGTAGACGGAGGTTTGGGGCTGAACCTCATAAGCTTCGAAGCCTTTACCAAGCTTCAGATCCGACCTTCGGACCTCCATCTCTGCTGACCTTTCTTCGGAGTAGGTCCGGGAGCCATTACCCCACTCGGTGCTATCACTCTCCCCGTTACCTTCGGGACCCCGGAGAAGTATCGTACTGAGAAGTTGGTCTTTGACGTTGCTCAGATCAACTTACCATTCAACGCCATATTGGGCAGGCCTGCCTTGTACAAATTCATGGCAGCTGCTCATTATGGCTACTTGGTGTTAAAGATGCCAACACCAGTAGGCGTTCTCCGGATCCGTGGAGATCGTACTGCCGGAGTAACTGCTCTGGAAGAACTTCACGCGCTTACTACGGCGCAAGAGGAGGACTCCAGGCAGGAACAAGCTCCAAAACC
This sequence comes from Tuctoria greenei, assembly GCA_036927565.1. Taxonomy (NCBI): domain Eukaryota; kingdom Viridiplantae; phylum Streptophyta; class Magnoliopsida; order Poales; family Poaceae; genus Tuctoria; species Tuctoria greenei. The sequence goes on along the minus strand of JAYESD010000001.1, from coordinate 139,983,137 downwards.
CCAGAGCATTCGTCAGTGAGGCTCGACTTCTGCACCTCGTGTGCAGCCAAGCGGCGACACCGACATTCCCGTCAAAGTCGTCCAAATCAGTTCCGATGCCGCTCAGACCACCCGTATATCTGGAGGACTGAATGACAAATAGGAACTCGCGCTCATCGCTTTCCTTTGGGCTAATGTCGACGTGTTTGCCTGGCAACCGTCACAAATGCCTGGGATCCCAGGGAAGTGATTGAGCACAATCTGAAGATCTACCCTGACGCCCGACCTGTACACCAGAAGCCTCAGAAGCAATCTGTGGAGCGACAGAACTTCATCCGACAAGAAGTGAAGAAGTTGCTCGAAACTGGATTCATCCGAGAAGTCTTCCATCCAAAATGGCTGGCAAACCCAGTCGTTGTTCCCAAGGCCGGCGGGAAGCTTCAGATGTGTATCGACTACACAACACTATATAAGGAATGTCCAAAAGATCCATTCCCACTACCTAGAATAGATCAGATAGTGGATTCCACCTCCGGGTGTGAATTACTGTGTTTCCTAGATGCATATTCTGGGTATCATCAAATCAGAATGTCTAGGGAAGATGAAGAGCATACCTCTTTTATCACAGTAGATGGATTGTACTATTATACAACCATGCCATTTGGTCTCATGAACGTAGCTTCAACCTTTGTACGAGCTATGTACAAAACTTTTGAAGAACTCATTAGAGACATAGTGGAAGTGTACGTCTATGACATCATGGTCAAGGTCAAGAACAAGGAGTCACTCCTTGACACCTTACAGGCTGTCTTCAACAAGTTGTGGGTCATGCACACAAAGCTAAACCCAGACAAGTGTGTCTTCGGGGTTAACTCCGGAAAACTTCTAGGTTTCCTGGTAAGTCACCGGGGCGTAGAAGCTAATCCGGCGAAGATCAAAGCCATTGAAGACATGCGGCCACCAGCCCGCATCAAGGATGTCCAAAAGCTGACTGGATGTCTAGAAGCTCTGAGCCGGTTTATTTCAAGACTGGCGGAACGGGCACTTCCCTTCTTCAAGTTATTGAGGAAGTCCGGACCATTCCAATGGTCTGAAGAAGCAGAAAAGGCATTCCAGGAGCTAAAACAGTTCCTCACCACCCTACCAACTCTGGTAGCTCCGAACCCTGGTGAGCCTTTGCTGCTTTACATTTCAGCAACTGACGAATTCGTCAGTATGGTCCTGGTTGCGGAGAGACCAGAACTATCCCATGCTCAGGAATCCAGACCCCTCCAGGAGGGTCCGGAGGTTCCTGAAAGCGAGTCTGGGTCCTAGCTCCCAGACTTGAGTTCACAAAAAGTTACTTCAAAAGACTCAGACCCCTCCGGGAGGGTCCAGGTTGCTTCTGAAGAAGCTCCGGATCCCTCCAGCCAGAACCTGGAGGTCCCTGAAGAAGGTCCGGATCCCTGAGGGAGGATCCGGGTCAGTGAAGAGGAAGCTCCGGGCCCCTCCGGGAGGGTCCGGACCATCCAACGCCCAATGTACTTCATCAGTGAAGTACTTCATGACACCAAGACTCGATACCTAGAGGTGCATAAGCTGCTCTATGCAGTTCTCATTGCATCCAGGAAGCTTCGCCATTACTTCCAAGCTCACAAGATTTTAGTGGTGACCTCTTACTCACTTCGAGCAATCTTGCATAATCCCAATTCAACTAGGAATATTGCAAAGTGGGCAACGGAATTGGCCGAATTCGATCTCGAATTCATTTCAAGGCAAGCAATATAGAGTCAAGCATTGGCGGATTTCGTGGCGGAATGGACTCCCTCTCCATCAAACCCTGGGGGCCCCAGTGAGCAGAAGCTGGAACACAAGGCTCCAGTCTTCACCGAGCCTCACTGGACCCTCTACTTCGACGGCTCCATGCAAAAGCAGGGGGCTGGAGCTGGAATCCTTCTCCTCGCACCAACCGGAGAGAAGGTAAAATACATGGTACACCTTGACTTCAAGGCGACCAACAACATGGCGGAATACGAAGCACCCATCTACGAACTAAGGGTGACACTGTCATACGGTGTCAAGCAGCTGCTGGTCAAGGGAGATTTACAGCTCATCATTAAGCAAGTGAAGGGTGAATGCTCCTGCAACAATCTCCAGCTAGCTGCTTACCTCCTTGAAGTCCAGAGGCTTCAGAAGGGCTTCGAAGTCCTAGACCTCCACCATGTCCAACGTGCCCATAATGCTGAAGCCGACGAACTCTCGACGAAAGCATCACCGGAGCTCCGGCTCCTGACGGAACTTTTGTCCAGAGGTTGTCAAAACCCACAGCTCAGCCTGCCGAACTGAGCGAAGGAGGCGAGATCAGCATCCCGAAGCTGACGATCCCGATAGCCATGTTACCATGGCAGCCATCAAGGGTCGTAGGTGCTGCCGGAAGCTCCGAGCAACCCAGCACGCAAGACTCAAATGCTCAAGTTAGCTCCGATGCATGGATCTCAGAGATCCGGAGCTACTTGAAAGACAACATCCTTCCTGACGATGATGTATCCGCTGACCGGATAGTCAGATTGGCTAAAAGATACACATTGGTAGAAGGGGATCTCTACTGGTGCGGTGCCAACGGCGTCCTAATGCGGTGCATCGCAAGGGAAGAAGGATGCGAGCTCCTCGCAGAAATCCATGGAGGCGAGTGTGGGAACCACGCGTCTTCCCGCACGCTGGTCGGTAAAGCCTTCCGGCATGGCTTCTACTGGCCTACATCACTCCAGGATGCAACTGAGCTGGTGAAGAAATGCGAAGCATGCCAATTTCATGCAAAGCAAATTCACACACCGGCTCAGCTTCTACAAGTGATACCTCCTACATGGCCCTTCGCTGTGTGGGGGATGGACATCTTGGGACCTTTCCCAAGAGCCGTCGGAGGTTACAAGTTCCTGTATGTCGCCATTGACAATTTCACCAAGTGGCCGAAAGCAACTCTAGTTGTGACAATAAACAAACAATCTGCTATCAACTTTTTGCAGTCCATCGTATGCAGATTTGGAGTCCCAAACAAAATCATTACTGATCACGGGACCCAATTCACAAGCTCTGCATTTCAAGGGTATTGCGAGGACCTCGACATTCAAGTTTGCTACGCCTCCGTAGCTCACCCGGCAAGCAATGGCCAGGCTGAGAGAGCAAATGCTGAAATCCTGAAAGGACTCAAAACGCGCACCTACGAGCGCTTGAAAAAACATGGAGCCAACTGTATTGAAGAGCTTCCGCCCACTCTATGGGCCAACAGGACAACTCCAAACCGGTCAACTGGAGAGACACCCTTCTTCCTGGTGTACGGAGCTGAAGCAATCCTTCCTCCAGAAATCACCTTGGCATCACTCCGGGTCCGGACCTTCGACGAAGCCACGCAGGACCAGCTCCGGTGTGAAGACCTAGACCTCCTTGAGGAGGGAAGGTGCCAAGCAGCTGTTCGGAATGACCGATACCGCCAAGCCCTTCGGCACTGTCATCAGCGGCATGTACACAGCCGACAACTCGAGGAAGGCGATCTGGTGCTACGGAGAATACAATCCAGAGAAGGTTTAAACAAACTCTCCCCCAACTGGGAAGGACCCTTCCGAGTGAATAAAGTATCCCGTCCCGGAAGCGTTCGCTTGGCAACCGAGGATGGGACACCTCTCCCAAATCCTTGGAACATTGAGCACCTCCGTAAGTTCTACACTTAATATCACGGAGGTGAGTCTGTAGTAACTTGAGGTGTATGTTATAGAGTCATTGTACATAATCGGGTAGTTCCTCTGGCAGAACAGCCGCCCTTTCCCGGAAGGTCCGCAAAGATCATGGAATGCTTGTCACAGTCTCAGGACTAAAAGTGTGGCTAGCTACCCTGGTGTAAGGATCGAAACGCCCAAGAGGGGGGTGAATTGGGCTTTCTTTCAAATTTTTAAGGTAATTAAAAACTAACAACTTAAAGCCCAATTCCCTATGCGATTAATCTATGCAATCAATGTAAATTAAAGTTGCGGAATGAAGATTGCATAAATGTAAAAGGGAGAGGGATGCAAACACTCAAAGGACACGGAGTTTATCCCGTGGTTCGGCAAGATCACAAGGATCTTCCTACGTCCATGTTGTGGCACCCACCAAAGGGTTTTGCCACTCCCAAGTCACCGAGACAAGGGGGTCTTCACTATTCTTCTCCGTTCGCCAACCTTGGCAAGGTGGAGCTCAAGCCTTGTACACTTTGAATCCTCCGGGCTTCAACAATCCTCTTGGCAAGCTTCGGAAGTCTCTCTTAGTTACACACACCAAGGGACACTCCCTTATGGCTCTCACTACACTAGAGATTCCAATCACCAAGAATGGAGGCACACAAGCACTATCTCTAGCTAGTTCTAGCCTATCTCTTGGTGTACAAATGATGAACAATGATGTGAAAGTGGTAGATCTATGTCTTGAATGCTCTAGAATGTGTAGAGTATGTCTGGGCTTCAAGTCTTGTCGATTTGACAGGTTGAAGGGTTATAAATAGCCAGCCTCCACAAAATAGCCGTTGGAAAAGTAGGCTGACATCACTGCTCTGCGAACACCGGATGATCCGATGTCTCCCCTTCAGTTATCATCAGTCAAAGCCAAATTAGCTGATGTCACTGTGTTAGATATGACCGTTGTTAGACCGATGTTGCCCCTGTCTTCTCATCGGATGATCCGGTGGCTCTTCCTCCAGAATTTGCTTGATCTTGATGCTTACTGGAGTGATCGACTGATGTGTGTAAGTCTGCACATCGGGTGATCCGGTGCTTCACTTTGTCCAATGGTATTGCAAACTGTACTAATGGACCGATGTCACTGAGCCACTCACATCGGATGATCCGGTGAGTACATTTGTCTTTGGTCTTCTTCTTGAGTTGAACCAACTCGACCGATGCAGTCAACTCAGAAAACATCGAATGATCCGGTTTGTTCAACTTGTTGACTTCGAGTTGTTTTGAGTTGTTCTTTTGGAATTTGAACTTGTGACCTCTTTGACACTTGTTTGAAATGTTGTTCTGATAGTCTTCAAGTATTGAGTGATGTCAAGTTAGAGCTTTCACTTCTTGTCTTCATATGATTCAATTTGATCTCATTAGTTGATTTTATATGGGTCTCCAATGTCATTTTGATTTCATTTGATTGAGTGATTATTGGGACCTTGCATTCACAAATTCATTAGTAATGTCGAATGGTTGTCATTAATCACCGAAACCGTACCTCATGGGGCCTAGATGCTTTCAATCTCCCCCTTTTTGGTGATTGATGACAACACAATAATTTAAAGCATAATAGTAATGAATTTGATGGTACAATACTCAAATAGATATGCAATGAATACAAGATAAGACACATCGAGCTTGTAGAAATCAAATGAAATTAATGGCGCGAAAAGCTCAATCGATTAATACCATAAGCAAATGTGACAAGCGGAAAAGTGCTTAATTAAAATTACAAAAGGTACTCAAGCACACAAGAATACAAAGGATAAACTCCCCCTGAGACTGAGAAACTACTACTACTCCCCCTGACTCCTCTACCTCTTCTCCCCCTTTGGCATCAAGACACCAAAAAGGGGTCAGAGAGCCTACTGACCCTGAGCACTAGGCGCGATGACGAACTGGTCACCGTCGCTGTCGTCGGAGCTGGAGTCGCCGGTCGCAGGAGCTAGAGCGGAGGGAGCTGGGGGATCCACTGCCGGTGCTGGAGAGGAAGTAGCAGGTACAGGAGGCGCCGGTGGAGCTGGAGGAAGCGGAGCACTGACCACAGATGCCGGCGTCTGCTGAAACAGAGTCGTCGCCGGCAGAGGTGAGTGGATCGGTGCGCTGGGTGCCAGAAGAGGTGACATGCTGATAGAAGGAATCGGAGTAGTGGGCACCTGAGCTACACCTGGAGCCAATCCCAGTCCAGGCTGCTGTGGAGGAAGGGCGATCCCAGTCTGAGTGTATAGGTTGGTGATCAACCCTAGGATCCCCATCATAGCCTGTTGAGTCTGCTGCTGCTGGTCGAGGGTACGGCGGTGCATCTGATCAACAAGGTTCGTGAACCGGTCCGTATCCTCTCGCCTCTGTCGGGCGATCTCCAGCTGAAGCTCCTGATGCTGCCTCTAAAGCTGTGCTAGGTGAGCAGCCTGCTCTGCCCTGGCCTGCTCAGCCGCGAGCCTGTCCTGGCGCTGCTGCTCTATCATCTGCTGAAGAAGTGTCGACAGCTCTGACGGCTGTGAACCTGCGCCTCGGACACAGGGGGTGGTGTCGGCGGTGGAGCAGCTGATCCTCCTGCCTCTGCATTGTGCTGCCTTGGTGAGGGTGGAGGAGGAGGGAAGTACTCCTCGACACTCTCGTCTGTGTCGCTCTTGGACCAGACGTGCTGCAGGTCTCCCCCCTGAGCCTCTGCCTCAGCTAGACGCTCATCCTCTTTCTCAAGGTCAGACCAGTCCTCCTCAGTCAATCAGGCCCTGACCTGACGCTCAACTGGACGGCTAAGGCGGCGGTCTCCAGGAGCCGGGGCACGGTAGTGTCCGAACCGTGTCACACTCTCGTCAGAGAGACGATCGTGCACGGTGGACCCCTCGGGAACCATCATAGTGAGCAGGTAGCTGATCTAGTGCCCATATACTAGCTGCCTCATCATGCCCACACCGTCTGTGATTACATCCTCCATCTCACAAATGATGACATCCACTATGTGAAAGTCCATCCCGTTCATGATGTAGAACAGGATCGTCTGCTGGAGGCTGGTGAAACCCTCAAGATAGCCGGACCTCGGCAGGAGAGAGCGACGCAGGGCGAGGTGCACCGTGCGCGCTGCTAGAGTCAACAAGGCCGGTACTATCGGCTGTTCTGCAGAGAAGGTGGGTCCAAACAGTGATCAGATCTCCTCCAGAGCAGGTGCCACTCCTCCAGTGAGCGGCCTCCTCGGCGGGTCTGCCTGACCGTAGACTCTCTCATGTATGCAGGTGTCGTGCAAGTCTACTCCAAGCAACTGTCCCAGCGTTTGCCTCGTCAGGTGGTAGTGCTGACCCATGAACATGAAGTCAATGGATCTTCTGCCCTCAGAGACGTAGAGGGTGGCGTAGAACACGCGGACCCAATCCTCCACGTAGGCACTCCGCTCATATGATAGCAACTGTACCAGGCCCCTGTATCTCTCAAAGAATGGCCTGATCTCTGTCCCTGCGGCTACTTCAAGCAGATCCCAATCCATGTAGTTGTGTTGGAACAGCTTGTGGCCTTGGCGTCTGTAGGTCTCGTAGAGAGACGCCTATGTGACCGTCCAGAAGCGACTGTCCACCAAAGCTTCCCGGGGCTGTGGGTACCACTCCTCAAGCAACACACTCCATCTGAGCTTCCGAAGCTGCTTGGCCTTCATCTTCTGGTAGTCCGTGAGACGGACTCCCTCACCGACATGGACTGCCGTGTCCATCTGGTAGATGGCCCTCTCGGTCTCCCTGTCCTCACGATGGTTGGTAGCCGTCGGTCTCAGACGAGGAGCAACCTCGGTGTGACCCCCACGTGTCCGGGCTGAGCGCCGGCGGACGAGAGGCTCAACCGGCTCCTCTTCGGCCTCGGAGTCGTCGATCACTGGAGGCTGCCTCGGACGAGCCTCGCGGATCCTCAGGGACCCTCCTCGGCCACGCTCACGCTCCTCAGCGGCGCGAGCGGCCATCAACGCCTTCTTTTCCTCTTTGGACAGCTTCTGCTTCTTCGCTGCGGGCTCCGCGATGGCCTTGCCCTTGTTCTTCTTGTCGCGAGCCATTGCGATCGGGTGATGCACAAGAATGAAGAAGGATCACGACCGGCAACCCTAGCGATGAAGAAACGGCGACCGTGGAGGCACCACGACGGTGAGGTGTGCGCGTGGGGCGGCTGGTGGTGCACGGGAGGAGGCGGGCGGCGTCACTTGGGTGGAGGCGCGGCGGCGGCTGGGTGAAGCGGCGGCGGCGGCTGCGGTGGAGGCGAGTGGCGGCGGCGCTGTGGTGAGGGCGGCGGTCGGAGATGGCGGCGGCGGCGCCTAGGGCGGCGGCGGCGGCGGCGCGGCGGTCGGCAGACGGCGTGGTCGGCGGCGGCGAGGGCACGGGAGAGCAAAGCGTCGGGGAGAGAGAAAACGGCCGGTAGCGCACGGGCTTAAATAGTGGGTCCCAGACCCTAGCCGTTATTTTAACACCGGATGGACCGATGTTACAAGATGGACGCATCGGTCGAATGCCACAGTAAGGATATTCAAAAACTGCTGTGGACATCGGATGGACCGACGTTTAGGGTTTGGATCATCGGTCGAATGGCACAGTAAGGGTGTTCAAAAGAGTGATGTTGACACTGGATGGTCCGACGTTGGAGGAAGTAAACATCGGTTGAATTGACCACAGGTCCAGAATTAGAGAACACCGGATGGACCGATGTTTTTCGGAATGAACGCGTTGGATTATTTGAGATTTTGACTGAACTGGTCCTTGAAGATTGAACACCTAATGGTCCGATGAGGGATTGACTTAGGCATCGGATAATCCGATGACTACAGAACAATAACATCCCATATATGTCCTCTGACCAAACAAACAAGCAAAGAGAAACACATGTCTTAGGACTTTTTGGGCAACCCCTTACCCCTCAAAAAGGCTAATATGCCAATAGCTTGGCTAATCCTTAAAGCAAATGGAACACCGAGAAAAATGGGAGGAAAATCTCCAAAATAAAATGTAAGGCCCATGCTTTGTGAGGTAGAGTATGAAGACTTCTATCTCTTTGAAGCATGTTCCTCTAGGCATTAACGTACCTAACATTTTGTTCTTTCCACCTTATATGAGTTGAGATATTGTATTTCAAACAAGTCTCCTTCTCATGAGGTGGGTTCCCCTTTGTGACAATCTACCGTATGCAATGCCAAACAAATTTTAGTGCAAGAAATTAAATGAGTGCAAGTCTATATGGCAGGGATCATGCAAGGCATAAAATAAATCTATCTTGCCAAGTTTAAACCTTCCAAAGGCTTCCTCAGGGAAAACTATTTCTAGCTCGCCCCTATCCTTTGGGAGTTAGACAAGACCTATCTGATATGCATCCTTACATGAACATGGCAACTTACATGACGTTAGATGCATCTAGCACATTTAATTCACTTCTAAGTCTAGAAAAGGTTTTCTCATCAAGTGGTTTAGTGAAGATATCCGCCAATTGTTCTTCGGACCTAACACCTTGCAAAGAGATGTCTCCTTTAGCCTCATGGTCCCGCAATAAGTGATGGCGAATATCAATGTGCTTAGTGCGGGAGTGTTGAACGGGGTTTCTAGCTATCTTAACCACACTTTCATTGTCACAAAGGAGAGGCACACAACCAAATTTAATTCCAAAGTCCAAAAGGGTTTGCTTCATATATAGAATTTGGGCACAACATGCACCGGCTGATATATACTCCGCCTCCGCGGTGGACAAAGCCACGGAATTTTGCTTTTTGCTTGACCAAGATACTAGGGAACACCCAAGTAAGTGGCACCCACCGGAGGTACTCTTGTGATCCACACGGCATCCGGCAAAGTCCGAATCCGAGTAACCCAAGAGATGGAAACTAGCGTTCTTGGGGTACCACAAACCTACACTTGGGGTATGCTTGAGATACCGAAGTATCCTAAAGACCGCCTTACGATGCAATTCTTTAGGTGCCGCTTGAAAGCGAGCACACAAGCACACACTAAACTTGATATCGGGCCTAGATGCGATAAGATATAGCAATGAACCAATCATGGAACGGTATTGAGATTGATCAATAGGTTTACCGTCCAAGTCCGCGTCGAGATGACAATTTGTCGCCATTGGAGTACTTCTTGAGCTACAATCTCCCATCTCAAATTTCTTCAAGAGGTCCTTGGTGTACTTCTCTTGGTAGATGAAGGTCCCCTCTTGAAGTTGCTTGATTTGAAATCCAAGAAAGAAGTTGAGCTCTCCAATCATTGACATCTCGAATTCCCTAGACATCATGGTGCCAAACTCATGGCTAAGAGATTTGTTAGTTGAGCCAAAAATAATATCATCGACATAAATTTGACAAATAAATAAATCCCCGTCGATGTCCTTGGTGAAGAGTGTAGTGTCCACCCTCCCGATCTTGAATCCTTGCATGACCAAGAAATCCCTTAGACGTTCATACCACGCCCTAGGTGCTTGCTTGAGCCCGTAGAGCGCCTTGTGTAACCTATACACATGATTAGGATTCCTCGGATCTTCAAACCCGGGAGGTTGCTCAACATAAAAAAGCTCGTTAATATAACCATTAAGAAAGGCACTTTTAACATCCATTTGATAAAGCATTATATTGTGATGCGAAGCAAAAGCAAGGAGTATACGAATAGCTTCTAACCGAGCGACCGGAGCGAATGTTTCTCCAAAGTTTAGTCCTTCAACTTGTGAAAAACCCTTGGCCACAAGTCTTGCCTTGTTGCGGACCACAACGCCATTCTCGTCTTGCTTGTTGCGGTACACCCACTTCGTTCCGATGACGTTCTTGTCCTTGGGTCGCTCCTCCAACACCCAAACTTCATTGCGGGTGAAGTTGTTGAGTTCTTCTTGCATGGCCATCACCCAATTTGGATCTTGGAGTGCTTCCTCTATATGAGTGGGTTCTACACACGAAACAAACGAGTAGTGCTCACAAAACGAAGCGACATGGCGAGAACGAGTACTTACTCCCCGTGACGGACTTCCGATGATTTGATCAATCGGATGCGCCTTGGAGATGCGTCCATGCCTCATAAGTGATTGTGAAGCACTTGGCGGTGGTGAAGCATCTTGCTCGTCTTGTGGTTGGACTTGATCTTGGACTTCTTCTTCTACTTGTTGATGTTGTGTGGCTTGTGAATCTTGCATTGGCAATGGATCATCTTTTTCTTCTTCTTCATCAACTTGAGGCGCCATGGAGGTGTTGATGTTGGAATTTGATGCTCCCCCTTGATCATGGCTCTCCTCAACTTCTTGCTTGATGTCTCCAATGGTCATGTTTTTCATGGCTTCTCGTAGAGGCTCATCATCTATATCATCATGACCAAAACTCTCCTCTTGGGAGCCATTAGTCTCATCAAACTCAACATCACAACTTTCTTCAACTAACCCGGAGGTTTGGTTGAATACTCGATATGCTTTTGAGTTTGACGCATAACCAAGAAAGATACCAACATCGCACCTTCTTTCAAACTTACCGAGCCTTTTCTTGCGGTAGATGTAGCATTTGCACCCGAAGACTCGGAAGTAGGAGATGTTGGGCTTTCTCCCAATGAGGAGCTCATATGGGGTCTTTTGAAGTAGTCGATGAAGATAGACCCTATTAGCGGCATGGCACGCCGTGTTGATTGCTTCGGCCCAAAACTTCTCCGACGTGCCATAGTCATCAAGTATTGCTCTAGCAAGGGTGATGAGAGTCTTGTTCTTCCTTTCAAAGACACCATTTTGTTGAGGGGTGTATGTGGCCGAAAACTCATGCTTCACACCTTCACGATCACACCACTCCCCAATGTTGTAGTTCTTGAATTCGGTGCCGTTGTCACTCCGGACCATGATGATGGGAAGTTGAAATTACCTTTGAGCACGCTTAGAAAAGGTCTTGAAGACATTCCGGAGTTTCACCCTTGTCACCTAGAAACAAAGTCCAAGCATATCGAGAATAGTCATCAACAATAACAAGACAATAGAGGTTACCACCAAGACTTTGAAATGTGGATGGTCCGAAGAGGTCCATGTGGAGTAGTTCAAGCGGCTTGGAGGTTGACACCATTGTCTTCATTGGGTGGTGTGAAGCAACTTGCTTCCCGACTTGACAAGCGCTACAAAGCTTGTTCTTCTCAAATGTGACATCCTTTACGCCGGTCACCATCCCAAGCTTGAACGACTTCTTGAGCTTGCTCATCCCAATATGAGCAATGCGTCGATGCCATAGCCAACCCAAACTCGTCTTGGTGAAAAGACAAGTGGTCAAGCTAGCATCCTTGTTGGAGAAGTCCACCAAGTAAAGATGTCCATGCCGAAAACCTTTGAAGATTAGTTCTTTGCTTGATTCACTAGTCACTACAACACCATTCTTGTTAAAGGTGCACGTTAGTCCAAGATCACATAGTTGTGCAATGGAAAGCAAATTGAAACTAAGAGACTTAACATAGAGCACATTAGAAATGGACAAATCATGCGAAATAGCAATTTTACCAAAACCAATTACCTTCCCCTTTGAGTTGTCACCAAAGGTAACTTGTTCATGATTGTCGGGGTTCTCTATGGTGGTGAACATACCATCATTGCCGGTCATATGTTGAGTGCACCCGCTATCGAGTACCCAATGCTTTCCTCCGGCTTTGTAGTTCACCTACACACATGAAGTTAGTTTTTGAGTTTAGGCACCCAAGCCAACTTAGGTCCTTGTATGTGTGATACAAGTGATTTTGGGACCCAAAGTTGCTTGGGGAGCTTCCCCTTCACGCCCTTAATATCTTTGCCGATGAACCTTGCCTTCACCTTGCCACCTACTTTGCTCAATAGATAGTGGTAATCATTGAAAGTAGATTTGTAGTTAGGAGGCAATTTGGGAGAAGGTCGGTTGGGAAGAGGACACTCCCTCGTGTGATGTCCGGTGACCTCACAATGTTGACAATAGGAACCAACTTCTTTGATGAAGCTTGTCCTAAGCTCCGGTGAGGGCACCTTCCCTTTGTTGAGTACCGGGAAGGATCCAAGTCCTCTCTTGTTGAAGCCTTTAGCTTGTTGGTAGAGGATTTCCTTGTTCTTGTCCTCCCCCTTAGAGAGTATTGCCACACTAGTGCGGAGACTTTCAATCTCGTCCATCAACTCCTTCTCCCTAGGGCTTGCTTTCAACGGCAAAGACTTATCCAACATATTAGTGGCATGTGAAATAGTTGATACTTTGCCATCAAGGTTTCTTTTTTCATGTTTTTCAATTTTAGTTCAATTGCTCCATAAGCAAGGTTAAGCACTTCATGT